>CAXAMN010027250.1:1852969-1917439 GCA_963970005.1 Durusdinium trenchii
TGGAGACTCGTCCACCCAGACGTATCCATAGCGATGTATCTACCCAATGCATTTCTCCCAACGCACTTCAAAGAAAGAGACCGACTCGCAGAGTGACGGAAAAGGGAAAATACCAGAGTGGTTCGAAAAATGTGGCTTCCCGACTAGTGAAACCCTGGTCGTGGTGCCAACGATCCGCATGTCCCTCACGGGAAATGGCGTCACTCCAATTGGATTTGGAGGGGATCCACTCAAAGTAAATCCAACATCTAAGTGAAAACAATAGAATGTGAATCATATGACTCATGTGCTCGAGGTCAGGGCTGTCTGACCTTCCCTTGATGAGCGCCATCAAGGCAGCAGTGTTGTCTATGTACCATGTGCCACGGCGATTGCGAAATCGCTCAGGTGTGGTAGTCAATGCCATGAGGACCTGCAAAAGTTCTAGTTGTGCGATCTTAGCCTCTCCTGGGGTCCAAAGAACGTAGATGGACGGTGGGAGATAGGAAACAAATCCAAGCCGGCTCTCGGTGTCCTCGTGGAAGAAGACGAGGAGAAAACCACCTGTCCCTTCACCGGGGGTCTCCAATGCAGCGTCAGACGCTGCCACAAAGCGCTCATGGTGTCTCGGCCAGACATCAAGTTCACGCTCCGGATGGATAGAGAGCACTGCTTCGAGAATTTGAAAGCATTGTTCGATAGCAGGAGTCAGTTGATCACCTCGGACAAGCTGACGCTCCTTAATGGCATGGAGACCTCCACATCCTATCCTGCCGTAGACGCCCTGCTCGAAGAAGTTAGCCAGTCCGTACAGCTTAGCTGCAACACCGGGCTGGAGAGTTTGAGTTGCACGGCATTCATGGATAATGGCCTTCAACTTGGTTTCCAGGCGTTCCCTCGCCCAAAAGGAGACAAAGCCACCAGATAGTGCGGACGAAAGGTCATGGTCAAGGCCTAGAAACAACCCCTTGGGGCGCATAGCCTGGCGTTTCTCTGCTGCAAAAGGGGTGCCCAGAAGCTGATTCAAGGCTCCAAATGCCCATTGAGCCGAACCCCGGCTCGAAGACCAGTCCTGAATAGATGCATCATCAAAGTAAAGCGAAACCAGGACATAGCACAGGCGGCGTCCCAGGGCCTCTACAAGACGGCTGTGCCGATTGAAGGATGTAACGGCCAGTGGAAGACCAAATAGTAGACCGGCGTAGACTTGAAAAGCCGGAGCAGCCCATTCATGATGCCAAAACGTCGTTTCGTTGGCTCCCATTGGGCTGTGGCGATAGGCATCCGGCCAGTCTTCTCCACCTGTCTCCCAGGTATCGGTGGCGGCTGCCTGGGCTCGCTCGGAGGGGCTCATCTGACGCAGGACTTGGCTAATGTGCTGAGCCGGTCGTAGTGGTGAGCAAAGCACCAACTTGTTGGCATCGGCCGAGCGTAAGGTTTGTCCTCCTGCATCAGCGTTGTCGATGATCCGCTGCTTGCCTGAAGACTGTGTGATCACACAGCGTGGGATCAGGCGGTACGGCTGCCCCTGCAGCTGCTGACGCAACTGTGCCAGCGTCAAGGGAGGGGTACAGAACCCTCGTGCCGCGTCCTTTGTAGACTGCTCCAACAGGAACAGGTCATCTTTACCCGGCTTGAGGGTAGACAAGATCTGATGGTTGTGTGCTTCGCATCCGGCCAGGACCTCTGTAAGAGTAATACGTTCGGCAGGCTGAGATGGAAAGACGCCGTAGCAGGGTGCATAACCGACTGCCGGCAGGCCTTCGATGAGCCCAAAGGGATATGTAACATCAGGCCATGACGTCAGCAAGATCAACAGCGCGACAAAGCCGAGGTCACGGGTGGCTGTGGTCGCCTGCAAGGCGACAGGTTGAAACTGCCGTAGATGGCGTCCTACTGCACACCAACGCCGATGAAGTTCTCGAAGTGCTCCCGTGCTCCCACGGCGGCACGGCGAAGGTCTCGGAGACGACCTCGGTACTGAGTGTGGCAATCGGCTGCAAAAGCCAGGTCCAGGTCCAGCACGGCTGGTAGCTCGGTAGGTAGCAAGTCGCGACCCCGTGCCAGCGCTTGGGCGAAGTGTTCATCAGGACTGAGATCATAAGACAGCAAGGGGGGTAGGGCTGCTCGCTGAGTCAATGCGCCCACTTGCTGGCCCTCGGCAGTTCGGAGGGTCTGGCGAACGTTGGCATCAGCCAGGTGCGGGCCCAGGGGGCCATCAGTCTCGTAGTGCCTATTGTGCAGCCACACCGGGAAAGCATTGAACGGGGCAGCGTTGATGATGTCCTCAACCATGGGGAACTGGAAATTCATGAAGAAGTGAGCTGGATATAATTTGCGAAAGGCGAGAACGAGGGCCTCTTGGCTGCTTAACTCCACCAACGTGTTGGACTCGTTGGGATACCCTGGACCGTGCTGGCCATACTCGCGAGGAGAACTTGGCGAGCTGGAGGGGTCCCCCCCGACTGAAGCGATGCATCGACTGACGGCCCTGTGGATGGCTCGCCTCGAAACAAAGGCCTGCAAGCACATCAGCCTCACAAGGGTCGCAGAAAGGACAGTCGCAGACCAGCACTTTGCCTTGCAGCTCTTGCACTTGGGTCACCAGCCCGGACTCGTAGAGGTAGGCAACATAGTACCACAACCAATCATTAGCCTGACTGTTCAGCCCAGGAATGACTGGGGAGGCCCACTTGGTTTTGGCAAGACGATGCGAACCACGGCCCTGGCCCACGTAGACATGATCGTGCGGCAACTTGCCCTTCTCGATGAGGACGTCATCTACCTGAGCTCGACGAGGGACTCGGGCGGCCTCACTGGGATCTGGGGGATACAAGCCAATGCCCAGGGCAAGCGGCGCCATCGCCCATTCCCTGAGTGCCCGGGGATCCAGATCTAGCCAATGTTCACGGGCTCCGACACACTCGAATTGCGGCAGCCGTGGCACATGCAGTTTAGCGCGACCCACGCGCCCGGCCCACCACGAGGCTGCGACCGCAATAGCAAAGGCCAAGACAGCTGTGTACTCGGCCTCCTCTTTGGATGGGTAGATTGTCTGGCCATCCTGAAGGTAAGGAGTCCATTCGTGTGGCGCATGAGAATGGTGGCAGGTAAGCGGCGGCCATTGCTCAATCTCATGAATGTTGTGACGCAAGCACTGCGCCTTGCAACGAGCTCCCCCCAGACAGCATGCATCATACCGCTTGTCTTTCCAGCGGCCAGTGGCCATCATAGCGCGCTCGGTGGACCCCCACCAATGTAGGCTACGCCAGGGATTCTCACGGACTGACCCGCCGCCACGCTCGGCGAGCAGACGAATCTCCTCGAGGATGAACTCACAGGCCTGGTTGTCCGTGCGAACTCGCTGAAGGTCACGACCCTGCAGAGTCGGTAGTCCATCTGGATGTTCCTCAGAGCGCAACGGTGCTGGACATGGGCGGCCGTCTTCAAACCGACGAGGAATTTCCCTGGCCCGACTCTTGGTAGAGCAGTCAAAAGCTGCGCATATGAAGTCAACCTCCGAGAGCTGCTCATGTAGGGACTGCTGGCGTAGTGGATTAGAAAGGTCGTGAGACTTGTCCAACATCCAGTCGACTGACAGGGTGCGCCACCCGCACCAAAGGAAAGCCTTGGATAGTGGCAGGTTGGGCCCACAGAACAGGTCAGCAACCAAGGGACGGGGAGCATCGATGTCCCCTAAGGGGGAGTCCGTCCCATCCTCCCCCTCGGGGCCCCATCACTTCTTCCCGCCCCGACAGGCGGCAGCGCCGTGCCCCGGGGCGCCACAGGCGCGCTCTTTGCGCAGGACCAACCCACAACGGTGCTGGCCATTGGCACAGTTGGCTTTGGCCTTGCACTGGCCATGTTGGAACGCCTGGCAGAGGCGTGTGCCATCTTTGAGGATCTTAGCCACCTGGCGCCCATTGATTGGATTCCCCAGGGTCCAGCGATTGGAGTCGGGCTTCACTGGGGTGACTGGCTCTGGTGTGGAACGACTCGAGGGGATTCCGCTTGTGGTAACCGGGACTGACCAGTGGGCATCGCGCATGGCATAAACTTCTTGGATCACACGGCCTAGGCTCTTCTGACTATCCCGAAAACGGGAAACCCACTCCGACCGTTCGTCATTGTCCCTCTGTTGGAGCCACTCAAGACGATGATTATACGGGATGAGGGAGGCACTCCGTTTGGCGCGATAAAAGTATTGTTGAATAACATCAACCGGTACTTCAACATACTCCACGGAATTGGACCCCAAGCTCTCAGCCACACCGGGGGCGGTGGTACAGGAGGCGGACTCCGCCATGGCGTAGGCCAACAACAAGGTCCACAACTTGTCCAAATAGGAGTTGGCATCGCGATTGGCCGGCTCATCTTCCTCAGCCTCCTCAACATACAACGAATCAGCGATCTTTCGTTTCCTCTGAGTGGTGGCCTGTTGAAATTGGAGGGATTTCACGCGCCAAATGTTGTACACACACAACATTCGTTTGGTGAGTTCTCGTGTAACCCGAGAAATCGTGGCATCGGCCGGGTGAACTTCCGGGGGAAAGCGCAGCTTGTAGCGACGCCAAAAGGCACTCTTCAAATCCCGAAGTTCGGAGTCGCCCAACAATGCATCTAGATCAGATGCCGAGATGCGAGACCGATCTTGTTCGGATTGTTTGAAGTAGAGCGATACGGCGGCCCACGCCCGACGAACCCTCGCCCCCTGAAGACCGGCATCCTCGCCCAGGGAGAGTTTGGCCAACCAGGGTTGGACCTTGTCCTCACTCTCGAAAAAGAAGCGAAACTCCTCCAGGTTCTGGAGCCGGGCTTTGACCAAGGCATCGGTCACGGCTTCAGCTATGCTGAAGTTAATCCCCAACTGGCGGAAAGTAGCCGCAGCATCCGCACCGTCACTCGGCACGAGTTGCAAGCTAGACGCCATGTGGGGACACAGGGACCCTCCCTACGGAAAGTGAGGACCCACCTCACAAAGTGGTACCACGAGGACCCACCTCGCCTCTGACGGCCAAAAGGAGCTGGCGAGGCGGAGATCCTAGGTGCACATGAACGAAAATGAGGCTCAAAACATGGACGCTGCGTCGCCGTTACGCTCTAGTGTCAAAGGCCTGGAACCTCCGGGCCACACAGCACTCCTGCTGACTTGGGGATGACCCCCCAAATGACAAACTGCACAGCAGAAGAGTCACTGACACTCAGGTTTCTTTCCGCTGGTGGCGCGCTCTCCGGTCGCCTCGGTAGTCTACACGTGACGTAGTCTACAAAAAGGGGCATCTACGGAGGCCGCCTGCTCTTATGGGGCGCAACCGTCCGGCGATCACTAGGCTGGACGGCTGCTCAGCAGCTCAGTGTCGCGCTTGCCAGGAAGCTGGGGCTTTGCTCCAGCAAGGTCCGCACACCGGACGGGCAAACGTACTTGCTTCCATGAAGCTGCTGCAGAAGTGGGCGTCTTTGAGCCGTTGCTGAACTCGAGCTTCGCCTTGCTTGAAGTGGCACAGAGCGATGCGGCCCTCCGTGCACAGGTGGATGTTGGAACGTTCAGAAGCAAGATATCCAGCAGGCTTTGGGTGTACGGGTGGCAACGACAGAGTGCGCCTCGTCGTATAAAGCCACTGTGCCGCCGTGCGATCCCTGCAGAACTTGTGGAACTCCACACAAGGCCGCATCTTGGTGATCTTCTCGGCTGCTTCATCCACGGAGGTGCCCATCATGAGCGCATAGATGAGGGCTGTGCAGGCAGGAGCCCGATGCTTGCCCGCCATACAATGCACAAGCACTGAATCACCACAATGAAGGCTCTGGTGGATGAGAGGCCATGCCGCTTTGAACTCCTGATCCATGCGCTTGCTGCCCATCTGCACCTTCATGACGCATGCCTCCGGCAACGACACGCCCCCCCCCGACCCTCGGGGTATTGTGGTAGACAAGCGATCTGGAGGTGAGCCTTCGGGAAATGTTGCACTGTCTCAGCGATCGGAATACCGGAGAGCCACAGCTGGCCACCTGACCGAGTCGTCATGATCAGGGTTGGGGCGAGAGTGTCACGCCCTTCTGAGGTGGCCAACCGGTCCCAGTGAGATTGCTGAGGTCCTGGCGACACTGCTGGAATAGGCAGGGTGCTCGGTGCTGGGTCTGAAGACTGTCGCCAAGGAGGCGTTCTGGCCAGCGGTGGAGGCGAGGGATCCCGCGGACCTCGCGGCTTCTTCTTGGCCGACGTTGCAATCAACTTGGGCGGAACCGCCTTGGATGGAGGTGCCTTCGGAGGCGTCTTGGGCCTTGGAGAGAGGGCCTCTGCTGCATCAGGCCGAGCACTTGGCTGGGGCGATTCCGCTCGCCGGCGTTTGGCTCGAGAGGAGGGTTTGGCCTTTGAGGACGTAGTAGAAGAAGCTGACGCCGCCGCCGCACGAACTGGAACTGGCGTCTCGGCCGCCAAGTACTTCTTTTCGGTGCAAATAAATGCACCGTGGCTCCCGCCACAAGCCCGCCCCCGGGCCAAAAGAACAGCGCAGAGGTGAGCGTTCCCGCAAACCTCCTCTCCTTCTGCGCACCCCTCGGGCATCTGGAAAGCCCCGCAAAGGCGACGCCCATTCTTCAAGAAAGCCGTCAGCACGCGGCCTCGGATGGCATCCGGCATGGATACCGTCTGGCGCGAGGTGCTTCCTCGGATTTTGTTGGCCGCTGCCTTAGCGACTCGGGCCCTGGAGAATTGGAGGTGCGTCTTCAGCGACTCCTTGGTTGGCTGAGCCGCATACCTCGTCTCCTTGTCCTTCGCGATGGCCATGGCAAGCGCGTCTTTGGCCACTTCGCGGAAACCATCCAAATCGGCAGGAAGCACCTCCTCCCAAAAGCTGTGACCCTCACAGCTGTGGGCCACTGAAGTGGCCAGGATCTTGTTGCGAAGGGACTGGGCATACCGAGCTGACGAATAGTGCAATGCCATCCCTGCTTCAGCCGGCTCTTTGGATTTGTCCTGCCAATCGCCGAGGGAGCAAAGATCAGACGACGACAAATTCAGAATATGGCCCACTGTGGGAAGCATTCGTCGCCAAGAGTAGGTGGTCAACTGCTCTGTATTGTCCAGGAACTCGGCAAAGATCGACTGGCATAGGTGCTGAACCTCAGCGATGTTCCAAGGCGTCCCACGACCGTCAAAGCAGATCCCTGCACTCTTCTGGGCCACCGGAGAGAGAGCCTTCCAGGCTTTGAGCCACTCCACAGTCCAGTTGAAGGTGGAGGCAAACTCGGCTGGAGCACACCAATCAAAGCCGCCACGAGCATGACGCTGCTTGCCTTTGCGACAGTGGCCGTGGAACACGAGTGGGCTGATGCGACGAACGGTTGAGCGGCGAAGATGCTGGTATCGCAAGCAACCCGTAGCCACCAGCCAAGAGCCGAGAAGACATGTCCAACGCGGGTCCCCCCCCACGGCACATGCTCTCAATGCGTTCCTCCAACAGCTGCAGCATGCCAGGCTCCACAACAAGGGCTTGGCTCTTCGTAGAAGTGGCCTTCTTCTTCAGCTCCGGAGAGATACGAAGCCGGGCCACTTCCCAAGGAGCTCCAGAATGCTTGCACAGCCAACGAAGCGCATTGAGCGCGCGGGTAGGGGCCATCGTCCCCTGATGCAGGAAGTTGTCCATGTCCACAAAGTCCGGAGGGAACGACCTCCCGCGGTGGAGCAAAAAGGCGTGGAGCTCCCCATAGGTGCGGAGAGCATTCTGAATCGTCACCGACTCAGACTCCGCCACTTTGGTCTGGGCCAAGCGAAGGACGGAGGCCTGCCAATCCCGCTTCAGGCTTCAACGCCCCCACGGTCAGGAACACCTTCTGCAGGGCCAACACTTGGCGCTGTATGGACTCGGGCTGATCCTGCACCCGCTCATGAAGGCGTACCCCCGCCTCAAGTGGAACTTCCTTCCGCTTGCGAACCAGTGGAGGACGTGTATCCGGCAGCAGGGGACCCCCCTCAAGCAAGCGCGCCGCCGCCGGGAGAAGTTCATCCTGCTGGGCAACCCGGACTGCTAGCCAAGCGTCCGCCAAGAAATGGCCTCCCACGGCCACAGCTTCCTCCCAGGTAGAGAAGGCAAAGGCGAAGTCCTCATCTTTCTCATAGCCCCGTTCCCGGCGCCATGTGATGGCACGGGCCCCTGCCACCCTAGCAAGGCTGTCTTCGGCTCGCCAACCAGAGGACGAAGCCGGTTCGTCCGGCGGAGCGTCCACCGCTCCAGCGACTTGTGCACGGTACACCATGGCTTGCGCACCCGCTGAACTACCCACTATCGTCATCAGACGACGAAAGTTCGCGGCAGACCGGACAGATTTGGAGCACTGGGAAACAGGCGGAACACACTCCTTTGATACAACCAAGGCACTGCCGATAAGTGGGATCACCACAGCCGCAACACGCTGGAGGAAACTCCGACTCTCCGTTGATTGAGGACCCCAACCATCCACGAAGGGCTCGATGGGCACGAATCTTCGGGTGAAGAGCTTCCAGGCGGCGCGGCAGATGCTCAAGATCTGGCAGTGGGGCACGAAAGGGGTTGGACCACAACCCATGTGGTGATCCCATGATCCAGTGTCGCATATAATAGAGAACTTCAGATTGAAATGTTTGCAGGGGCAAGAGGTCAAAATCCCCAGGAACCTTCTGCTGGAACTCCCACAGATAGGAGGGCACAAAATTTTCGGCAGAGTACGGGGTACGGTAGGGCTGCAACAAGAGGAGGTCCATGTTGGCGTCCAACCGAGCATGCCTATCCCAGGCCTGCTGAGGAGTGAACCCGGATGGCACGATCGTCCCGCGCCGGTTCCAAATCCCGACCCACGGGAAAACATAGCCCCCTCGCCCCTGATCGCACCGTGGGCAGGCACTCTTAGGACACACTGAGATCCGCATAGGGGGGAAACCAGCTGGCCCGTCCCCCGGGCGTGAAGACGGAGGCATGTGCTCGAAGAGAACCACCGAGCTCCAAAGCCGCATCGCGCCTGCCCGGTCCCCCCGGGCCAAAAGGGCATCGACCTGGCGACGGAACTCGATGAACGCGGCGGACGAAAGCACCTCAGCAGCCGTGAACATGGCGACATGCACACCGACGATAGGCTGTGAAGTCATCCACAGCACACACCGCAAAAATTAGCAGAACAGAAACTCCACTGTCCCACTTTTGGCTTGAGCCAAAATGGACAGTGTACCAAATGTAATGAAGACTGTGCACCCAAACCTGCCCAAAGCTCGACACAGTTTTATATATGTGCGGGTCCCTTGATTCAGCCCACGGTTCCACGGGCGTGGGCTGAAGTTCCTCGGCCTGTGCATCCATATGAAGGCCATTTGGGTGGGCTGATATCTCGATCATTCACTCGAAAAACCAACACATCCTACATGACTCCTGGCATCCTATCAAACAAACTCAAAATCTCCCTCCAAATATATACCTATATAATCCTATATACATCAGGTGGGATTCTAGTTGTGATTTGATCAGCTCTTACGCCAACGTACTCTGTACAGTACTATCGGAGTGGTTTGACCGGAGCTGAATTTCAACCGCCTTGCAGTCTTGGGGATTTGACCTGCTAAGACTCCCGCGGAATACAGGAAAGGGTAGGGTAGAACATGGGAAGGGACTAACCTGGGTTCTTCAAGGCACACCTTGAACACTCCTTCCCCCAGTCTTGGCCGCTTGAAGACACCAACTTGATCCATCCAAGCCGCTTCGGCTCACGTAGCCATCCCCGTTGGCCTAGCTCACGCTGCATGGCTATCGTTCGGCCATGGGACCCAGTCATTGAGAAGTAAGAACCCCCCGTCTAGCCGTCCTAGCGTCCGAGGAGCGTCCCTATATCGCTTTCGGAAGGAAAAAGGACGGTCAAATCCGCAACACGTGAAACAAGTGTCACTTGCTGCACGCCGGAACCCGGCAGCCAACTTGTTGTTGCCGTTCTGGCTACAGGCCTTAAGCCTTAAGGCTCCCTAGATTGTCAGAGTTGGCCGCAATAGAACTTCTTGTAGGAGGCGAATTTGTCGGAGATTTGCCATACGGCCTCCCGTCTGATTCTAAACTCTACCATGCTCTAGCACTGTCTGTTCTCGTGCCATCTCGTCCCATGCATACGCATAGTTGTCGCAAAAAAGCTTTCGTCCAACCACCTCAAAACATTCTGAGACCAATTCCTCTCACCCAGCACCAACCCAGGACCCATCTTCGGCCATTCTTCGCCCCCTCCGTGGCATCGCGCTCCAAACGTCGGGTCTCCGCGCGTCCAGACGGTTGAAGCTGCTCCGCAGGAGCTCCACGTCGACCAGCCCCACGGCGGGCGCCAGGGCGGCCACGAAGCGCGAGAACTCCACGGTGCCACCTGCGTCGCCCGTGGCTGGCGCGCGCGCGCTGCGTGGCCCGTTACGCCCCAGGATGCATGGAAGGAATCCCGGTTGCATCAAGGAGAAGACCGGCTTTTTGAAAGGAAGGGCTGATATGGGCTGATGGCTCCATGTATTGAGTTGGTTGAATGGTTTTCACCCTCTTCAGCCTCAAGAAGAATGAAGCACATGAAATGCCAAGAGCAACAGACTGCCACCTATTCTTCTTCCCATCCCACTCAAGGTTGGTGGATTTTGTTGCTTTCCTATCTGATCTCTCGTGAGTAGAGCCATTGTCATTGACTCGGGAGTTGAATGATGTGCCAGAGGTTGTGCAACGTGGCGGCACAAACATCTTTATTTACCTCACATACCCGGACATGCCCAACGGTGCGCCACCCCAAAGTGACCCATCTGTCCGGCGCTGCACCTGATCCCTTGGCCAAGCGCTTGGCCGCCTGCTGCGCTGACTCCGCTGCCAGGCCTGCAGCCTTCAAGGCTTCGGCCAACTCCGCCTCGGAGCATTTCGCGGGGGATCCCTGGTGCGAAACGCAACGACAGCGGTGCTGAACGGAGACGCCATGGTGGCTCAATGAGAGCATTCCAATGCCAGCCGGTAGACAGGGGATGTTGCAATGTCCGTCAACAAGCCCCTTTCTGATCCCAAAGCAGCCCTGTTCTCAGACCTAACTCCTACCCCAAGATGGTCTGAAGTGTTCAGGAGAAGAGTTTACAACAACGGTTGCATGCCATCTGCAACCCGTTGCCGATATGTAGAAACACACATTCATCCCACCAAAGCCTACCCAGCCGTTGATCCCACCGACGACGGCCCCCTCGCCTCGTCCAGAATCCCATTGCCATCGGTGTCCATGGACTCGAAAAGGCTAATCATTTCTCCTCGGATGGCAGAAGCTAGCAGTGACATCGTGCCATTTAGATCTATTTAGGAGGCCATCGCTAGCAGGTTGGAGGCCATCTCTACTTGTGTGGAGGCCATCACTCACTAGGTTGGAGGCCATGGCTACACAGCTGGTAAGCTAATCATCGAATCAGCGGGATCAACAATTGGACATCCCCTACATTTAGATATAATGACCACAATCCAGGATAATCCGGGCATGTATCATGTGATATGTGATCATATTACATGGCAATCTTCTTCCATGAGTTTTGGACCGCCACATCCCGGCACCCTCCGCATGCCAAGCATCGGAGTTGCCTCAAGGGCAGTTGCGAGGAGAGATCCAACAGGACTGCCTGGAGCGAAGTGGGCCGAGAATTCGACCCCGTCAAAATTCGGAGATGTCGATGGAAAAGAGAGGAAGGGGCGCTCTTCGAAATGGCTTGTTTTGCCAAAGCACTAAGTGAGCGGGAAGAGCTTGGTGAAGCTGGGAAGGTGCATTCCAAAGTCAGCTACAGTGACGTGAACTCAGGTTGCTGAGGCAACCTTTCTTGACTTACCCAACCTGGATGCTGGGATGCTGGTCACTGGTCACCCTGAAAGTTTTGCAAGAACCCCCGTGCGTGATGTGCCCATGGAGATGCAACATCACTACCCTTGATGGGTTCTTCACTGGGGCCGGCACCAGCATGGAGCAGCTTCAGAGCTCAGAGTCAATGGTAGGAACCGGAACTGACCCCATAGACACCTTCTTCGAAGAAGTAAGCAACTCCATGGACATCGCATGTGTCGTTTCCACCCATGTCCACCCCTGTCCAGGGCTCACGGACCCGTGAGCTCGCTTTTTCCGTGGTGTCGGTGGAACCGTGGCCTGTGCCAAAGGATTGATGCGATGGAACTGCAGCAAGCTCTCCAACTGCTCGTGGCTGATCTGTCCCGAAGACTTGGAGCTCTGCAGCCATGAAAAACCTCGAGAGTTGAGCGGGCGGGGGGTTGCGTCCCCTGCATCACGCACGGGAAGTGGCCGGGTGCCCGCTGATGTACTACTCGGCTGCCCGCCGCGACGTCCCGCCGCGTGGTCCCACCAGCTCCAAATGCATCTCATACCTTCCTTTCATCCACTGTCTGGCCGGGGCCGGCTGGGGCTCCCGAACTCAGGGCTTGCCGCATCGAAGGTCGCGGGTCCTGAAGGCAAAAATGCACGGCACTCGGTGAGCCCGCGCCTCCAACCACCCAAGGACTGTGCATGAATCAAACCTCCCCCAGGTTGGGAGAGGAAAAAACCGTTCTGGTAGAGGGATGTAGGCAGGGATAAAATTTCATCAACTGTCTACAGTCTACATGACCATTTGGGATGTGCTGGCACAGCACCTAGCTCGTCTGTGCATCGAAAATCGTCCTTGTCGAAGGTCAGCAACTTAGCAATCAGCTCCTGGTAGCTTGCACGGGGGATGAACTGCAGTCAAGTGGGGCGCCCCCCCTCCATCGTGGCCTCTTGAATCATCATCGCCAGATATGATGATTTGACACCGACTTTTGGAAATATGATGTCATATAACAACAAGGGAACCTGAAACGAGCGTTCTTGTTTCAAAAATGTGTGACAGTGTTTCAAGACATCCTAGCCGCAAACACTGAAACAACTGACGCGACCTATGTATGGTTCCACTATGTTCCACTTGGGTGTGTGGAAACATTCCCAGACCATCCGCTCCTTGGCTTCTGCAGAGCATTCCAAGCGCTTGAAGTCTGGACCCTCCTTCTGCCGTACCAGGTAGGCCTTTAGCTCCTGCGCCCGTGGCGCAACTGGAGCATGCACCAGTTCTCAACTAAATGGTGCTCGTTGGACTCGTTGGCGTCTGGCAATTGCTTGCACTTGCACGTTGCTTGCACGTTGCCAACTGCCAACTTCAAACCTACGACCCTTGCAACGCTGGACGCCCAGGCCATCTTAGAATCGCCCCACCACTTCCTCCCGCCCCCCGGCTCTCTACCCCGCCTGGCGGGACTCGTCAGGGGGTGGCGTGAAGGGGTAGAAGTAGTCGTACTGCTCCACCACCCCTGCACACCGCTGCCATGCGAGTTTCGAGGGACCACGTAATCGGTGAATGTCTTCGCCCGTCATGGCGGGTTCCGTCACCGAACAGTAATTGATGGCGGGGTTAGACCCAAAGAAGATGCCGAGGACACAACGAGCAGCAGATGTTCTCCTATATACTGTACCTTTTCTTCTTCTCTCCACATCTCTTCTACACGATCTCGCAGGACAAAAGGACCACCAGGTCGGACTCATCACTTGAATTGTGGGACGAAAGACCCGGACTCATTCTTTGAGCACCATAGCGCTTGCCAAACAGACAAGCGACCCCACACTCACGCAACATTGCCCCATGGCCCACTCTTGTGCCTTCTCCCTTGTTGTCTTCCAGGCGGAGTGGGCGATGGCACAAGAGCGCGTACAAACAGCAGCCCAAAGACCAAACGTCGCACTTGGCGTTGAAGCTGCCTCGGACCACTTCCTCAGTCGGGAGAATGGTGACGATCACAGGCCGTTGCGCCCACACAACTTTTGGAAGGAGAGTTGGTTTCGACCCATCCTCTCCACCTGGGCCCCCATGAATGGCCTTTGTTACTTCTTGGTGGACTCACACTTTGTGGCCTGGATTTGGTTCAACTATTCCCACAGCTGCAAAGTCCTTTGTTATGTTTGATGCTGCCAGGACCGTTTGGACCTGCCGCGGTCGTGGGAGGAGCAAGCCATGCAAAGCCCAGCAACAGGACATCTCAACTAGCCCTTTGGCCAGTTACGCGTGGATTCGCCATATGCGTCTAGACCTCTAGACCTCCAAAAGCAGCACTGACTCGGATGACCCAAACCTAAGACAAGTTCATCCCCCGCTCTACCAGGCTCCCAGGCCGGCGCCATGGTGGCCAGTGTGCCGGCCGGGTCGGCGCTGCGGAAGCTGTCGGCCTCGAAGGAACTGATGGATGGGCATGGCTGAAGACGTGGACGAAGCAGACAGGGACGCAGAGAGAACTCAACTGGCCTTAAAACTGACTCTGGTGTCTGGCATCACTGGAATCTGCTGGACCGACATCCATCCCACCTCGTTCACCGGAAAGAGCTCCGCTAAGCCCACGTCGATGACCACCGCCTGCGTCCCAGCGTTCACTCCGGTCGGCCGCGGACTGAATGAGTGTCCAACTAGGCGCTGGTGGCCGACGCTAGGACGCCTAAGACCTGAGAAGGGTTCTGTGTGGGTAAGACCTAAGACCTAAGAATGTCTCAGACTGTAAGACCTGGTGATGTCTAAGACGCCACTTCTCGGACACCCGTGATGTCAGCCTACCCCCCCCCCCGGGGCTGGTTCCAAAAGGCATCCAGACAAGCTGAGCCAAGTCGCTAGCCCAGAACCAATCGAAACGCACGAAACGCCGCGGCACCTTGGGAGGCTCGACGGACGAAAGCATGATGTTCTCCAGCTTTAGGTCCTTGTGCCTGGGAGCCGCGGACCAAACCAGCCAAGATCGAAGAGTCCGGGAGTTTGGGGTCTCCGGCCCTGTGAAAAAGGAGATCCTCAAAAAAACCAATAGCCAATGACGATCGGAAGGTCATCCACTTCAAGCGGTGCAGAAGCTCTTTCATCAGTGCGTTTTTGACCCTCGACACTGACACTACATATAACTTGCAATTCTGCCGTGATGTTCATGTTACATGGGGGGTGGGGGTGGTGCGGGGTTGGGGTGGGATAACGACGTTGATGTTACATGAGGGTTACGCTGATGTTGACATTACATGGGGGTCACTATGATGTTGATGCTACATGAGGGTTTCTCTGGTGTCAACGTTGCACGGAGGTTACAGTATGACTGTATGACTTCTTACGGGTGGGGGAGGGGGTGGGGTGGGGGGCCGGGATAATCACGTCATTTAATCGATGCAGTATAGGTTGTGAGTCACGGTCTCTTCCCCGGAAAAGTACTTATATGTTCTGTCAATGTCATATTTATTGTTTCATGCGTTATGCTTGGCACAGTGTCTTTTGTTTGGCGCTCCAACTTAGATGCAGATGTTGACCTGACAAGAGCGCTCGGGAAGCTCTGAAAAAAGTTTGGCGGAAACTACTTCGGCCGTCGAAACAAACAAACACGGAAACGGGGTAGAAATGCTGAGATGTGCATTATAAAATGCTCTTTGTGTCCCTAAAACACAGGAAATTCACCTACTGTTCAAACACCAAGGCCTCAAAACACTGAAAGGGTTCACAAAAAAACGAGCTTGCCAAGGATACGTAACTGTAAAAACACTGAGGCCCTAATATCAACGTGTGACCATGTAGATAGGTCAGATAGGTCACTGATGTCCTTCCTGACTTGAGAGGAACTCTCGCCCATTTGGACCAACCAAGACTTCTTTAGCTGAGGGGCATAACTCCTTTGGCATGACAATAGGCCACTCCTGGCTGCTGAGAGGAACTGAAGCTCAAAGGATTCTTCAAAGGTGAAAGCCGCAACAAAAAATGCTCTGAAACACATCAAAGTAGAGGGAGGGAGGGAGAGAGAGAGAGAGAGAATGTACAAAAACCTACACACACCAACTACATATAGAGAGAGAGAGAAAGAAAGAAAGAAAAAGAGAGAGAGAGAGAGAGAAAGAAAGAAAGAAAAAGAGCGAGAGAGAGAGAGAGAGGGGGATGATATAGGTAAACATGTTGTCCACGTGATGCTGATCACCATCAAATCCTTCCGCACCGGTCGACCATCGGTGCTCGCGCGGTCGCCCGCTCGGCCTTCCGAGACCTGACGAAAGACCTCCTGCACCCAGGGCTCCTCTCAGCGCCAACCAGCGCAAGCTAGGGTTGGAAGCAGGGTGGTGGCCCAAGCTGGCTTTCCAGAATAGTGGATCAGTGGATCCACGATCCTCCGATGGTGGATCCAGGCCACGCCGGCTTGAAACAACCATATCCATAGTCCTTCCGATAGGTTTCCGATCAAGATGGAGTATGGACCGCTGTCTGTGGGTCCATCGAGGAACACGGACTTCACCCGGTCAATTGTCAGGTTCCATGCTAGTCGGCCGGGTGGGTAAGCGGTTCTGGATGGTTGTTCCAGAATGGTGACTATAGCAAATAGGAGGGAAATAGAGCAACTGCCTGCTCCCGGTTCCCACTGCCTGCTCCCGTTTCCCAGCAAGAACCAACCGTACATATCATTGGCAAGTATCAACAAACCTGTCATCTGCCATCTGTTCCTGCACCTTGATGGTATGTGAGAGACACCTTTGCTTGACACTGAACAATTCATTAAAGCAATTCCACCCAACCTCACTTCTCAGCCACCACTGCAGCAGCAGCAGCAGCAGCAGTGCTGCTACGCTCTATCCCTCGCACTCAGTTCCTCCAAGTGCTTCTTTTTGCCATATGAGCCTTCCACCGCATCCAGCAAGTCTCCACCTGAATCAGGACAGCAAGCAAGCTAGGACCCCCACCGAACGAATCGTTCGACGGCTGCGAATTCTTCAGAACCAAGCCGGCCTGGGAGCAAATCTGTGATCAAGTACAAGTTTCTCTCATCGGCACAATACTCGAAGAGTCGGAGCACTGCAGGATGATCCAAGGTCCTCAACTTGTCGATCTCCTGCGCCGCGACATCGACAAGTGGTGGCAATGGACAAAACCCTGGACTCGCTGTGTGTCGGCCCGAAACAGGCTGAACAAAAACCAGGTGACACCAAAAGAGCTGGCAGGTACACTGTACACATATATGTATATATTTATATAAATATATCAGCCGCAATAAAAATTTAGAACGCGAAAATCCTGCTGTGGACATGCACGCACCTACCCCTATGTAACATGTGCATCCCAGGCCTCCATGATCAGTTTCAAGGGGTAACCTTCAGGCCAGCACGTCGGTCCACTCACGCGGCCCCCGGACGCGATGAGCCCAACCCACTTGGAGCGCTTGACTTTCATGCTGCGACGTTCCTTCCAAAACGGTTCGAACGAGTTGAAGGGAAAAAACACCCCCACTTGACACCGTTTTGCGTGACACTCTGGAAGGACACTCTTGTGGAACACGCTTGTGCAACACCCTTGCGCCTTGCGCAGCACTCTTGTAGGACACTCTTGTGCGACACGCTTGCATGACACACGTGTTTGACGTTTTTTGTGTGACACTCGTGTAGGCTCTTGTAGGACAGTCTTGCTCCACGCTCTTCAAAGGAACCCACTCACTACTGTAAGATTGAGACCGGCACGGCAGCCATAGAAACAAGGAGCCAAATATATGTACTAAAGCGAAAACAAAGCAAACGAAAAAGCAAAAACAATGTAGTGTTGCATGTGTGTTTCTTTGTTTGTGTGTTTTTCACATGTGTTTCGCTTTGTTTTCGTGCTTTTCTGTTTTTAAGCCAGTCTTTTTAGTTTTTTGTTTTCATTATTTGCATGTTTCTTAGGAACTTACAGTGATTATTGCTGCCGGGTATATAAAAGTTCTCATAAGTGCAGACATGGTAACAGGAAAAAATGCAAAAACAAGAAAAATGCCACAACACAGAAATGTTCTTTGCTTTTGCATGTTCATTTGCTGTTTCTGTGCTGTGCTTTCTTTTGGGGAAAAACCTGTGATGCTTAGTCATGTGTAGCTGCAATTGCTCGACTCAACTGTAAGGAAAATTCTGCGGTGACACTTCATCTAACAACAAGGTTTCACGTCCGTACGGGCCCCCCGTCTTCGTGTGGGCAGGCCCATACAAAGTGGCGTTTCGAGCGTTTCAAAAGTCTAAAAAGAGTTGTAGCGGCCTTTTTTCAGCCGTAGTCGGTACGCTCTCAGGTGTTTCGCGTGTGGTGGCGATACACTCACTGTCTTAGTCCATTGACTCTTCTTCACATGCTTGACGTGTTTCACAGTCCAGCGCTTCGAAGGGTACTTGGCAGCAGCGGCCGACCATGCAAGTGCACCATCTGCACACAACAAAGAACCTGCTCGAACATTCCGAAGCAAGCCTGACTGAGGTCACTATCTCAGCACATAAAAAGTATTTTACTTTTACACCAAGAATCGGGTCCTCCCGCGATGGTGTCTGCGGCGCGCTCTTGTCTGACATCCGGCTGCCAAACTCAAAAAAAAACAACGCCCGACGAACACGCGACTCGACGAAACCACGAACCGGCGAAAACACGAAACGACCCAAACACGAACCGACGTCATTTGCCCCCCCACCCACCCCCCACCCCCCCTGAATGACTGTTGGAACCCTGTCTGCTTCAATAACGTGCAAATTCACGGGGGCCCGTACGGACGTGACACCAAAAACAATGCTTACACACAGGTGTATGTAGGGCACTCTTGTGCCACACTTTGACTGGACACTCTTTGGGGCGACCCTCTTCTACGACACTCGTGTGGGACATTCTTGCTTGACACGCGTTTGCGTGATACTCTTGTGGGAGACTGTTGTTGGCACATTTTTGCTTCACAGCCGGGCACCGACACTCCTGTGGGACTCTCATCTAAGCAGTTGCTAAGCGGCACTCTTGTGGGACAAATGACAAATGCGTTTTACCCATCTTGCGGGACTTCCCCCATGAGCATTCGTGCGGGACTTCCTTCATGCATCAAGCCTACAAAGGAGATTTCATCCAAATCCAAAAGCCCATTGGGAAGTCTCAATGGAGCGAGACTGACCCCCTCCACAGAAAGCCACTCACAGGACAATCCATCTGGCACAACAACAGTCCTGACTCGGTGATGGAAAATGCTAGCCTGCGCCTGTGATCATTTGGGATGACCCTCTCCCCGAACCTTTTCTCAAAGACCCTGAACTCCACTCTTCTCGCTGGCCCCCCTGCGGCAGAGAGACCTCCACTGAGTGCCTTTTGCTTGTCCACCACTTTCATGACACGTATGGTGCCCGTGCTCCGACACCTCAAACAGCTCATCACAGTGAAAACAAAGAGCCAACCTGGTCTTCACCTGTGGCCAGATCTACTTGGGAACAATCCGCGGCACATATGTGGGGAAAAAAGAGTGTTTAATCCTAATGATTTCATTGTCTCTACAGGATCCATTGCGTACTTCACTTCTCTTCCAAACAAAACCATCAAGAGATCATACACAGTGTCGTCCTCCAGACCTCTTCCGGACCTCTTCCGACCGGTCGGCCCCTCTCTCGGGTCGGTCTCTCTCGGGTCTCCGCGCTGCACTTTGCGCACCACGCCAAAGGAGCCCACGCCCACGATCCCTTGCACCCGATAGTCGTCCTCCGGCTTTCCCTGCGGCAGGTGGGGGGTCGATCCGCGCTGCATCGGAGAGTGTGACAGACGTTTCTGACGGGGGGCGGGGGGAGTGCATCCAAAAGCATGGAGAACCTCATAAGACCGGTATTAGAAGGTTCCACCACCACTCCCTTTGGCGCCTGGCAGAAAGACAGAGACTGCAGGACAAGCAGTGATATTCTCACTCCATCTCGTTCCAGATTGAAACCCAAAAGCTACAGTAAGTTCTTGTTCAGGATGCCACTTGGACATGACATACCCAACTTCCTGAAGAAACCAATCAAACAGGTCATAACTCCAGTCGCACCACTCCAAAAAGATACTGCCCCGGCTGTTCTCCGCTTCTCGTCTTCGTTGTTGGCATCTCTCCGGCCTTGCGGCGGCTGATGAACATGTTCCGCGACAGGTCCACCGGTTCCACCTCCGTTCCGGCGGAAGAAGACGCGAGCGCGGCGTGCGTACGGGTGCGTCTTGCGGTGCGTCGTGCGGGAGACGGAGAAGCGGAGAGCGGGAGAGGAGCGGGGGCGTGGCGTCAGCGAATGATGGGGCAGGCATGGGCGGGCTGAGTTGACACGCTGACACTCTTTGTATTCCCTTTTGGCTGGGGCTGTGCCTGAAACTGGGCCAAATGCATCTACCCGCTCTGGGCTCCGAAAGGCTGTAAAGTGAAACAATTCAACAGGGGCCCCCACCCCAACTCCGAGTCCAGCGCATCACACCGCCGCGTTTGGTGTCCGCACCTCCTCCAGTTTCACGATCAGCAGCGCCCGGTAGAGTTCCTGGAACCTCGGCAACACATTCAACGGAACCAACATGAACCAAGCCCCAACAGGAGCACATGCGAGCACTCAACGGAACACCTGACCCCCGGTGCCGCTGTGCATCTCATCCCTCTGCTGGGAAAAGCGCTATGTGTTTTGTAGAAAAGCGCTATGTAGCCGGGACATCTGAATTCATCATCAAAGCCCATTGGTCGAAAGAGTCCACATTGGTCGAAACATGGCAAGGCACTCGTCCTGATTCAGGAACTTGTCCCCATCGGTGTCAAAGCGGTGCATGTAGTGCTGCACATGTCGCTCCGTGAAGCTGCCGATCCCCAGTTCCGCGTTCATCTTCTGCATGCAGCGGCACAACTCTTCGAAGCCTTGAACGATATGCGCAGCAGAAGGCCCAAGATCTCTTGAACAGGGGAACTGGGGAAACATTTGTCAGCTCCATAGGATTCAAATTCACCAAACCATGACATGGCAATATCAAGTTCGTTGATCATTCAACAATCTGAACGCCATGCAGCTAAGCTCGCCGTCACCATTTCCATCAGCACCACAGAAACAAGACCTGGCGGGGACTTTTGTGCGTTTTCAGGCCGTGGCCCCGCCTAGGTCATGCTTTGACAGGCGACAGCGTTTTCCGGGTCTATGTGGACTGCTTGCGCTGGCATGCTCGAGGCATTTGTCCGAAACATGTTGGGGAAACACCTGACAGGACCTGACAGGCCTTTCTCCCTGCTCCAACGACCTCGGCGAGCCTGGAATAATTCTGCAGCTTCTGCTTGTCATCCAAGACCTCTCTGATCAAGCTGGCATCACCTGAGTGAAGCTGCCTCCAAACCCTTCCGACAGCACGACAGTTCACTACAGCTCCCTCGTCACGCCCCACGACAAGCCGGCGCCACGCGCCACCCACGGGCTCGACGATTCGGAGGTTAGTTTGGGTCCACGAGGGGTATGGAACAAGGCGTTAGGACATGTTAGGACACCTAAAGGGACAACCTGTGGTCACCAAGGCGGGCCGTCATGGTACACATCTTCACAGCATCTTGCACCAATTGGAGTGCTGGCAAACACAGAGATGTTGTTGCCAATCCAACAGCGCAAGCGAAAATACTGGCACAGCAGAGTGATGATCTACCTACAGTAAATAGGTTGCTTGCCCGAACGCATGTTATGCAACCCATGTGGGTATGAATCAAGAATGTACCCCAGTTTGCAGGATTCACGAATTGACCCACAGGCAAGTGACCGTTGAGCCTCTGCAGCGTCTCATCTGCCTCCTTTTCCAGCCTTCCATTCCCCGTTGTCTTGGCCGTCACAAGCT
The DNA here is from genome assembly GCA_963970005.1 of Durusdinium trenchii. NCBI lineage: Eukaryota > Dinophyceae > Suessiales > Symbiodiniaceae > Durusdinium > Durusdinium trenchii. The sequence goes on from CAXAMN010027250.1 coordinate 1,874,598, forward strand.
TCTTGATTGGCTTTATCTCCTGCACGAACCGCAAGGTGGGCTTTTTTCAGAACTTCAGATTGAACGCGAGCTTCAGCCTGAGGATATTGGATATTGGATGCTGGCTGCTGGCCCGAGACCCTAAATGGTACAAGGTGTCGGAAATCTTTAGGGTACCTGAGAGGGAGTTTCCTTTACTATCCTTTACTGCCTTCAACAACAAATATAGTCTTTGGACTTCTAGGGCGCATACATGAATCCTTAAACATCTCTTGGGAATCGGTATTGCTGCTCCTTGGTTTAGCTGGAGTGCAAATGGCGTGGCGTTTCGGAGCCAAGCCAGGCTTACGAACCAAGCTCGGTCAGAGGGGCTCTGGTACATAGCCATGCTATGCCAAACGATTTTGACACAAGGGGCTACCCCCTCTCACAAACTTGAGTCGAAGTGATGCCACAAAATAACCGATGAATTATGAATTATGCTACGTAGATGTTGATGGCATGGTTAAACAGCGAGATACCAGAGCGAGCAATTCAATCTAGCAACTATGAAGGCCGAACCAGAGCGAAAGACGAAGGGATGCAATGGAAGCCGCTAGCATAAATCAAGGAGCTCTGAGCAAAGGAGTTGAAGGTCGAAGAAAGGCCGAGCTTTCAAGGGTTAACGACAAAGCTGAAATCTGGTTAAATAAATGCCTGTCGTGGCATCCTCCCTGCAACATGGAAACGGCCTGTGAGTAGAGGAAACCGTCCTCCTTTCGGGGCCATGTTCCACTTCCATGGTTTCTTCAAGTATCAAGACATGCCCCGCCGAAAACTGGACCCTGAAAACTCACATGGACCCTTTGTAGAGGGAACACGGTCTTTCAGGGTGCCATCCTCATCCATCCTCAGGGTCCCAGAGTGTACTCTCTGGATTCCCAATCGGGCTCCTCAACACTTCGAACTCTCTCATGTGCCACCGGACTGCGAGAGACACGGGCAGCCTGGGCATGGATGGAGCGGCATTTATGCTGGAACACCTAAGGTTGATGCACTGGCAATTCGTAAAGACCCCTGTCTGGGCTTCAAAGCCTCTCCATATGGGGGAGTTTTGAATCAACAGTCCACGCATAAATTTGGAAAACTCCGATGACGCATGGAGGGGCCACCTTGGAGGGCACTGAACTGGTAGAAAGTCCAGTTTCGAGGGTCTAGTCTAGTCAGTCTATCAGTCTATCATCGTTTCAGAAAACTTGAAACTAGTGAATACCACAACCCTCCCAATCCAGCCACGTCACAACTGCAGACACTGCTCTTGCCAAGGCTTTAGGCGATGGTGGAGCACTGATCCTCGACGTGGGATGCTGTCTGGGGCGGGGCAAAAGAAGGGTGGCTGCCTGCAAAGAAATCGGCAAAGAAAAATCCTCTCGTTAACCTGACTTCTTTGCTGGATGCAACGCTTCCTAAGCCCTCGGCCGCTTGACTGGTGAGTTGCCCGCCGACTTCGGCGCGCTGGGTGTTCCGGGGACGCTCTTCGGTGCTGGCGTGCCAGGGGCGCTCTTCGGTGCACTAGGGGTGCCAGGAACGCTCCTGGGACCACTGGGTGTGCCAGGGCCACTCTTGGACACTGGTGGTGTCATCAGCTTGCGCTCCACAGGGCGGCTACCTGTCCAAGCGTCGGATGAAAGAGGAGGAAAAAAGAACACACAACAAAAGCACAAGAAGGGATTTTGCAAACGTCTTCAAACCTTGATCTACCTTCGCTCGTCACACCCCAGAAAATTGCAGAACAGTTTCTCTGCCTTTGGCGGGACTTCCGCCAATCCCATCGCATTCTTGGGCCAGTTGGCCAGTTGACATGTTTCACGGCTTTCACGGCTTTCAGGTCTACATCTGAACATTCTCAGACTCATGAAGCATGATGCTAGCCACCTCCATCCAGCTTTGTTCCTTGGCCGCTCGTGCAGGCCCAAACGACCCAAAGGGCCCCTCCGGGCCCTCGGCCCTTCGAATGCTGCACGCGACATGGGCGTCGTTGACAGAGAGGTCCGGGGTGCTTCGTGGCCCTTCGGGTTCAGGACCATCCTGGTGCTGTTGGAGTGGCCTCCAACAGTTGCATGGTTGCAGTATGAGGAATGCTCGGCCGAGCATTCTGGTGTCGACTGAGCTTTCAAAGGATGGAAGCCAAGAACTGACACGAGGATGAGGAGGAAGAAGACTCGTCATCTCGGCATGATTCACGAAGATCTCATTGAAGATGACAGTTGGCGTGGTTCTCCTGACAATCACATGGAATCCTTCCAGGCCAGAACGCTTTGGCCAGGGCCTTCGGTTGCTTTGGAGCGCAGACGAAGCCCCAAACGCCGCACGGTCCGATCGATGGGACCTTGGTCCTGACGCAGGCCGCTGGTCGGAGACCCGCGTTGCGAAGAGGTGTCTCTGTTTGAACCAAACGCCGTGCTTGCTTGGTGTCTGTGATCGATGGTGTCTGCGCAAGCTCAAGATGCATTGTCCAGAATGATGTGAGCTCAAAAGATGCTTCAATGTCATCCATCAGAAAATATCATTGCCATCCCAATACAGGTACCGTCAGGTTCAACACACCACCCTCTGGATGAACAGGGTTTCAAGCTGCAAACACTGGCTCAAATGCCAGCCAGGGCAGAACAAGGAATCTCCTCACCGCGGGAATGGCAACAATGTTTCGTGCTAGCTCAAAACATGGGAGACGGCCAGCAAGTCAGACAGGAATTAGCCCAGGCAAGGATGGTAATCATTGGTTCAAGCTGTTGGCCATGAGTCAAATCCATCCACGTGGCCTGATGAATAGGAAACACGTCTCTTTTTGCATAGGGATTGCTCAGCAAGGGATTGGAGTTGGCAAAGGCAAAGGGTGTCCAGGTTTCTCACCATCCATGCAAGGAATATTGCTCACGCATACACAAAACCAGCATGTTTCAAGAGCAACGTAATTGACACCTGTTGGGCCAAAAACAGGAGGGTTTGGTGTAGAGCACTCCATCAGACTGTGATCTCAGGCCACCGAGACGTCTCTATTCCTTTGGGACACCGGAGGTCGCCGGCGTTGGTTCCCAGTGACCAGATCAGACATTTGTGCTCGCTCGCTCGGACGTCAGGTTGCTGTTCCAATGTGTTTCGAAAATCCTCCAGCCGTGATTCGTGCAGTCCTTCATGAACCTTGCAAAGCTCTTTTTCTTGTCCGTCCCGATGAAAGCACTTGGAGCAGAGATGGGTCTTGAACAGCAACGTTGCGATTTCGAGTCAGTCACGCATGAACGTCCACGTGCTGCCTCCCTCCACAATGGGAAACCAGCATTGAAGAAAGGAGTTTGGCTGAATCACTGATGCTAAATCTGTTTCCGATCCACTGTCAGGACCAAGTGACCTCTGGGCAAGAGATAAATGCACGCACACGCGCATCGATATATGTCTCATCAGAGAGTGAGAGTTCTTGATGGTGGATGTGTCAGGTGGATTGGTGGCCGTTGCCAACTGGCAGATTTGTTTAGTGATGTCATCACATGTTCCTCGTTCTGTGATGAAACTTGCTTCCCTATCAGCCTCAGGGTGTGACACGTTGGCATGGAGGTGTGTAGCCAAACGGGGTCAAGGAAAGGAGGTCCGATCCAACCATCCACCAGTGAACGAAACGAGAAAACCACGGGTTATGTGATTCGCTTCGTTCTCGGGCCGATGCACTCAAATCGCCTCAAAATGACCAGAGGGGTGCCATTCCTGTACAGCATCCAGTTGCAGAATGATTAATGAAAATATAGATGAAGAGCTCCTTCAATTCAAATGGGGAGCATTCTATTTTTGTTTATCACGAGTCTACATGATGCTCCGCGTGATCTATTTTTGGGGGGCTATCAGTGTGATACTGGTAGCCCAAACAACAGGTGGATGCGGACCACCACCGACAAAGCAAGCAAAAACGGGTCGAAGTCAAAGGCGCTCTCAAAGCGATCTTTTCCGTGGTCCAAGCGCCGAGTAGCGCTCGAAGGTCGTCGAGCAAGTGGCACCACCTATGGCGCCCAGTGCAAAACACGTAGCGAACCGCCTTCAAAAGGCGTCAGGCAAAAGGGTCCCCTAAATGGCGGCGGACATGCATCGGTGGCGAATCATGCTTCAAGTGGTCATGAAAACAACGCTGAAAGTGAACCGAATCACATGGGCGAAAGGTTTTCGCCTTAGATGCATTCCACCGCTGCATCATGGAGGACCAGGTCTCATCTTCGATGAGCTCAGGGTCAAATTCCGGTTGGCTCTCAGGCAGCTGCCGCTTCTTCTTCTTTGCGGCAACAAATCCAGGGTCGTACTTCACGTTCCACAGCTGACCTTTGGCCATGAACATCCTCATCAGGTCGGCCGCGCTGGCCTTGGTGAGGCCGTCAGCTAGTTGGGCATCTGAACTGACCCAAAGCAGGTTGGTCTTCTGCTTGGTCATGTTCTCGCGAACTGCGAGAAGCTCGAGCGCCGAGTACTTCTCCTTCATGGAGAAAGCTGCACTTGCTCCATCGCCTTGGTGAAAGGCATCAAAGGCGCTCTTGGCGTCGATGACAGCTGCTGCGCTCACCTTGGTGGTCGTGAGCTCGGGATGCAACAGGTTCATCTCGTAGCCAAGGACCCATAAAGCTCTGCAAAACATGAGCTCTTGCTCACCTCTTGAAGCTCTGCTGCCAAGGAGCTGCGCGCTGTGCGGTGCAGTTTGCCGCTGCGCCAGGCCACCAGGTTGACTGGTGATCTTTCACCATCCAGGATCCTCTTGTGGCAGAGACCCACCACATAGCCACCTGTCGAGGCCAAATCTGGCCTGTTGGCCACAGCTGCATCTGTCCAGACGATCATCGTCAGGTCGCCATCTGACATGGCGTCGAGCTGCTGAACTTTCACCGACAAATCTCTTTGCGAGTAGACCTCGCGTACCAGTTTGTTGATCTGGCGGAGCACATCCTTGGAGTGCCGGCTGTGGGGCAGCATGGACTGCAGCAAGGAAAGGCGGGCAGCATGGTGAGGTGCTGTCTGACTGACACGCCACTGAATTGAGCCGAGGACGGCCCGAGCTTGTGAGAGCTCTTGAGGCGTCACCTCAGTGGTGGACTTGTCCAAGTCAATCTGCTTGATCTGGGAGGCATACTGGGAGTGGTCCAGGTGGAAACTCTCGTTGCTCTGTTGATGAATCTCCACTCCACAATGCAGATAAGGATCTGGTTCCCAGGGACTCCAGTTCAAAGCTTGATGAAACTTCTGTAGCGTTTCATGCCACAAAGCATTGTCTTCGTTGCCGGTGACAATGAAGTCGTCAACATGACTGGCAACGGCGCGATACCACTCACGGGGTGCTGAAACAAGGCCGTAGGCAGCTCGCAAAAGGCGGACGGTGTCCTTGGGGCCACAGTTCATCTTGTCACCAAGCTCCTTCACAGGGAGCGCAAACACTCCTCGGCTCCGTTGAGATTCGGAGCCCTGGAGAAAGGCAGCTTTGGCGTCAGCCTTGATGGTGCGCCAATGGCGATGACACGCCAAGTTCAGCAACAGCATCTTGCTGCGTCTTGAAAGAGTTGGCGCAGCCTTGTCCAGGAACTCTTGGTCGGGGTCAGAGAAGCCCAAGATGACGATGCGGGCTTTCGCTTTGACACGGTTGGGCTGATTTGGATCGTCCACGGCCTTAAACACTAAGACCCACCTCATTTTCATGAGCCTGGACTTGGGCACTGATGCTCCAGCCTTTTCACAAACTCGATTGGCGAGCCAGGAGTCCACCTCTAACATCTTTGCCTCCAGCATAGCTTGCCTCTGGACGGGATTCAGCTTGTGCCAAGCCACTTCGCAGCCCTTCTTGACTGCCTTGGAGGTAAATTTCTTTGGCTCTTTCAAGATCTGCCTCCACTCATCTTCATTGGCCGGCGCGTCAATGGTCACCGACAGGATGAAGTCATTCTCCATGTTGGAGCACCAGCCAATCAAGTCAGGGTCTTGGTACTTCTTCGGGAACTTGGCATGGTGTGGTCTATCCTCCATCTCATGTCGCTTCCTCTGATGCTGGAAGCTCTTTTCGGCAGAAGCTCTGCTTTCTTCCATGGGAGCGTCAGGAGGTTCGACAGGATGAAGTGGCATGTAGGAGGGGTCGTTCAGCAAGCGATCGATGTCCAGCTCATCTGAATCATCAGGGTGCATACCTTCTTTCAAAGTTGGATCCATGTGCACCTCCGAGTCAGGAAGAAGTTCTTCAGACGAGGAGCTGGCAGGATCATCAGGATCTTCCTCTTCTCTTACTGTTTTCAGCCTCTTGCCATCTTGATGAAATGGGCGAAAGGTTTGTCTCCTTTTGGCTTCAAATCGCTCAGCCTTCGAAGTTGTGAGGTCCTCAAAGGCGCCCTTCTGGAGTGAAGTGCTCATCATCGTAAAGGTCCATGGCATGGCCATCATGCCAGAGGAGTTGGCAATCAGCAATTCTCGTTCACTGCCGTGCCGAATCTGGTCGATGTGAGCCTTAAGCAAGCGTCCACAGCTTACCAACCAAATAACGCTTGAGGGCATTCGAGAAGTGCTGGAACTGTCCACTTGTCTCACAGGCCAAGACTCTAGCAGGCCCATACCAGCGAGCAATCCGCATGCGGGGCATGTCCACATCCTCGTTGGCAGGAGCCCGTCGAGGAACCTTATGGCGCTGGTAGTAGACAACATCTCCAGGTAAGAACTGTCGAGCAGGCTTGGAGCGGCTGTTCTTCGCTCGCGAAATGCGAGCATCAGCACTGAGCTTGTTGTGAAGATGTTCTGCTTCAATTCAGAGCCTCAGACTTTCAGCCATAGCGTGTCCAGGTGTTCCTTCGGAACATGCCGCTGCAGGATTCACTGACACGCTTTCCAATCGCCCAAATGCCCATTGCGCAGGAGCAAAACCACCCACGCGAACCACATGGTTGTGAGCTTGGACCATCGCACTTGCCGCACGTCGAGGTTCAATGGGCTCGTTCCGGAGAAAGGTTTCCATCTTCCAGCGAAGCTCTCCAATCGCTTTCTCAACAGCTCCCGTGGCGGCATGATGTTCAGCAGGAACATGAGTCATCTCAATGCCCCGCTCGGAGCACCACATTGCGAGAGCTGTGCCGCGAAATGCCCCTTCAGCATCACATCTAATGCGTGCCGGGTAGCCGAAGATCTGGCACCAAGATTCCTCCAGAGTAGTGATGACCTCTGGGGTTGAAATGTTCTCAGATTCATCTTCATGGTGAACCTTGATCTCTCTCACCACGGCAAAGGAGCTAGCCTCATCGAGCAGGAGGAGGAAGTGATGCACCTGCTTAGCATGCCTGAAGTAGAAGGCGTCCATTTGAAGTGTCTTCCAAATGGTATCCTCTCGCTCCAAAGACACCTTGGTGGCAGGCGTTGCCGTTCTGCTCTCTTGACATTCAGGGCAAGCCAACTGTAGAGCTGCGGCTTTGAGTTCTTCACTGGCTCCTCTCGCACGTAGGAGCTTCAGCAAGGCACGGTTGTTTGGATGGCCGCAGAGACGATGAAGCTTGCGCACTGTCTCCATGAGATGTTGTAGTTCCTGAGGTGTGAGCTTCTCCAACACCTGGGGATCAGGCTCAACTTCAGCAATCCCTCCAATGAGTTCGGAGGGTTCCAACATGCCTTTGGCAGCAATGTGGCACAACTGCTTGGTGTAGTAGGCGGAGGCCCGAGCACGTTGTCCAAGGCAAGGGACATGGTGATGCGAACCATCACAAAGTCTTGCCAAACCAGCCAAGGCTCGTGCTCTTGTGGTCATAAACCTCCATGGCTTCTTCACAGGACCATCTGGAGACGTGAGGCCAAACATACAGCCATCGCCAAGCACTTCGTGAGCACGGTCACATTGATGAAGAGCTTCCCAAAAGGCAACCACTTCGGGAAGTTGCCATGCCTTGTTGAATCTTGGCCATTCCCAGGCGATCTCGCCATCCATGGAGAGGTGTTCTTGTAGAACTCGTAGTCCACCTCGAAGAACTTTTCTCGCATGCCTTTTCCGGTAGGCACTCTTAACTTTTGCTTCAGGGGTGCGTTCATTGAGAGCTTGAACTGCCGAGGTAGGGCCACAAGGAAAGCTGACCCAAATCCAACGTGGTCGATGTTGGCGGAGTAGTGCCAAAGTTCGCTCAACTCCCTCAGGCTTTGTCAGGTCACATTGGTTGTGTAACCCAGCACGCCCTGCTCGCCCACCTTGCCTGATAACTTCCTCGGTCAACAAGCTGGTGGGGTCACAACACAATTCCATGACGTCCCATTGCTCCAGGGACGTGATTCCGCCATGAGCTTTGAAGATCATATCACCTTCTTCAACCAGCTCATTCATAGCTTCCGTCACGAAAGCGAACTCCTTTCGTGGGAATGGAGTCATGGTGCGATCTTCACCTTCAGGTTCACCAGGTTGTAGTCCGTCCGCTGAGAAGGAATCAAATGCTTCTCCAACCTTCATGCCATGGGCATTCTCAGTCTTGAACTGGTTCGGAGGGACTTTGACATTCGGTGGAACCTGGGCATTCTTCAAAAACCTGACATTCGGTGAGATCAGCTTATTCGAATTCATGAGGATGTCGTCCTTGGAGGTCAAGTCACCCGGTGGGTCCTCATCGTCGTAGCGACCTCCCGACTCCTCGCTGTTCACACTGACCGGGCGGAGACTGGCGACCACGATCGGTGAGATCGATCCTCGTACTCCACCTGCTCGGCCGGAAGGTCTGCAGCTCGACGGGATTTGCTCCCAGGCACCTGTGAGAGTTCCTCTGCATCTGCTGGGGACGCCCTCTCTGTTGCCGTAGGTGTTCCCGGACTGGAGGTCACATTGGTGCTCGGAGTTGGAGGAGCATAGTACCCTGTCGCTGCTTTGCGAGCACGGATGTGATCGAGCTTGGTGAGCAAGGAACGCTCGGCTCCGTCCAGGCCCACTGCCTGATTCTTCAACAAGGGGTTGTATGGAGCCTTCTCTCCAAGTTCCTCGATCTGGTGCTTCGTGTCCTCCGGCAAGGGACCGGCCTGCCTGTGCAGACCTGTTGCCCCGTACGCCGGCGTGTACGACAGGCGGAGGAGGCACTTCGCACAGCCGACCCATTTTGCATGGCCGTTGGAGCCCGTGACCGATCCTTTGTATGCTGGAGCAGGATCGTGCTGACCATGGCACGGTGGTCCCAAGGTCCTGGGATCTCGTGGATCGCTGAGCACCGTACGAGTCTCGTCGTACCTGTCGTCCTTGCTGGACGTAGCCTTCTTCTTCTCCTTGGTGGAGGCTGCTCGGTGGCTCTTGGCCTTCGAAGCAGCAGCTTGGGACATGGCTACCCAGCAAGGCGAAGTTGACCGCGGTGGAGGCCAGAAGGGTCAGAGCCTTCCACGACATTGATGTCTCTTGAGCCTCAAGGTCAGCATCATTCGCTCCAGAGGTCAAGGGTGGTCTCAAAGAAGTGGAGGTGGTCGAAGAAAAACGAACTGAAAAACATTCACTCAAAAACTCATCTGCAGCATGCCCGTGAAGACTCTTGTACATGTCCAACTCAAAATCATCAAGCAAAACCGACAAACTCGAAGTGGCGGCATGTGAAGACTGTTCAGACTCATGGATCATGAAACATGACGACGAAGAAGGCTGCGAGCACATGTATTCCTCAGACTTCTTTGGTGCAGTGTCGGTCGTGAAGAGGATACGGGTGCCCTCACTCAACCAGTCATGGCTGAGGTCCATCGCCAAATGCCCCGAAGAGGATTTCCTCAATGGAACAAGGAGGGAGGCATCAATCGCCGTCAGGACCATGGCAGATCTGCCACAGTCGATGAGCGCACCAAGTTTGGTGAGCGTGCGAATGCCAACCAAAACAGGGACACCTTGAGCTTCCAAGGTGTAAATGCCGAGCGACAGGCGGTGGTTGCCCAAACGCTGAGGCAAGAGAATCATACTCTCAGACTTCTGGGTCACGCCGTTGCCGAACTTGAACATCTTGTTGGGCACATCAACCACCTGGAATCCATCGACATCAGATCCCGACTGGTGCCGTTTGTGCATGATCCATTCCAGGGCAGCCAACCCTGAAACAGTCTCTGTCGCTCCTGTGTCGAGCACTCCATAGCCTTCCACCTCTGGTGAACCAATCTCATCAGCGACCATGATCTCCAGAGGCCGCTCAGGATGTGAAAGAGGGTGGCAAACAAAGGTCTCCACAGATTCGTGCTCATCAGTCACCATGAACACCTTGCCACCTTTGCCGCTCCGTGACCGACGAGGACACGAGCGGTAGTCATGATCTTTTGCTCCACAAATGAAGCAGCCTTGGTAGCCAGGGGATCCCGGCTTTCCGCCACCTTGGATGGCCATCACCGGTGAAGATGCCATAGGCGAAGTCGACGATGAAGGTCTCGAACCAAGCCCTTTTCCTTTTCCACCTTTCTTTCCAAAAGATGGTTTCCCTTTGAACTTGCCCTTGGGGAAGAAGCCTCGAGAAGCATTCTTGGCATGGGTCGCACGGCGGCTGTCCTGGAAAGACCTGATCTTCTCTTCATAGGCCGCGTAGGCTTCCACAATGGGCTTCGATTCCTCAGGGGAGCTCCAAAGAACAGAGTTCCAAACATCGGCCTCTGACCATGACCAGAACGCTCCACTGGCATCTTGGTGATACTCACCATCGGCTTCCAAGTTCCACCACAAGTAGGCTCCTGGGCTTGAAGGATCTGAGGCCCAGAAACCATCATCAGCTGCAAAGGTCTCCTCAATCTCAGGTCGTGAGGTCGAAGAGCTCTCCCAGGTTGAAGTCTGAAAGACCTGGTCATAGGACATACCACCAAGCCAATGGATGTCATTCTCCAGGAGGTCTTCATCTTCACATTCACCAGTGAGCATGAGGCCCCATTCGCCCTCATACTCGACCCAGAACTGCGGACGGGTCTTACCTTTTCCATGGCCTTTTGGACGGCCTTCGCGCTCTTTTTCCACAAGACGAAGCTCGTCTTCTGCTCCTCTCAAGCCCTTTTCGATGTCGTCGGCCTTCAAGGAATTGCCAATGCTTGAGAGGACATTCAAACGCTGGGCCGCATTCAAAGAGGACTTGCGCAGCATGATCCAACCAATCAGTTCACTGGGAAGCACTTCAGGAAGGCCAACATCCAGGTCGTCCCAAAAGTGGTCATTCTCGGGGTCCTCCTCGCTGTCAGACGGGTCGGAACGGGAGCCCCGGGAAGGAGAGTGGTAGTCCTCCTTGCCTTTGCCAGATTTGCCACCTTTGGAGGAGTGGCGAGTTGGAGATCTCGGAGGAGGCGGCTCTCCATCTTCTTCATCATCTTCAGCAGCTCGCTGAGCTTCCTCAGCTTCAGTCCCTTCTTCAGCTGCTGGCTCGGGAGATGAACGTGCCCTCGAGGATGGCAATGATGTAGTTCCAACACCCTTCAAATCAGGGAGATCTCCTCGAGCACGCTTCAAAGCTCGTTGCAGCTTCCGGTACTGCTCTCGGACTTGAGCGCACCAAGTTGCCATGGATGTACCTGGCATACGGCGTAGCCGCAACAGCAAAGCTTCAGCCTGAGAGCCAGCGTCAGGGATGGGAACTCGAGCAAGGCGTTCCTCCAAGAAGGATATCAAGTAGCGAGCACCATTAGCCTGGGTCAGGGCCTTGTAGTCAATCTCCTGCGTAACGACCCAGGCGCGTCCCGAGAGCTGGGACACCAGGTCGGGTCCAAGTTGTGCTCGTCGACGGCGTCGCGTCTTTTCAAGTGCCAAGCGGACCTTTCTCACATAGTCCGGCCAGGTGCTAAAGTCACCGTCCCAGTGACACCTCAAGGACGTGTCTTTGTCCTTTTCAGTCATGACTGAACTTCAGGATGAGGTAGTCGAGAAGGAGGGAGGTGTGCAGGACAAAGTACGAACCAACCCAAAACAAATGAGCCAAGGTCCAAAGCCAAGCTAGCCAGTGCCGAGGCGGTCCTCAATGTCTCGTGCAATGAGTCTAGCCACCTTTCAACAAAGGGTCACCAGCCACTGTCCCCTGGATCCAAAACTCGTGCACCTCTTCTTGAAGAGCTCCGGAGTGATCCTCTCGCTCTCCAAGGTAGCCCGAGCCTTGCAGGCTCCGCTACCAGTATCAGTGTGATACTGGTAGCCCAAACAACAGGTGGATGCGGACCACCACCGACAAAGCAAGCAAAAACGGGTCGAAGTCAAAGGCGCTCTCAAAGCGATCTTTTCCGTGGTCCAAGCGCCGAGTAGCGCTCGAAGGTCGTCGAGCAAGTGGCACCACCTATGGCGCCCAGTGCAAAACACGTAGCGAACCGCCTTCAAAAGGCGTCAGGCAAAAGGGTCCCCTAAATGGCGGCGGACATGCATCGGCGGCGAATCATGCTTCAAGTGGTCATGAAAACAACGCTGAAAGTGAACCGAATCACAGGGGCATGTGTTGGCCCCGATGTGATCACGCCGCAAAGCGCACCTCAGGCCTGTGACGGTTGATGAACAAAACTACCCCAGGCCGAGATGTCACAGCCTTCTGGACCGGGGGACCGGGGGGTAATCCGCTCCATCACGCACAAACACGAGCGCCGTTGGCGCCGCGCCTCCCTTGGTCTCGGCAGGCGGCACCACCAGGCGAGGCGCTGCTCGGAGCACAGACACCGGGCTCTGGCCACGCCTCGGTCGAGGGCGGCAGGTCGAAAGAGAGGCGAAGACCAGAAGAGCGTGGATGGGAAGAGATCGAAGTGGTTTTTGATGTTTTTTGGGGCTGCAAACGCAATGCCTTTTGGATCCTTTAGGAGTCCCCTCGAGACTCCTAGCGTGATACTTCGTGTGACTTTAGTCCGTTTATAGTCTTCTGCTGACTGGGGCGAAACATGGCAAAGACCACTGAGAGAGGACTTGATTTGCTGTGACTGTTCACCCAATAGACCAAAAGCCCAACCAGTCTGAGACGTTTTGTTGTCCAAGTCGCGGCCTTGCTGCGAGGCCCTGCTGGGTCTTTGCCTTCACAAGTTCCCTTGCACGGGCAGCCACAGTCGGCTCAACACCTGGCATCGTCGTCGGCATGTTTTCGGTCTCAACGTCATGACGATTCATGACGATGGTATTTCAGAGCCTAATCCACAACTCTACTCCAAGTCTGCAATGGGTCCGAAGGGTCGGCATGCAATGGGCAGGCGGCAGCCGTGGGGCAATTCCTCTGTCTTGCCTGGATTCGTTCTTCCCCACTTAGCTTGCTGCGAGAAAAAAACCTGTGACTCGCGACTCCTTATAAATCGCAAGGGCAATCCGGCAGGAATTCTTGATTCCTTCCTTTGGGTTCGGACACAAACAAGAAGCTACTAGGGGCTCCCGACATCGCTACGAACGGAGCATTCTTGCTACTACTCCCAAGCGGCCGCGCCCACAAACCCGATCGGCGTCCGGCCGCGCCCACCTGTTTTCGAGCGCACCAAGATCTTTTGGTTGGAGCCACCGGGTCGTGCCTCGGGAGACTTGGCTCGGGCCACACCTGGCGGGCCAGGAAACTCCAAAACACAGTGCAAATCCCATGCATCTTCGCTGGCAGCGCGAAGAACTCTTTTTTGCTTCGTCCGGCCGCCGGGCTACCCCACCCAAAGGGATCCAATCCTCCCTCAAAAAGGAAGTAGCCCTTGGAAAACGAAGGAAGACGACATTCCTCCCACACCAGATGGCCTTACCGGGGGGGCGTTCAATTGAAAGAAGTGGTCCATCACAGCCTCTCTTTGTGTCGAAAAAGGCTCTGCCCTTCCGCCCGCCCTCTCCGGTGCAGCTCGCCCACCTGAGGGTTTTGGACCAGACACGACGACCTTGCCCTTGGCAAAGCCACACGAACGCAGCACGGTCAGCGGAGAAAGTGACGAAGCAACGGAAGGACATCAACCCCAGAGCCCTCGCATAAATATACCAAAGTTGGTGGCATAGATGAGGCCTGTCCCAAATCGTGAGAGTTGATGTTGTGTATATAACATGCTCGCATATGCGTGCATGTGCATGCGCATATGTAGAACAAGAATGATATATATATATATACACATATCCAGTATCCACATATCACATATGGGGAGGTTGTATCGGGATGTTGTCATGAGTGTGTAGGGGTCATTGAGCGTGTCATGATAAAAATCCCCATATCACATATATATATATATATATATGATATCTATACATATATATATATGTATGTATAATACTGTATATGACGTGTGTGTGTGTGAGTGTGTGTGTGTGTGCTTCTCCAGGCGCTTGCCCAGGCGCCGCGTGGGGCTGAACCTCGGTCTTGGAGGTTTTTCTCACGTCCTTCTCGGTGCCACGGCCTCCGCCGAATGTGATACATGACTAGTAGCTTCTCAGCTACTAGTAGCTTCTTGACATTGTTACGTGCGTAGCGATGGTTTCTTGTAAATCTAGGACATGACATGAGAATCTTTCTAATGAAAGAAGCCGATCTTCGGAGTCCAATCAACACATGAATTTCACTCCTCAGTTTCCGTCTCGCACCCTGGCCCTCTTGAGAGACGGGTGCCTGATCCGACGACTCGCGGGTCGCAGACGACTCGTCGGTGATCTGACGACGGGCGCGCGACGTGGCGAGTCACCTGCTCCACAACCACCCTTTGTTACTAGTAGCTTCTGGTTGCTAGTAGCTTCTTGCTAGTAGTACGGCCAGGAGCCCCGTTCGTAGCGTCCGATCGCTCCGTTCGTAGCGATGCCAGGAGCCCCTAGCAGCTTCCTCAGCATCGAAGGTGGCTGAGCACTTCACGGATCTTCACGGCATCCCGCCTCTGGAATTTCAAATCTCAACCAGGTTGGGGGTCCATCCTCAGGCGTGCAAACAAGGCATGAACCGCTCAAGCACCTGCCGAAGCCAGGTAGTAATTAGGTCGGTTCACCGCACCCACATCGCCCAGATGACTCAGACCTTTCCGTTGAGGATCTTCTTGGCCGGATTTTGCACCATCCCTTCCCCCCGTTCCCCACGCACGGGGAACCCGCGTGGCTCTTCTCTTCCAGGCGCCGCCAGGAGGTTCTGTGCCACGGAGGCCGTGGAACTCACCGAGTCCCGGCGAAACCTGTGAGGGAAACTCCACGGAGGTCGAGGAGGCCCAGGAGGAGCTTGGAGGAGGTTGGAGGCCCAGGAGGGTGGCCTGGGTGAGGGGGGGGAGGATTTATAGTCAAAGGTGCCCACCTCCAAAGGTGGCCTTCTGGGTGTCGACCTCCATTCTTAGCATGATCATGTACCGTATGTCAGAAGGAAACCCGCCACGGGGACGGTCCAAGTGGCCTCCACTGACCCATGCGGGGATTGGTCGGTCTTCCACACATTGCGCGCCCAATCTGTCCACCAGACCCCTTGAGAGATCCATCTCGCGAAACCGAGGCGTCACCATCCGCGCAGGTCACGAGTCGTCACGACCTCCCCCGCGGCGTCCGCGCGTTCGCGCGCCGGGGGCGTTCGAGCTGTTCTCGCTCCGAAAAGCTCCGCTGTGGAGGTGGAGTTGTCGGGCGAAGGCGGCGCCGTGGAGAAGGAGGAGCCGATGGTGTCCCTCCGCTCCTGGGCGTGGTCGAGCCGGGACAAGGAGCCCCATATCTGCCCCGAGAGGTTCCACATCCAGCGCTGATGGTGATGTTCAGCGTCGATGGTCCATGCCCGCAGGAAATGCAACTATCTCTAAAGTCTGAGCCCCAAACCAGCAGCTTTCCACGGATGTCTGCCCAAGTGGGCTGACTTGGCTTTAGCCCTGTGGCGAGCGCAGCAGGCACGGCCTGGAAGCGGCGGCAGCTGAGGTGTGCACGTCTTCCGAATTCTTCAGGTGTGTCGTCCACACAGTGCGCATGCTGTATCAGATATACCATTCCTTGGGCCCACCCTCCGTACCACCCACCTCAAAACAATATTTTGAGGTGGTTGGAGATCTCAATATCCGCATCAAATTATTTCTGGACTCTCAGGGTCTGACAAATAATTTCAAGAATGTCATGACATTTTCCAACATAGATCCGACATGAGACCATCTAGGTGGGACCCACCCCCCCTAAAGTTGACCAAAGTTGACTCAGCTCGGATTACCACGCACAGTGTCATTATGGGTAGTTGAGTAGTCAACCTCAACCACACTTCAAAAATCTTATTATTGGGGCTGCTGCTGCTGCTTGCTATAGTCCCACCGTCCCAGCTCTACGTGGATAACACGAACCCCTAAGCCGCTGATGTTTGTTTATGCCGGTTCTTCCTTGCTATTTTTAACCAAATCTTCAAAAACCCAGCGGATTTGCACATTGTTTCCCATCCCTTTTCCTCTTCCACTGTTTCCTTGCTGTTTGTTCTGTCCTTTTCCACCTTTTTCTCCCGTTGGTGCCATTTAATGGGTGGTTGCGTAGTCACTGAGCCACCCACCCCCTCAAATAAATTTCATTATAGAGGTTGTATGAGGTTGTACCCTGTCCTTTTCCACCTAGTTTCCTGTGATTGAAGCCCATTTAATGGGTGGTTGTGTAGTCACCCACCCTCTCAAATAATTTAGTTATATATATTGGATTTGGTGGCCATGTTCCTGTTCTTCCACCTTTCTCCCTGTTTCCAACTATCTGTACATGTTTTTGGGTCAACATTATGTTCCTTTTCCTCCATTTCTTCCTATTGAGATGGCAGGTGTCCTCGACTCGCAAACATTCTCAGCCTGTAGACTTTGATTCGATGCCTTCCAAAGCATTGGACCAAGTGTGCCTCGCCATGTTTATGAAACAGTTTTTTTCTTTCTAGCTTTGATCCACAAAACGTTGTGCCCCGAGGCTGTAACTCTGAGGTGCTTGTTTGCAAGCTGCTGCTCTGTCAGCCAGACAGGTGGGTCCTCATATACTCAATTTTTTCTGAATAATTTTGTACAGGTGGGTGGTCATTGACTCAAAATTATTTACATAGAAATAATATCTATCATATGAACATTGTTTTTCACCACCTAGACTGTTTTAGTTAAAGTTATTTTGGTACCACCACCTACTTGACTTGCCAAATAATACTTTTAGTTAATTATTTGGACAAAAATTCACTAAGTGACTCCCACCTCCAAATAATTTCCTAAGGATTGGTATAGTATCAGAAAGTGTTTGAAGGTGAAAGATTTTGCCTGCCGTGTCCATCTGCAGTGCTTAAGACACCTTCCAAATAGGCATCCTGACTTCAGCAAATGGCTGTCGCACACACTGCCGCACCTGCACTTGGCCAGGTATTCCTTGTACAGACCATGCCTGCAGCGAACATCCACTCAAAAATCTCAAAAACGTTCAAGAAGACTCTGCTCTAACTTCAGGACCCACAAATCGCCGAAATCTAATGGGTTGGATGCTCTTCTGCATTTCACACGCGCCTGAAGCCCTCCCATTTCCACCCCCCCGGCCGTCGTTGCCAGGGACTGTGGATACATCTCGGAGGGCCACACGAAATGGCCCACCTGGGTGCATGCACCTGCAGAAGCCGCAATGCGGAACTCCACAAAACATCCACTCCGAACAGTTTCTCTTCGGCGTCTCGTCAGGGCGCGGATTTCGTGACTGTGACTGGACCACTGGTCACCGGACACTCGTCGCACATCCACCCAACCGAAACCCTCTCTCAGTGCAAGAGGTCCACAAACAGCGGCACATCCGAGATCGACCCCAAGAGGCGGTGCCTGTCGTCATGCGCCTCCCACCGGTAGGTGCACCAAGTGGTTTGAGCCCGTGTCGCCCGAGCGCGCAGCGGTAGTTCAACGCTTGTTTGGGCTTGTTTTGGATCGTGGCGGAGCATCAGAAAACAGAAACGTCTCCACAAGAATACAGAAAACCATAGAAAACCATGCTGGTCTCTGAATTGGAAGCATCGGATTCCTGGTCTCGGATCTCATCAGACCCGTGGACCCGTGGACCTCTGTGTCTTCTTCGTCTTCGTGGACCGCACGCAGTCCGTTCAACAATACAGTATATCCTTTTGCTGTGGAGTAGGGTCCACTTGAAGGTACAAGACTGTTAGGTTGGCATCTCCCAAGCACCCCCTGGTCAAGAATGTCAAATCACAGGTAGCCCAATAGAAGATTATCTTTTCAAAGTCCTTCTTCTTCCCGGCAAAAACATGGTGTTGTGTAGTGTAGCGTGTTCGCACGCAAAGGTCCAAAAACACATATCATTGACCATCAAATAAATCGTAAACTCGTGTGAAACTACACGTGCGATTCGCATGCGCCACTCTCGATTCTGCCGTGAGCGATCAAAACCTTGATTTTGGTGGTTGGAAGCTGTGAAGGGAGCCTGATCAAGCCCAACTATCCCTAGGTCCCCTGGTCTTCCAAATAGTGGGCTGGCAAGACTGTTCTGCAAGTTGTGACGGGTATGATCCACCACAGTTCCAAAGCAGCCTCCGGAAACACAAACCAAAGATCCACATCTTCTTTGGCACAGCAGTGCCACAGAAGGATCTCCAGGGACTGCGACTGAGGCACCAGGCGACGTGGTTCGCGACGCATCGGCCACACGCATCGCGACGCATCCCGGCCCGTGCAACGAATCTATCTGCCATTACTCGTGCGTCTGCTCCAAAAGAGTGGTGTAGAGATGTGGAAAAAAAAGCACGCGTGTGATCAAAGCATAGTTCACTCAACTCCGCATGTGCCATTCGCATGCATTCAATGCCTGCAGAATGGAGCTTCAGCGTCCAGCAGTGTAGTGGTGTTTGTCATGTGATGTGGGTGGAAATGGGTGAAACATGTATTTTGCACTATTTTTACTTTGTGTGTCAACTGCAATTCATCCGGGGCAAAACCAGCACAGCTATTTATATACTGTAGACATAAGTGGGTCATGCTCTGACAACTTTCCCAGGGAGTTGCTCTATGAGAATGCCCTGATCAACCAGCAAGCACTGCCCAACGCATTTGCAACTCGTTGCTGGCTTTTTTCATCGCAAATTGGTTCGAAACTGGCCAACGCCAAGAGGCTATATCAGTTAAACCCCTTCAATGGAACAACCCTCGGTTGCACCAGAATAGCACCTCGCAATCCAGCAGTGCTTTAGCCCCCCACAATTCGGCTCGGCTCTTCTTCCACCGAGGATTGTCTCCAGTTTGGTCACCCAACAGGGCGCCGCAACAGGCCGAAAAGCGCGTGGACCGCAGGCGACCCAGTCGACCGAGCCAAACCCAGCAAAGCATGCCCGAAAGAAACACTTGAAGGGCGAACCGGGTGAGTTGTTCGAGGGATCGAGAAAGTCTTTCATCCCACGTCCAGCAATCTGCATTCTCCAAATACTGACATAGCACCTCATCTTGGAAACACATGTTGGGTTTCTAAAATGATCTGGGGGAAGCGCCTTTGGAACCATCTTGAATCAACTCTCAAATCCAAACAAAAAAAGAAAACACGGAGGGCCTGCTGGGTTTGGTTCCACCGTTCTCGACCAGTATGAAAATGGACATTTGCCAGTTTTTCAGGATCGAGAGATCCTCAGCCAGATCCGCAAAGTGAAAGTTGGCTTTCTTCCCTGGCAACCCGAAATCCAGAGCGCTACTTCGGATCTCGAAGACTCCATCGACCAGTCCATGAGTGTGTCAGCAACCTACTCTGTGAAGCAAAAATGTCAATCTAAAGTGCCAACCCCCGGAGTAGTACAGCCTGATTCCTTTCAAGGATGTACATGTTGTAACTGTTGACTCATGTAGGTATCTCAGCCCCTCGGTTGACGAAGGTCAACCTCCTGAGCAGCCCGCATTGCAATGTGAGCTTTCAAAGTCAGAGCCGATTCGTCGATCTAAGTTGCCAGGTGCCATCAAACAACATATTACATTGGAAGCACAGCATGGCCAGCTCATCTTTGGAGCATGCTGCTTTCAGAGATGGCTGGTGCGTTTCCAAGATTGCAGGTGGACGAAATCATGCAAAGTCGCAGTGCTTGCCTTATGTGTCTATATATATATATACACACACATGCGTGGGTGGAAGCAAACCATACCTCACTAGGGTCCACCTGGGCAATTGTTTCTTCCAGCATGCACAAATGGTGGCTCCGTGTGGTCGCACAACTGCTTCTGATGCAAAACCCCAGCCAGCAGCTAGCCTGGTTTTGTGTCGTGTCGACGATCCCTGTTTCTTGCTCAGCCTCCAACCTTGGGCATCAATATTCTTCCGTACCCTTGGCTCTGAGCACTTGGCACTGCTCAGTGCAATCAAGCGGCACCTTCGGATGGATGGCACGGTCCTTCTCCACTGTGCTCTGTGTCTCTCGACCCGGCGGGGAAGTCGCTGCGACTTCCCTCCTGCGCATCCTGATGTAGACTGTTGATGAAAGAAACTTTTGGATTGAAAAAATTCTTCATAGGGGGGGGGGGTCCTGCGAGAGTTGATTCCTTCGGTCTCATTTCGACGATTAGAACTTGGAATGCTCATTCCGTCTGGGCGAAAAATTCCGCTTTGGAATGCGCCCAGGAAACACTGAATGATGCCGATGGCGTAGGAACTAGAACTCTACAGAAGTACAGCTCACCCTGTCTTCTTCGGTGATTTGTAGAAGAAACTGCCACTGACGCACGGTAGGATACATGAAAGTCGTTTGTTGGGCACCGTGTCGTGTGTCTGCAGGTCGGCATCTTCTGCAACCTTGGGGCACCAGCCATCTTGGTGCTACTAAGATCTACAAGCCCTGCCCGTCGCGCCGAGTAAACCGTGAGGCTGAACGGTGTACGTTAAACCCTGTGACCTAAACTCCCCAAATGGTCATCCAAGAGGTCCCTTTGGGGGTGTGAAGCAGCGTTGGAGCGTGTCTCTCTTGGCTACGGCTTCAGGGCCTCTGTCATTTGTCCCGGTAGTGAGTGAGATGAACTTGTCTCAAGAATACAAGCCTGGACCCTGACCCACCAACCAATGGGCCATCATCACCGGTCCGGCTGACAAAAGACCAACTAGCAGAGAGAAAACTTTGATGGTCATGTTGTGCCTTCACTTCACCATCAGACTTGAAGCTACAAAAATGAAGCACCAAGAACCGTGTCGTGGGTGGGTCTTCTGGGGGTGTCTGCAAGTGTCGAAACTGTTTGCTCTGCTGAGTGTGTCCCCCATCTACCCATCTACAAATTGACATATGTCATGTGTATATATATATATATATGGCCACTGAACGGCACCACAAAAATACAACCACATACAACCAGCAAATTCAACAACAAATACACCCCCCGGAACAATCATGGAAGTGGCAATGGCACCTTGCAGTACCATTTTCCTCTGTTTTCCACTTCCATGTGGTTTTCCTCGTAGTGTGTGTCATTCCAAGGCCCTCCATGTCACTGCCATTCGAAGACGGAGCACTGCAAGGTTTTCTGCCTCAAATCTGGCCCACTGGGGGCGAAGAGCGGGCCTTGAGCTTCAAGACGTGATTTCACGGGGGCCGGCAGTCGAGGCGTGAAGACGTCCTTGAAGACGAGCTTTGGTCATTTCACCGCCCAGCTCGTCCAGACTGTCTTATCGCACACTGGGAAAGAGGAAGATTTCCAAGCCTCACCCATCCTTGTTCCTAGTAGCTTCTTGCTAGTAGTAAGGCCAGGAGCTACTAGTAGCGTCCTTGCTCCGTTCGTAGCGATGCCCAAAAAGATCTGGGATCACTCTGCCAAAGCTGGACACTGCTGGACGCTGCTGGCCCCTGCTTTGCGGATGATCGGCACCCATCTTGGACGGGGCGTGCTTTTGGTCCGCACGGTGAAGAATGGGATCTGCGGGTCGGCCCTGAGCCCAGGTCTATTTGATTCGCTTGGTTCTGACCCACAATCATATCATATGGTGCTCACTTGGGAAAGAACTTGCTCCACACATAGGGAGAACATGGGAAAACCACATGATGAACTCAGGGCAATGATGCAACTTGTGATTCATTCAACGGACTGCAATTCAAATTCACAGCTTCACGCAAGCATTCGGACATCCGCTGGCTTTGCTATGTGTATATGTATATATATACTTATATATACACTCTCATGCGTGAAGCCTGCGCTCAACAGCGCCTTAGTCTGACCTCAACGGCGGGATTGACGTCCCTCTTGGCTCGAATGGCACTCCAGTCTTGGCCAAATCGCCAGGCCACAAGATGTCACAGTCACAAGTAGGTGTGTGGTGTACAAATGGCCGTCACCAGGGTATTTGGGAACACGGACCACGCGGTTCCAAGAAGTTGGGCCGTGCATCACTACTGAAAAACCTATGTTTTTGTCTCTGTACTGGGGAGTCCTGCCTCAACCCCTTCCCTTCCTGCAACAGACAACAGTCAACCTTTGCATCTGTGCTTTGCCCACCTAGAAGTCCCTCCCACTTAATGTGCGTTTCTCCCATCGCTAAAGAGTTTATCTCAGTATGATGTGAGACTTCGTGCCCTGGATGTGACACTTCACTATCATATGGCTCCACTTCGATTATCTCAGTATGATGGCTCCACTGGTCCACTTCTTCCGTGCTCCCTTGGACTTCTAACGGCTAAGCCGCTCAGCTTGGTCCTTCTGTCGAGGCATCACGCGTCGGCAGGTCCTGGCATCGCATCTCACCGTTTTTGTCATCACTCCCCTGTCGAATGGGCAAAACGAACTGATTTCAAAACATGGAAAGGTTTCTGAATAGATGCAATAAACAAAAAGTATAGTAAATACATATTTAAAAAAAAAAGATTTCACCAACTCTTTTCACGTCCTTTCCACCCGCCTTCTCTCGGCTTCTCCCCACCACCCACGCGGACCCGCGGACCCGCGCGCGCGCGCGCAGCCGCGCGCGCCTAAGCCCAGCGCCAGCCGCTCGGCCGCCTCCTGCTCAATGCGAAGGCGGACTCCCTGGCGACGCCGAGAGGGTGGAGAATCGGCCTGGCGTCGACACCCAGCGCGACAGCACAGGGGATGGATGGACGGAGGCCGGGTGAGTGTCAAATGACCCAAGTGGTCATGAATGAGATTGGAGTGGGCTGTGGGCACATGCTGTCAAGGAGGGGACATGACTAAAAGTAGTTTGGGGCTCACAGTGGTGGCAATCACCCACAATTTACAATGGCGCTGTCTTGACGACAGTTTGGAGATGCCGCCATGAGTCTCTAAACAAAGGTTCAAGAGGGCAACCTAAATGACCCTCCCTCAAATCCCACCACCATCAAAGGGCATCCCAAAGTTTGTGGTGTAAAGCCTAGAACAAACAACCGACCTGGTCGACCGCCCCCGACGCGCAGATTCTTTGCAACCCAATCTTGTCATCTGGCACGTAGGACATGAGAGTGAAAGACCGTGGATGGCACCACTGGTCTGCGCGGTTTGCTCCAACCCAACCGCGGCACGCCACGGACCCGGTGCTCACCTTTGCGGCGATGGCGTTGGCCACGGCCACGGCCAGCTCACGGCGCAAGCTGCCCGCTTCCTGCCGCTTTCTCAAATGAGCAAGGATCAAGGGAGAGGTTCCCGCAGTTCTCAACATAGATACATAATTATCCTTCAAAAGGCTCACAGAGAGAGGAAGACAATAGAAAAATAGAAACACAACAAGGCGCTGTCAATGTGGATTCACGTTCGAAGTCTATTGAGTGGACAATTGCCATTGAGTGATGTCGTGGTGGACGTGGGATGAACACCGGAGTGGATTCGCGCCGCGGCCAAGCAGTTGGCAGGTCCTTTTGGGAGCGTTTCAGCTCACGCCTGGCTTCATCCAAAGCACCTGCCGACGGTTCGTGTTTCTTCGCACCATGTTGCACCCAACGATCGAAGAGGTGCTCGAACCCTCCAACAAAAAGGCAGAGAGCGAGCAAAATGTTTGGGAAGACCCCCTAATAAGATGCTCTCCCTGCCCAAGTGCCTATAGATCGCACCCTGCAGGTTCCCCATCCCCAATGACCAAGCCTGCTGTCCGCTCAGCCTTTGCTTCTGCAACCTCTCTGGGCTTCAAAAGAGTGGCCTCCCGAGCGCACGGCCCTTTTTGTAGAATCTAGGGCCTACCAAGCCTTATGGGCCATATAGGGCACTCCACACCAACGTACAAGGGCTAATCAAATTGCGGACGAACACAGAACGACGGCTTCCGCCCGGGTATCCACCAGGCGTAGTACAGTCTTAAGAGGAGCCCTGTCTTTGCTTGCCCTCTCTCTCTCTCTCTATCTGGCGGCCATGACTCGTCCCGGAGTGATGCTCTTCTAGCTTGCACCACCGAACCCCCTGTGGCTGACTGGTCTTGACGGTGGGTTGGGGCATCTCCACAGACCTGAAGGTTAGAACTACATCTCCCAAGACTAGCAGGCATGCTTCGGGATGCCCCCATGGCATTCCGCCCACCACTCAAGCCTTGAGGCGTTGAGGAGCCAGGTCCACCTCCGGGGCAGCAGGCAGGGAGGAAATGGCACACTAGACGGAGAATAGAAAATGCCATGGAACAGAAGAAATCTGCCAAACCCTCTTTGTATGACTCTGCTCACCAAACAACTCTGGCATCCTGTCACCATCCAGGCTAGGAGTTCCGAACTGGTCCATTTTCTCTCCACTCCATGGCAAACGTGATGCTGCTGATGGCATGGGGTTTTCTCAACTGCTTGCGCCTTTACATCAAAAAATCCGAAGAACCCCATGAACTCATCATTGAAGCTTCCTCCTCCCGTCTGCGCCTCTGATGAGGTGGAGGTGCTCCGGTCGGTAAGGTTGGAAAAATGCAACCCTGCCTGCATGGGCTGCGTGATGAGCTTCAAAGGTTCCACGCACCCTTAAACACTCTTCGGCGTCTGATCCCTCTTCATCAAGCCTCCCCCCAAGGACGTCGACCTCACCTTTGCAAAAACATCCCAACTGCTCAGACGAAGCATGAACGCTTCGCTACAGCGCTACCCCATTCCAGGCCACCGGCGCCCGATGGCGCCAGCCCGCCTCGACGAGAGCGTCCGCCCGCGCCGTAGCACAAATGGAGGACCGGTGAGGCAAGTCCAAAGCACCTGGGGGGAGAGAGGTGACGGTCACGACGGCAATGCCAGCTTCCCAACGGAGGTTGTGGGGGCCGATGAAGCACCGAGCTTCAGAAGTGTTCGATGCAGGGCACACGGCACACTGTACGCAGTGTAGGATCGAACATCACAGAGAACAGGGGACGGTCTTGGAGTCCCCCCGACGGTGTTTGGTCAAGGGGGGGACTAGATACCCTTCAGCTACTTCCTGTCGGTTTCTACTGGGGCAGAGGGAAAAGGGAAGCCTGGAAGACTGGAATCTCTCTCTGCTACTCAGGCGACTCAGGCGACATGCGGCGACAGGCGGCGACAGGCGGCTCAGGCGACAGGAGTCTGTCTCAGATGGCCAAGTGGCGTAGAGCTGCTTTGGTGTCATGGAGCTCCTGCCATCACGGCGGATCTTCCAGTCATTCCCCGTTCCCACCCCAAAGCAGTGGAGCATTGGAGCATGAAAACCCAAGGAGGAGGTACGAGAATGATGGTAATCCCACCAGGCTGGAATCAGGCTGCCTTGTTTCGTGCTTAAACATCCAGCTCACCTGGCTTGTCTCGAACCCTCCGTTTCGGCCATCTTCTTCACACAAACGGATGTGCACCCTAGTCGTGTTTAGTCTATTGTCCCCTTCTGCTCGGGTTGCAAATTTTGAGGCACACCCGTGCCCGGACGAGAGTCCGGACGAGAATTTAGACTGGGCCCATCATGATGTCGGTGCTGCCAGCAAGTCTCAAACGTCCTTCTTCAGACTTCGGCACTCATACTGTAGAGCTTGGCAGCGCTGCTCCGCTTCTAGCCGCTCACCTGGCATTCCGTCAAGGAAGCGGTGAAGCAGCAAAGCACACAGCAAAACCAACTAAGAACCCCTCTCTCTCTCTCTCTTGATTTGCATTGCATACAACTCTCAAAGGGGTGGGTGGTTGGCCCATGGCTCAACCTTGATCCGCTGGCCGGCTCAACCTCAACCCACCATATCGGCTCGCTTACGGTAAGGAGATAAAAAAATGGTCAGAATCAGAAGGTTGCCCCCCGGGCTGACTTGTGCTTAGCAAGGAATAAGGGTGGCTGGATCCTGAGGTTACCATGAATCATTAGCAACTCCCAACCTAGGCATTGCGGAAGCCCTGCAAAGAGCCTCCCATCCAAAGGACCCATCCGCAGATGCCAAAAAAACGTGTCCAGTCCAGAAGCTCAAAGCCTTAGCCACCTTGGATTCAAATGCCATGGGCGCCGCCACGGAGCCACGTCCCAGAAACCACCATCCCAAGCGATCTCTGTTATTCTATATATCAAGGCTGCCCCTGCACGGCCTTGAGCTCTGGCCACCTCCCGGTCGGCATTGGCAATCCGTCGACGAGCCCCGTCCTAGCATCCGCGGCGCGGCGGCGAGGCCGGCCGGTTCCGGGTGGAGATCCAAACACGAAACCGTACGAATCAGACACCGCACAACGACCAGCATCCAGAAACGGGGCATACATACAGAGAAAGGCGACGGAACCGGTGGAAGCACCAGAAGGATGGCCCAATCAAAGATCCTCTAGAAACAATGCAAGTTCGGCGGGTTGAACCCCATCCACCTCACTACATTCACCTTCCGCCCAGCTTCGAGCTCCGAATCCAAGCCCTTGTACTGGTCCAACGTCCGAGTTCGGGCCGCTTTCACATCCTCAGCGGGCAGTTCCCAAGGTGCAACGGCATCCCCTCTGGGGTGTCAAAACAAGGCCAAATCACAAGAACCGTCCCAAGCCAAGAAGTCCAGTTCCCAAGGCTAACCCGGTTGCCAACCCCCAACATCTCTCTGAAATGCCCCCCCCCCCCCGGCCTCGCCCTGAAGACCACCACCACCCGCCGAGACCACGTCGCGCGCTCCGACGAGGCACTCCCAACTCGGCGGTGAGGTCCACGAGCTGCGCCTCGGCGGCCGAGCAACGCTCCTTCCGCACCATCAGTTCCACCTGCCGGGGGCGAACCCTGCCGCCGGGGCGAACCCTGCCGAACAGGGCCGGTTCGGAACGCAATGGAAACGTGACTCCCTAAGCGTCCTAAGGTCCTAAGGTCAAGTGGCAAGTGCTTGGAGGCAATGGAAAAACTCCAGTAACACCATCAAAACTCACACGATTCTTGGGAGGGTATACTATGCACCTCATCTTTCAACAATTGCAGTGGATCAGCCTGATCTCGATCTTGTTCCCACCTCCAATTGCTGCAACTGCTGCTTCAACTTCAGCACCTCTGCATCCTGCTTGAGTCCTTGAGCCTGCCGCAGTAAGTCACGGGCCGAACAGGCTCTTCTTTCGACGCCGACCGAGGTCCCGCACGACGTCCCGCACGACGCGAGCCGTGCGGGGGCGTGCCTGTGCTTGGTGCATTCCAGCGAGCTCGGAATTCAAGAGCTGCACCTGACCACGTGCGGAGTCCGGAGTCGAGGATGGGATTCGTCCGGAGTCCGGAGAAGGAGGCAGACACTGAGGATGTGCTGTTCGCCTAACAAGAGCTGCTTGTAGTGCAATTCGGCCCAAGAATCCTGTGCTTGTCCCTCATGTCACTGCCATAGCCGCATAGCCTTGTTCTCGGCATCTCTCAAGCGACCACGCGTGATTTGAAGATCTTGCGAAGCAGATTCGCCTGAGGGAACCAGTCGGGCTGTCATGGCTTAAACCGAAAATGTCGAGAACCGCAGCCCAACCAAAAACATAGCAAACATCCAAGGTAGCTCCGCTTAGCTCCGCTTAGCGATGCCAACCTGCACCAACCGACCAGTGCGACACCAACCTTCAGCACCATGCGACCGAACGGTGCAGCCGGGACGAAGTGATGCCGTCCCAGTGGCGATCAAAGGACCTGCGTAAGAGCTCGCAACGCTCCTGCCACTCGGTGGCCCGACGCCGGGCCAGCCGATGGTCCTGCGGAGGATGGGCTAGGTGGAGGAAAGAAAACACAGCACGCAGCAAGACTGGCATGTCCCAGCACAAATGGGCCAAAGACTATTCTTTTGACCCTTGCTTTGTTGGGAGTTGGGAGCTGTTCTTCCATCCGCAATCCGGGCAATCCGTCTATTGCTTCCTTCCGTCCTCACTCACCTCCGAGACGACACTGTTGGGCAAGGAATCCTCCTGCGAACCCTTCCTGGTGGCCTTCAGCTGCTTGGTGAGCTGACTCACCTGCGGACCCGTCTCAACTCAATCGGACACAAAAAAGGACTCCGAGTCTGCCTGTCTCACAATGCCAGGATGTGCCAACTGTCAACATGGTCGTCCATGGTGTCCCAGTTCCATCGGGTATTGGGGCATGGATGCTGATGACGACTGGCATGAGCCAGATCACTATGACCCCCCCCCCGAAACAACGGCGCGGCCCGGCTTCAAGTCCAGTCTAGTCTAGTGGGCCGCCTGAACACTTCTGCCTGGCACAGAAGCCTTGGAACTTCTTAATCTTCGGGCCGAATCGCATGGTGCGTCAGGGAATTTTCCTGCCTGCTTCTCCAGATCTGCGATTCGGCTTGAGCGAATGCTTCCCTCCGAGCTCGAGTGCTTCATCTGGCGGCGTCAGCGCAGAAAAAGCGAGGTTCATTTTCAGTATCAATGGGCAACTGGAGATGGTTGATAATGCGACAGGGTGTGACGACTCATCTCTTAGACTGGCCGAAAAACGCCCCAACTTGCCCGATTTTGATCCCAAAATCAAATCACAACTTGCCACAAGGACGGCTTCGAGAGAAAAGTTCTCCGGGCTATGCTCGTTTGCTGGTTTGCCCCTCAAGGCGGCAGTGTTTGGGGATGCCCACGATTGAGCCAGGTGAAATGGTAGGAACTGTGTCCTCTCAGGCCTTCTTCGAATCGGAGCTTCCCCTCTTGTTCTCCAACAACTCGAGTTTACTTTCCAGCTGAGCGATGCGCGTACTTCTCGTCAGCACTTCCTGGAAGGTTTCAGGGAACCAAAAGGAAGGCTCTTGAATAGAGATACACATGAGATTCAGACTGTGCGCAATTTATACTACTATTGACTATATGCACGTATTCTTGCATCCGTGCAGCTGCATCCACACACTGTATATATAGATTATATAGTACACACTTTCATAGCACGCAAGAGAGCCATCTGGACAGAAAACTCGAGGCAGGATCTCGAAGCAAAAAGTGGCGGCTGTTCGCCCATCTTGCCTTCTCCAAACCCCAGTCCGCTCCTCATTTGACGACTTCAGCTGGGACAGGGTCATCTCGATTTCTTTCTGTGCAGCCATGCCTGCGAGCAGCCGACCTGACCTCCGATCTGTCCGACCCAAGAACAAACATGCAGCAACTCAAGAAGGGCTCTCTTGCTTCGTCTGGCCGTTCCCGCATTGGCCGTTCCGCCTGAGGCTTCGAAACGCTCTGCCCGACTTTCCGCCGTCTTCAAGTTCCCCTCCAAGGCCCGAATCCATTGGCATTGCGTGGCCACCTCCGACCTTGGACAGCCGAACGACACCAGCCGAACGGTAAGCGTTCGCGACGAGTTCCGCGGTTCAGCTCCAACCGAGATCCATCGGGAACAACGATCGAAAAAGTTCACAGGCTGGACCCCAGGCCCCACCATCTGGGGCAGCTTTAAAAACCAAGAAACTCCAATGCTCGTATCCTCTCTTTGGAGTTGGACGACGTGGTTGAGCCTCAGCGTGACCAACCGTTCAGCCTTTCAGGTGATGAGACACACGGACGGCACATGTGTCTGCAAAAGGGCAGCGCGCATGGGATTGGACTTGAAAAAAAGGCCTTCTGCAAGGGCACCCCTCCCTCTCCAGGGTCTTTTCTAGTTGTTTTACTTCGCCATGCCAAAACAATCCAAAACAGCAAAATCTCAAGCAAAGCCTTTAAACTTAGCGCAATCAGGTCTAAGCTCCCTCACCCTCAGTCATTGTACAGGCATGGCATTGGAGCCTGGTCAACAACGAGGAGAATGTTCTTCGGCATCCGGGATTCGTATGTCTGTCTGGGATTTTGCAATGATCAAAGGGTGCACATCGACATCAGATTAAGATCATTCAACGCCGCAGGGAATGAAAGACACAAAAGACCAAAAAAAAAAGCCAGCGACATGAGTTTACCATGGCCATCGTGTATGATAGGTGCACAATCAAGACCGCTCATATGGCCCTTTAAAAGCTCGGCTTGTCGCGTTTGCTCACACAGCCCACCTGGGCTCGGAGGCAGAGCGATAGCGAGCCTCTGGTCGCATGCCATGCGCCGAGTGGACCGACGAGCTGGTTTGAAGCGTCTGCACCGGTGCTGCCGGCGAGTACCCTGGCGGGTGATGAGACACCTCCTGTGGCGGCGGTGGCGGTGGCGGTGGAGGTGCAAAGTCTCGGGCCACGGGTGGGCCATGGCGGCTGGCTGCATTCGCATTCGGCAGATCCGCACTCCGGCGACCTTCACCTCGACGTTCGCTCAACTGGTACTCTTGCACGGGGCTCTTGGACGGAGGCACATGCTGTGTCTCTTGCACGGCCCGGTCTGGCTCTCGAGCGGCGCGCCGCTGAGAAGCCCAAGCAACCTCGACCTGTTGGGCCTGTTGAGGCGGCAGGTGTGGCATCTGTGGCTGTGGCACTTCTCGGATGACCTGCGTCTCCACCGGTCTCACCACTTCTTGCGTGACCAGCTCTGAGACGTGCTGCGTCGCACAGTCAGAGACTTCTCCAGATCTGGTCGCTTCTTCTAGGTCACCTGAGTTCAGTACTGGACAGGTGCATTCCAAGGGAAAGAAAGAAGCTATCTTCCAAAAATCTTCAGAGCCAGGAAGCATGTTCACAGAAAATAGAAGGAAATATATACCTTGCCCCGTTCCTAGCAATCGTACGGGATCGACCTGTTCTCCCCGTACGACATCTTCTCAGGTCAGACTGTAGCTCGACTGAGCATTGCATAGACTGACCTTGCAGGCAGGAGACCGGTTCTGTAGGGCTCCAATGCCACACCATCGTGTGATGGCAGCGGAATGGTAGGGGCTGCTTGGAGGTTCAACCTCACTTGCAAACTGAGATGCCACAGTCGAGTTCAAAGTTCCAAGGGAAGGATTCGGCAAGACCTGATCAACACCCGAAAGGCAAACCTTTGGGGCGCTTCTGAGAGCATGAAGCCCCAAAAGTTCAGCACCCCAAAATGCATACAACAGCCAGCCCTGTGAGGTTCATGAGATGAGTTCTTAGCCTGGTTCCCGTGCTTCATAACTCCAAAACGTGCCAGACAGCGCCAATCTACAAACAAATCCTACACCACCAGGTGTGAACTAAAAACAGTGGGCCTCCACAGCTGTCCTCAGTGGTATTGTTTAGATCTTCTTGCACAGACAAGGCAAGGGAAAGGAAAATTAAAGAACGCAGTCTCCTCAAGAAATTTACAGCACTCCCAAAACTCGAAAAGTATGGGTTCGGGCCAGCGCCACCACACAAAAAGTAAGCCACAGAAGTCAAAGCCACCAAAAGCATGCCAAAAGCCAGAAAGCCGCCAGAAGGCTCCAACTTGAAATTACAGTAGATCAATAATTCTACATTGTATTCCCCACGTAGCATTTGGGCTGATGGTTGTTGAAAGGGGTGTTGAACTTGAATCTGCCAAAGCTAGCTAGAAGCCTACACCAGGCCATGGATTTTTCCACGAGACTCGAGCTCACAGCACCTTCAACAGGCAGAACTACATCCATGCGGCCAAAGCATTCCTACCAAAGCCACTGGGTCATGTTCAGAAACGACCCCAAAGAACAAGGGCTCTGTCCGCTTTGTCCGCTTTCGCCAAGGCCAACGAGACCGGAGCCCCTCCGATGAACATCCGAACCACACCCGGTGCCGCAGCGATTGCCCCAGTGACTTTGGAGCACGGCGGACAACTGCTGGAGGTGTGTCCTGAGGGTGCTGAGTCGGTTCCCAACTGTTAGAACCCGAAAGAAAGCTCACGACTCTTGAGCTAAGAATCAAGGAGATTCAAGCAGTTTTGTGTGCAACTGCTCTGTGACACACATGTTGCGTGGCTCATCTATATATATATATATAGTAATCTATACCTTTAGACTATAGAGATAAGATAAAATGAGATCAAATAAGATCGTAGCAATGTATAATCATAATCCTAGGAAGGTGTGCTTGGCCCTGCCTCAAGCGGTGCCATGCTGTTGCCCACTTCGTCCGGAAAAAAGGTGGTCCGTGTCCTTGGGCTCCGGTCACGGCGGCATCACGGCAACGAAAATCGACCGGGACGACCAGATCCCTAACCTGTCTCAAAGAACAAAGGGGCGAACGAACAAATAGCAAGCTTCTAGGCTGTTCAAAGGTCCAGCAAGATCACAAGGTCTACCCTCCAGCGTTGCACGTACAAATATATACATACAGTAAGTGATTTCGAAACCATGCTGGTAGCCTCCTGGTCCTTTCCAAGGCTCACAGGCGAGTTCTCCAAGGACACCGGGTGACGCATCACGGGCATCAAACCTGGGCAGGGAGGACAGCTGATTCTCAGCAAGCATTGCTGTGCAGTGTCCTGTTTTCTGCATGATTCAAGTGCAAGGAGAAAGTGGTCTACCAGGTGCCAAAAGGATGTCTGACTGCTCAATGCCATCTGAGTCACTGGGTTGAGTCTGCAGGCTGGGCTGTGTTTGAGGCAGGCTGGGCTGCGCAAAAGGCGTTGACTGAAGAGGCATTGGCTGAGTCAGGTGCTGTGGCTGCTCCTGTACCTGTTGCTGCATCAGTCGCCGCGTTTGCAACTGCTGCTGCATCTGTAGTTTTTGTTGGATCTGCAGTTGCTCTTGCAGCTGCTGCTGCATTTGCTGCTGCTGGAGTTGTTGCAGCTGCTGCTGGTGCTGCTGTTGAAGTTGTTGCTGTTGCATTGCAGCCTTGTGAGGGCGGTCTGGCACTCCTCAATGGGGTGCAGCATCGATGTGTCAAATACATGTCCGTCTCGTTTGCTCAGCGCACGGTGGTTCATAGACTTCGTTTCCAGTCATTTCACACCCTTGATTCACGGTGTCTCCTGGCAGGTACATCTGGTTGGGCAGATGCGTCCGGGAGCTCATGCGGGAGCTCTGTTGCGGCGACGCCGCCACAGAGGAGGCCCTCGAAGAGGACCGGGAGCGGTTTCGGATCTGCCCGCGATCGACCCAAGCCCAAGCAAGTAACAACAATCCTGGTCTGGTTTGCATTCACAACCTGCACAAATTCAATCTTCGATGCGTGTAGGTAAGATGTACAAGTGTAAGCAGCCCCATCCATACGAGAGTCCAAGCCACATGGTCAGCTGTTGGGTGAGTTCTTCTTGCCTGGCCACACGAAGGTCTGCCTTGAATGAACCGAAAAGACTCGACCACGATGGTCTGGGCCCTTTTCTGAAGCGCGGAAAAGGAAAAAACTCCACAAGAATCCGTGCGCCTAGAGAAGAATGAGCTGAAGCCAAAGAGCTTTATAACTCCCTTCCGGACGTCCCCAACCTCCTGGTTTCTTCCTCCATGGCAGGACTGTCCGCAATCTCCTGCATGAAGCCAACTGCATGCACTCGGCGTGAGCACAGAAACCGCTCAAGAATCACCTATCTAAGAACATGCCTTCACAGCAGCAACACCGTCACAGCTGATGCAAACAACATGATCTCTTCAGTCTTCTCATTCCCCCTGCGGCGCTGCGGGTCCTTTGAAAGTGATCTCCTGAGCAAACAGACTCCCGACGGCGGCCCCGATCTGGGACTGAGGGCAAGAATGGGGATGTCCCATCATCTCAAACATCGCCTCTCATTGCACTTGAATCAGCACAGACTATCTCAGAAGCCTGATTGCTGACTATCTCAGCTTCTCAACACACCTCAGGTCTTTCAGTGTTTCAGCCAAAAAAGACACTTCTCAAGGTAGTAGCAAAGGGCATTACTACTAGTAACCAGGGCATCGCTACTAGTAACAAGAAGCTACTGGTACCTCTCAAGGTAGGAATGGTCCTGTTCTCATCGCTGAAGCGCAACCTCTTCGACTCCCCGGAGTCGGGGGAGGCCATCCTGCCCGAACGAAAGCAGCGAAATCAGTGGGTGGCATTATCCATTGTTTCTGGTCGCTTCTTGCTAATTACTAGTGGTAATGCCCTTGTTACTAGATGTTACTAGTAGTGGTGCCCTTGTTACTAGTAGCTTCTTGCTACTCCGGATTATGACGTTCGACTCCAAAGCGTTCGCACCTAGTACCGCTAGACTAAACGTGTTCGAGTCCTGAAGGTGTTCGAGTCCGTCGCATCCAAGGTGGATCTCTTCGACTCTGGCGACAAAGGTCGGAACTTGTCCAGCTCCTTGGTGGACACTCGTGGTTCAATGGCAGGACTCCAAACCCTCTTGGGCTCTTGGGCAGTACTGCCCATACTCAAGATGAAGCAGTGAAACGGATGGAGAGAATTGCTGGCAAGCTCTGCGCAACCCATGTCAACCCAGTTCAATCGCAAAGTCGTGACGGTTTTGATCCCATCTTCGTTTCCATCTACGTCCTTTGTCCATCTGGGCACTACCATCCAAATGCCGTTGGAACATGATGGACCATTGACTGAGGCAACCACATTGAGCGGTTCGTCCCACTTGGACTTGGGGGACAACGGCCGGAAGCGGTCCAACTCGTCCTCCTCGCAAGTTCGACCCTGGTGGACTACCAATCGATACTTGCGCAGCGTGTCTGGTGCCAGGGTTTAGAGGCTGCGGGCATTGAACCACAGCCACATCTATCAAGCAAACCCTAAACCACGTGCCCAGTGGCTACGTCAAGCCCACAAAACATCTTCTGCAGAGAAGGCTATGTCAAGGAAAGGTCTGCTCTGTCCGAATGTCTAAATGCCTGCCCTGCGCACCAATGTCCAAATTGTCCTGTTGCTGCTGGCTCGCAAGTGGCGACAAAGGCCGGAACTTGTCCAGTTCACGGTCGTAAGGCGTCCTGGCCAACTAGTCCAACAGATTCCTTGTGTGAGCAACAACTACAAAAGGTCGTCAGGACCCAAAAAGAGAGTGACTACATCCGAGCCCAGCTAAAACACGTGGTGCAAATGTCAATCTCAAGGACATTTTTACTCGAGTGATGTCTCGCTCTACTTTTTGGAGCTCTACACACTTGGCCACTCTGTCTTCGAATCCACTCAGGGCCGCGGTGCCTTGCGCCATCGGCCTGCCACGCTTTCTCATTAGATGCGAGGAACTTCTCTCGAAGTTGGAACCCTGGAGCTTCATT
This sequence comes from Durusdinium trenchii, assembly GCA_963970005.1. Lineage (NCBI taxonomy): Eukaryota > Dinophyceae > Suessiales > Symbiodiniaceae > Durusdinium > Durusdinium trenchii. The sequence continues at coordinate 1,909,734 of CAXAMN010027250.1, forward strand.
GGGTTCCCCCTCAAAGCACCCAAGGAAGCTGAGAGTCCGTGCTGGGCCCGTGCAATCAACAGGCAGCATCATAAACGAGATAGGGTCAGTGTCAGTAGTCTTGCCACCAGGGCGCACTCAGAACAAAGATTGCCATTCCAAAATTTTCACGTCTCACTTGACTTCCTACTCAAAAGGCTGAAGGAGGATATCGGATATCGTTCATGTTGCTGTGTCAAAGTTGGATGCATATATAGTTATATGTATAACATTGACATAATACAATATAGTATAACATAATGTAGCGTGCTATAATACAAAATACAACAATATATAACATCATAATACAATACAATACAATGCAATACAGTACAATATAAATTTGAACAAATATATATATATATATAACTATATGTATGAGTGTATATATATATATATGTGTGTGTGAATATGTGTGTGTGAATATGTGTGAATATAAAAATATATATGTGTATATAATATATATATATATTTATATAAATTGTCTCCCCCTTTTTGGGCTTGCTTTTGCCATCCGCTTTGGATAGCCTACCAATGTAGCAACTCACACACATCAACAGGCGGTGTCATTCAGAACCCTGCGGTCCTTTGCCCACGAAAACACGTTGTCTGCAAGCTGCTGCGACAACACGGTGAAGCCAACGGCAACACAGAGGCACATGCATCCAAAGAAGGCTTGTGAGGAATCAAGTTTCGCTGGCAAACTCCCAATCTAGACTGTTGATAGTACTGTTGATTAATAAAGCCCTATATAAATACGGAAATCCAAAGCCATCCTGGTAGGGCTTTTCTTAATCAACAGTCTACATCACAGGTCACCACTTTCCCACCCGTGTTCCTGGCGCGGGTTCCCGACCTCCCGCGCCGGGAACACGAGAAGCCTCGCTTTCCCCTCGCGTGCCTCGCCTGCAACGGTCGGAACTCCTCGCTCATGCAAATGCTCAGCCGGTGTCCAGGCGACTCGTCACCTGGTCCGCTCCCCCGAAGCCGAAGGACGTACGCCGGAGACAGCTACTTGGGGCCACCGGCCCTGAACCCGGCGCCTTGGGTTCTGGTGAAATGATGTGAAACCTAACTGTGCTTGGCCTCAGGCCTCCCATCTGTCTTTCAAAAGCAAACTCAGCTGGCGAAGGCCAAACGGGCCTAAGCACGAGGTTTTCGCGACATCCCAAACACCCCAAAAAAGGAAAAGGACAATGGCACCCGGCACCAACCTCAACGCCTCGGAGCTTGGCCCGTCCACCCCGTTCGTTCACCTCCCGGCGGCCCCCCTCCACCTCTGTGAGGCAGATCGGGGATGGTCCTTGACGGATCGGAGCGGTGGATGGCCCGATCGGAAGACGACCCCAGCGTGTCGGAGAGCAGCGGGTCGTGTAGCAAGCGTCGGGTGAAGCTCAAAAGGTTCAAGTTTCATGATGAATCTTTCAGCCGATGAAAATTGCAGTGGAGTTAGGCCACGGGAACTTCCAAAAGGATCTGCATTGATCATTAGGGGCATTTTCTGTCTCCTCAGGGCCTTGTGGGCTTCAACCTGTACACTGTAAACCTACACTCCAACCTGAAAATAATGTTTCTCTTTTGTTGATCTGCTGTTCCCACTAAATAAACAGTCAGCCGACGAACCTGCAATAGCATTGTCTAGAAGTTGCGCTCAGCATGGCAACTAATAAATGCAAATAAATGCATCCCACATACTATACCCACCGATCAGTTCACACTCTATAGCTCCAGTCAAAAGCCAAGGACACAACATCCAATCTGGTAAGCTTCCTGTTCTACCCGTGCCCCAACAAAAGGACGCATCTTCCCTCATCTACCCGTGCCCCTTCCATTCGATCCCATTGGGTGGGACTCGCGGGACTCCTTCGTGGCGTCATGCCATGGTCGCACTCGTCGACACAGGACACGGGACACTCGACTTCTTTCTGCCTGTCTGGGACCTTTCTGTCTGTCTGGGACACTTCTGTGGAGACTTTGATGTGACACTCACTCTTGTCGTACTCACTGGCGGTCCACCAGGCGCCCCGGGCAGTCGGTGCCGCACCGTGCTGGGCGACCGCGAGAGCTCCACGTCCATCGCCACCGGCGAGCGCCGGGGGGAGGTGCCTGAGGCGACGGGCCGGCCGTGGTGGGGCCAAGTTGGGGAGGAAGATTGGAGGAGAACACGATGGAAGAACACCCCGAACCATCGAAACACTTGCGGGATGTGACGGATACGACAAAAGTAGGGAAGGAGGAAGGAGGTGGACATCCAAAAACACCACCTTCGCAACGTCGGCCCTTGGGCACGAGGAGAAGCGAAGCTCCTTTTGGCACGTGTCGGCGTGGCCGCAACCAGCTGTGGATCAACGCTACAGTTGCAGGCAGTGGGTTCATCAAACCAGTGGTTCGGAGTTCAAACGCAAAGCTTGAGGCAGGAAGACTTGCAAGTGCATCTCTGAAAAGCTTTGTCCGACAATTGATCTGAGCATTCGACTATGGCGTTGGCAGTCAAGCAAGGCCTGCAAAGAAATGTTTCAGCGTCTTCTTTGCTATTTGTGCAGCACTCAAGGTCAAATCCAGCCTTCTATCAGACATGCCCTGCAAAATAAGACCGACAAACCATGCCTCTCCTCTCTTGTGGGTGTCCTACTGAAACTGGTCCGACAGAAACTGGATGATTGTACAAAGGAGGGCTAAAAGATGTATAAGAACTACCGTAAGCGTGCAAGCGTATACTATACTCACCACTACTACCGGAGATGACTAGGACGTCAAACGTCCCCCAGGCTAGAAAAGTAGTTTGGGAAACTTGCCAATTGTCTGATGCCGACCCCAAACACTGCCTGCGAATGCATTGGCGAACTATGCCCAGAGGCTGGTGTCTGGTATTGTCGCGGCATGTAGGCACCTTCAAGGCCCAGGCTCAAGCGGCTCAAGACGAAAAAGGAACAAAGCCATCAAACAGGCAACCCGGCAACCCATCACTCTCCGCGTCTCGTGCCAATTTAAATAAGACCTCCTCGTAAACTCCAACCAGTCTGGAGGCCATTGCGACTACGAGTACAATGTACCCGTTGTACAATGTTGTACACCATAGTCAAGGCAGTCACGGTCTCTGACTGCCTCTATCAGACAATGCCTCACCACTCAGATTGCAATCAAGTCACGCTCTGAAAGTTTAAAAGATGAGGCAGCAAGATCCTCAAAGGACAACACGAGCAAAGAAAAGTTCCATGGACATTCCATGGACCACGTTGCGGGGCGTCTAGCACAAGCTGGATCCGTCGAGATCGGAATTCTTGGGAACGATGACTGGTGGTAATTTCGACTCCCCAGAGCCGGCTACTTACCATACACCGTATACAACTATACATAGATTTAGATGCTGCCTTGTGCCAGCGTTCCGCACATAAGAAACTTGAAAAAATCCAACAGGGGCCTGCGGAAGCCTCCAGGGAGCCTCCAGCAACTCCAAAACAACGAAGGACAGGCGCAGAACTCTCCAGAACTCTCCCGAACTCTCCCCTCTCTGCACTGCCTGCGGCACTGGCACTGCCTGCCGCATATGGAAATACAGAATGACTCCCCCAGCCAAGTGGCACTTCCCATCTGGTCTGGTGTCACCGGTGTGGCAGGTGATGAGCGATGCTGCAGGCTATGTCCTTGGGAGTTCTGCTGTTGCAGCCGTTGGACGAACCGCACACCCGGAAGTCACCCAAACGCCCATCGTGATTGGGATGCTTCGTAGGACTTGGGGTCCCTGCTGTAGGAACAAGTAAGACACTGTAGAAAGCTATCAGTCGGTCAAAAGCTCTGAGCACAGTGAAAATGTTGAGCCACGCCCTGTGCCAGCCAAGAATCTAGGAGAGAGTGAGCTCGAATGCCTCAAGGTGCAAAATCTCCATAACAATGGGGGCCCATACCCAGAGCCCAAAACTTCATGCAGTCAGAACCTGAAGTAACCAACAGATCGGTCACCGCTAAGGCTACCATGAAACCGCTTGTTGCGGAAAAAAGGGGCTCCTCTAAACTCTTCATCGGCGACCTGGGTCATCCACCATCAACCTGTGAACAACCTGCACCAGTTGGCTGCCCCGGCCTGGGCGAAGCCGTCACCAGCTCAGATCGGAAGGAGGTGCTAGCGTCAAGCGTCATCTGGCAGGGCAGCAGTTTGAAGGAAGAATTCTCCACTGCATTAACAAGGGAAAAGCACATCCCCTGCTGTGTTGGACTCTGATTTCTTCCCAGGTGGCTTTCTTCTTTCCACTCAGTGCTACACGGCCACTTTGTAACACACCATGCGGATGTGTGGGCCACTTCTCAAATCAGTTTATATACATCTATATACTATTCTGCACCGCGCGGCAAGCTTCGGCATTCTCAAAGCACACACACACAAGAACGAGAGCCATGCGCCTTCGAGTTTCGTTCAGGAGAGGCCGTCGGAGCCTGTACGGCAAGTTTGGACAATCTTCGGAAGGAATTGGTTTCAACTTCATTGGTTTAACTTCGGGAGATCTTTGTGCAGCCCATTCCATTCTCCCCAACTTCATTTGCTTCGCTGGTAAACTTGCCCTGATCGGCCATCCTTGTCACGTGGACCATGGCCATGATCCCCATGTCTGGAAGAAAGCTGCAACATCCACCCTTCTAAGCCGACTGTGTAGTGTCCCACTGCCTCCAGTGTCCAATGGCCCTCCGCTGGCTGTCCCGATATGGACGCCATGGAGACTGCGAAGCGTGAGGTCTGAAGAATCCCCCTCGTCCAGGCCTCCCAAGTGTCTGAACCGTAGAAAGGAGAGGGCCTCAGGGCGAAACCAAGCCACACCGATCCTGGCCCAAAAGTCAATAGCTGATCTCTTCTAAGACGTCGGTCGCTTTGCTGTGAGCACAGCGCGTGCGACTTGGCCAAGTGGACTTGCGAGGAATTTCTACAAAAGTCTCCAGTTTGGAGAACTCGTCGTAAAGCTCCTACCCCACTCCAAACCTTGATTGATCGGGTCCTTAAAGCCTTGCAGCCCAAGATGCTCAAGACTTCGCGGCGACTTGCTGTGCTGGCCTCGGCTAAGAATCGACATCAAAGTCCTTCCACACAAACCGGTAGTGGTTTCCCCCGCTACCCGTGCACATCCTCGGAGGCACCCTGGACCTGGTCCTATGTCGCAGCAAAGCCTCAAAACACGTCGTCCTGTCGTGCCATCCAGCATCCCTACTTGTCTGCCCGGGTGGTGAGTCCAGCTAGAAAATGCATCTGGCCACGGTAAGGCGCACTGACAAAGTCACCGCCGCAAGTTCAAACAACAAAAGGTGATATGTTCTACATGTTTCTCCACATAGCCAATCTAAAAGGGTTGCTAGTGAAAGCTCCCCATACAGTATCCAGTATCATTGTCGTGCGCACATCTTTGCAGCTGCTCCGGGCACCGGGCGTGCAGAGCGCAAGGCCTCTGAATGCATCGGAGATCTGGGCGCTCCTGCATCCGACACAACGCGACCCCCCTTCCTCTTCGTGGAATCTGCATGCATTTCACTGAGGTTATTCACTGAAAATTGTGCGTTACGGTCGTTTTCTACGCCGCCGCGCCACATTGACTTTCCCAACACAAAACTGGATCGACCGCCCCCTCAAGGCCTCCTGATCCATAGACCTTCGTTGGTCGAAAGGGTCGAATCACCTGTTTGTCAAAACCTATTTCTGAATCGAACCAGCGGCACCTACAAAGCTTGGCTGTGGCTTAATCAATAAACAAGGGCGTCAAAAAAGTGGAGTTGGAAAGCAGCCTAATTCATCTGTCCGCCTTTCATTGCAGCAATGCCATACCAATGCACCCAATGCACTCTAAGGTGTCTGTCTGAACCTCTGCTTCTGGCAGAACCCTGCACCAAAAAATAACATGACTTCACTTACGCACATGCCACTCTCACCATGCACATGTCTGTTTCAAACACACTGCCCATGACATTTAAAGGAGACATTGGGGAACGTCACTGCATCATGTTGCCTTTGGGACTCACGTTGGAGGTCAACGAGGTTTCTTGTGGATTGAGCAACGCCAAGTTCCCAGGCGCGGTTCGCGAAGGACTGGGTTGAAAATGGTAGAAACATTGTTGGACCCATTGAACGCCAATTGACATAGGGTCCACTGCACATCTCGAGCCGCATCACCGTCCCTGTCTGGGAAGGTTATTTTTGCAAATATTGGCAGGTCAAGTGGGCCCACGAAAGTGCCAAATTCAAGGTTGTTGTTTCTTGGCGAACTTCGTAACTGCACCAAACAAATGAATTGAAAAGGGGCAAGCCGGTAACTGCCTCAACATGTTTAAACGCGCCTGGGACCTCCAATTGCCCCCATTCGCTCGCCATGGCACATTCTCTCGCGCGATCGGGGTCTCAAAGTCCACAGACGGACGAGGTGAAGGTGACCGCGAATGCCCACCACGCCCCAACAAGGCCTTGGAACACTTGGGCGTGGCCGGTCATGCGTGGTCGACGCCATGATCAAGCTGTGCATCGTCACAGCTTGAACGAAACCGGACCTGTTTTGGACGCTCAAGTGTTCCACATGTGTGATGAGGGAACTGAACACCATTCAACACGATTCCTCCATTTCCGGAAAGACCTGTCACCGACCTTGGCGAATACACACTCACCAGCCTGTGAATGCATTGGCGATCCTGTCTGCTCCATCTGTCGGGGAGACCTCCTTCGCAGCAGTCGACGGTGCCAGGGAGTCAATCTCAAACCAACACATGTGTAAAATCCCGCTGCACCTCTATTAGCTGGATGGGCCCGCTTACCGCAAGAAAAAATCAACCTCCGAATCTTGGACAACAAGTGAAACATTGGCTCCACTGTGACATGCTGACAAATGGCTTCAAGCTATGCCAAATATGTGCCACCAAAAGTCCACGCATCCGGATCCAATGCAGCAGGTTTTTGTCGCGCAACTGGCAGTTCCAGGCCTCGAGACAAACCCACAACAACACGGGTGACCCATGAAAAATATGTTCATTGTCATTTGCCAGTTACCTTTTGCATGTCAACCTTCAGGACACGAGGCCTCCACAATTTAATTATTGAATTGTCGTTGTTGTTGTTGTGGCTGTTGTTTAAAATGTTGTCGGTTGGTGACGGTGGCCTCATTGACTCAAGTTAGAGTTGTATCTGTAGCACTGTAGCAGTTCTTCGGCTTCAGTACAGCAAATGATATGCATACAATTCATCAACCTAGCTTTTGCCGGCCTGTTGCCATTGCCCACTCGAAGTTCCAATCACGGGCACGATCCAAAGAAAAAAAGGAACGTTCTGATTTTCGGGGCTGTGATTTCAATCTCGGCGCAAAACATTCAGCAATTTAGCAATGTAGGGGTTTGTTGAAGCTGATGTGGCAACATTCTGTGTCAAGGATGCTTTGCTCCGCTGCTTCTGTTGTCCATGCGCCGACCCCTTGAACCGCACGACCTCAAATCGTGAAAGCGCAAATCCTTGGAGCATCAAAACTGACACCGTGCAAGTGCTCCAGCCCACTCCAATCAAAATGTTTTCGAATTGCACCCGGGAATTCGCAGGTGAACATGCAAGCCAAAACCCTGGCTACAACACAAATAAATTGCCTGAACGCTGGCAAAGGCAAAGGGGCATTGCAGAAGGAACTGAAACTGTTGATACCCTTCTGCGGACATGACCGAAAACACACGTTCCCAAA
>CAXAMN010027250.1:1917839-1945747 GCA_963970005.1 Durusdinium trenchii
TCTTTGATCTTGCTGCCTCTGGGCCGTCCTCCTTTACTTCCTTCTGCCCTCTTGCTGCCTCTGGGCCGTCCTCCTTTACCTCCTTCTTTTCTTCTTCAACCTTCTTTTGGATGGCCATGGACATAAGCTCTTTGAGCTCCAGTGTTCGCTGGATGGGAAGCGGCTTCGTGCCCAAGTCAGCAATCATGATAGCACCAGGTAGATGCCTGACTCTCCAGTCCAGATTTGTGATCCTCCATCGGACATGTTGTGCGCGAAGCCTCAGGTGGCGTGTTCGCCAATTGGCATGTCCATCTGCGAAGAATCCTGTAGCTGCAAGGTTGTCGACGAACAGGGTCTTGGTGTATGGATCCTCATGTTCTTGGATCATGCTATCAACAGCATCCCCTGTTTGCAGACCTTCAATTGCTTCTAAAAGCTCGGATTCGGCTGTTGACAAAGCCGGGAACGGTTGCTTTCCGCTCTTCCAAAACATCATAGCTCCATTCCACAGGACCATGACGGCCCCATGGGAAGCCTGAGTCTCTGGAGTGGCAGCAAAACTTGAATCCGTATAGACCTCCAGGGATCTTGGCCCTCCATCCCAGCCTTCTCCTCGTCCAGGGCGGAACTCAAGACCTTCCTTTGGAGTGTTCTTCAAATATTTCCAGACCTGTATGGCCTGCTCGGAAGCCCAGGTGGGATGTGTCAAGATCTCCTGCGCACATCGACTAGTGGCAAAGGAGACATCAGGTCTTGTCCTTGTTGAGAGCCACATCAACTCGCCCACCAGTTTTTGAGTTTCCGTAATCTTTTCAGCTGTAGGTTCTTCCGGATAGGGCAGAGCATCCTTTGTCATAGGCACCTTCACACTTCGGCCTTCAGGGATACCCTCCTTGTCCAGGATATAGTCTTCTTGAGAGGCTCGAAATCCGCCTTGTGGGGCCTGGGTCAGCTCCATGCCGAGGAATTTGACCTTCTTTTGACCAACCACTTCAGGTTCGGACGTCTCCCATTCATCTTGAAGCATTTTGATGATCAAGCTTGTTGTGGTTGGATCGCTGGCTACCATCAGATCGTCGACGTACACCAGCAAAAATCCGACCAGCCATTCATCACGGTCGTCATCATTTCCTTGGCCCTTCATGATGCTCCACAAGTTTGGCTCCGCATCGGCCTGGACAAATCGATGGCCTTCTTTTGACTTCATCTTTCGAAGGACACCATCACGATGTAGTCCCCAGCATCGAGGCGATTGACGCAGGCCGTACATGGCCTTCTGCGCCAAATAAAATTCCTTGACTCCCACGTGGCCAGTCTTGATGAGCAGCGAGGGAGGTTTGAGCACCACAACTGTTGGGTCTTGGCCATCATCTTCTACGTCAAGGGGTGCATTCAAAAATGCGGTGCGGATGTCGAGGACCGTGGCTCCCCAGCTCTTTTCAGCTGCTTGCTTCAGCACATAGCGCAGGCAAACGGCATCAGCGCCCGAAGCATAGAGACATTGATCCTTTTGGTCTGGTGTGGATTGATCCACAAAGTTTCCACAGGCAACCAACCTGATCTTTCGTCGCGGTCCAGGTTTGAGGGTGATCACAACTTTGGATGGAAGGATCTCCAAATGACGACCCCACCTTTTGCGAAGACGCTCAACTTCATCCTCAGAGATGCGCTTCAGTGCCTGCTTTTCTTCGAAGAGCTGGTGCAGTTCTTTCTTTATGGCCTCGTCCCACTTTGGTGCTTCACTAAGCAACTCCTTGGGGGATACGATCCTCGTTCGAAGCACCGACTCTTCTTCTTTAGGCATGGCGCTTTTGACCTTTTTGAGCTCTTCGTAGACGATGTCCATGACTTTGACCTCATCTTTCAGCATGATCACGCTTTCCTCCAGGACCACATTTGAGAGACGTTCGAGGTCCCTTTTTCTTTCCTCTTCCATCTCTTCATATTCATCCTTCTTCATACTTTTTGCCGTGACTTTTCCTCGGATCCTCCTCCTGACTTCATGCGGATCTTCCTCTTCATCCATGGCCTTAGTGATCGCCAGCCATGTCCATTGGCTTGGTTCTGGCTCCTTGGTCTTGGTGATGAAGTAGGGTGCAATTGCCGTTCGACCATCTTGTCGGAGTACGAGGTGTCCGTGGGCATCTGGTCGCGGAGCTAGGTATTTCACCACTTCATGTGTGCCTTCTAGCTCCTTCGTTTTCCAAAACCTTCTTTTCACCAACAGCTCATGCCCAAATGGCGGCACATCATTGAGCTCTTTGTCGGCCATTCTTCGACGTTCACGTTCATGAACATAGTGGCATGCTTGCGGCCATCGACTTGCAGGAAGACCAGCCATGCCCAGGAGACGGCGAATCTGTCCCTTGACAGTTTGAATCGCTCTCTCTGCACGGCCATTGGACTGAGAGGACACTCCTGCAGTCGTAGTGCGATGTATATCTCGGGAGCGGCACCACTGGGTTAGTGACCTTCCTCTGAATTCGCCTCCCAAGTCAGTGTGGAGACGAGCCACGTGGTATCCCATCACCCTCAACTGGATGTACATCTGCTGGATGGTCGACAGCACCATTTTTTGATCCTTGGATGGCATTGGGATCGCAAGACGGAACGTGACCAGGCGAGGTTCTTCTTTCTTTTCTCCCTGCTCTTCGTCCTCCTGTCCTTCTTCACCATCCTCTCTTTCCTCAACTTCTTCAGCAGGAACTTCATCCTGCTCGATTTGATCATCCAGATCATCTTGACCTTCTCCATTCACTTCATCATCCTTTTCTTCTTGAAGCTGAACCTCCGAGAAGTCTTCATCTTCGGCACTGACCAGCTCTTCGGGGAGTTCGTAGTCAGCTGGAAGCAGCCAGGTGTATGTGCCAACCATGATGAACTTGGCGACATCACGGCCATCCTGAGCCACTGGATAGGGACCTGCAGTATCCAAGGACAGTGTCGCTGCCAATGGGTGCTTGACCTTTCGATGTGGCTTTGATTTGGCACTTTGTTCTTGGCACACTCTGCAGTCTCTTCGAAAAGGTACGTGGCCGTTCTGACAATGCTGATCCCATGTCATGGCCTTAATCTTCATCTTTTCTTCATCGCCTTCATGGAGATGAAGTGCACACGCCTCAGCGATCGCCCGGCAAAGTCCAGGTACCCACTTTGACAGAGAGGCGGATGGCAACTTTTGACCTTCACTTCGACTTCGTGCTCCTGGATTTCTTCCTTTTGGTAAGCGGAGCGAGAAGTTGGCAGCCAAAGACGTGGGCTTGACAGGAACTTCATTCTTCCAAGGTTCAAAATCTCCTTGGTTCACTTGGTGAAGATCCAACTTGGCAGCAGCCTTTAACGACAACCACTCCTTGGTGCGCCAAAAGGAGACACATTCCGGCTTGTAGTCGACCGGATCGGAGGGCTGCTCGAGCAGGAAGAGAACTTCTTGGTTCCTCACCCCTGAACTTTCATTAGCATTTGCTTCTTGAAGCTTCCTGGACATCTCGGCGACCAGGTAGAGGAAGATTTGACGCCACATCATGATGTCATCTTCCAAACACATATTGAGCTCCTCTTCATTGAGTTGGCTCGTACCCCAAGGTTCTTCCCAAGAACGCACCGGCCTTGGTCCCCCAGGGTAGTGGCGCAGAACTGAGCAAGACCGACAGTTTGGGCCTCCAACAATGGCGGCAAGATCACCATCCAGCGCCAACCTCAGCATGCCCTTGTATGCCTTGGAGTCCATAGAAGCCATGTCATGCTCCTTCCCCCTTTTTAGATCCACCTCCAGAGTTCGAGAACCCAGACCGTATTCTTCCATGGCCTTGTGGAGCGTGAAGCCATCCTTTTCGCCTGCATAGAGATGCAGGATGATTGGACCAGCGGCCTTCAATCTTTTTCTTTGGTGCCGGTTTACAGGCAAGTCTTTCCACTCCCCCGGCTGTTGGATAAGGGACTTCTTGATGGAGTCCGGCAGCATGGACAAGGTTGGGTGACCTTCAACCAGCGAGGACAGCCACTCCACCTCCCTTTTTGGATGCGTTTCTTCCACAAGCCGAGCTTGCTTGACATCAGTGACCCTTTCTTCATACTCCTTAATGAGCTCGAGGGCCAAAGCCTTTGGAATTTGTGGGCATCCAGCTTGAATGCTGATTGGAAGAGGACCCTTCTTTGGATGAGTCACCTTCATGCCACTCTTCTTCCAGGACATGCTGCACCCACATCCCGCCAAAATGCCGAGGGGCACAATTGGCTCTACAGCCAAATTGGTGGAGATCATCACTCCAGCTTCCGTCATCAGCAATGGCGTTGTCCGGCCATCAGCCAACGACACTGACACTTTCTTCAGACTGTCAACACAGTCTGTCAGGGCGAGAGGCCTGAGAGGGTGAGTTGCTCCCGAATCGGGCAAGCCCCATTCTTCTTCCTTCTTAGACCCCATTTTTGCTTCCCGGACCTTGGTGAGCTTCAAGGTTTTGATGCTCCTTTTAATTTCATCCAGCTGCTGGTGGAGCTTGTTCATCTTTGCCTCCGAAGTTTCCTTTTCTTTCATCATCCGGAGCATTTTGTTCGCTTCTTCCAACAGCTCATCCATCTTTTCGCCTTCTGTTCCTCCTGCACTCTTCTCATCATCCTCCTTTCTTCCCTTCTCATCCTCCTTCTCCTTCTTCACCTTAGGCGGGGATGTAGAGGAAGTAGGACTCACCGGATCCTTGGTCGGGCAATTCGGAGCGAGATGCTTGGTGGAGCCGCAGAAGTAGCATCTTCGTTGATCATCTTTGAGATCATGGGACCATCTACAGTCCTTTCCGCGGCGACATCCCGAGTCGGTGAGGAAGAACTTGCAGGGTTGCTTGACCTCCATTTCTTTCACTTTTCCTTCAACACTTTTTCCTTTCTTCATTCCACCTTCATCCAACTTCTTCACCTTCGCGTCCTCCTTCTTTCCTCCACCTGCTCCTGCACTTCTCTTTTCAGCGAGGGCGAGCTGGTCAATCTCAGCAATGAGATGGGTGGCGAACTGGGAGACCGAGACCGGTGTTGGATTGGTGTCAACTTGAAGTGAGTTCCTGGCCAACGAGACCCGAAACCGAAGCCCTTCATTGACTTCCAAAGTCCTTTTGGTCAACTTGTTGAGGCCTTTGACCAGGATGGATGGATCAGGCTCTGTTGCCCCGATCTCTTGGGCACGAGCCCTCCAGCGAAGCCACCTTCGAAGGCTGACCACCGTCTCGTGGAGGTTGCTCGGCTCATTCGGCTCTTCAAGGTTCCTCAACAACATTTGTTTTTCACTCACACCTCCAGGGCAGTAGGACAGGTGGAGGTGCGCCAAGATTGCGAACACCGAGAGGCGTTTTGTTGCGACCAGTTCATCACGCTGGCCTTCAGGAATCGCTTTGAGCAGCAAGGTGGCCATCCTCCTTTCCAACTTCGTCCACTTCGGGACATTCAAAGAAGCTGGGGCGACGGGCTCATGCTGAACACGATCTAGGGGTGGCATAGCTTGATGATCTTGGTACCATCGTTCAACTTCAAGCATCATCTTTTCCCACCACAAATCCGACGTAGCCGTGAGGTCGGCTACAACTGGTTGCACAAGTAAAAGCCAATCTCCAAGCTGGAGCTGTGAGGTGCTGCCTTGGATGCTTCCCCAAGCCGGGAGCTCTGCAACTTGTCTCACCACTTCGACACCTTTGATGGTGCCTTGACTTTCATGCCCCTCAGAAATCTGACGCTGAAGGGCCTTCATGCTTTCAACGAGCAATGCCATGACCTCCATTTGCTGGATCTCTGGCGAAGGTTTGGCTCCCCCCATTGTAGGCTTTTGGGCGGTCGATCTTGGATCCTCCTTGAACCCCTTTCCATACGAAGGACTTCTTCCTTTTCGCGGTGGGTCTTTGGATTGAGATCTCGACCCCTTTCCATACCTAGCTGGGTAGGTAGACCATGGAGTGCGTCCTCTGCCACCCAACATTTCCAAGACGCTGGGAGCTTCGGGCTTCGCTTCTTCAGGAGTGTTGAACGTCGATGAACTTCGAGGTGCATGACCTTCCTCCTTATCCCTTTTCTTTTTCTTATCTTCCTCTTGTTTTCTCCTTTCTGCATCCTCCAACCTCCACTCATAGAGCTCTTGTTGAAGGCGATCGTTTTCACGTTGTTGATCCTGACATAGGCTTGTCAGCTTCTTCATGTCTTGTGAGATCTGCCATCTCCACATGATCTCCTCTTCTTGCTCTTCTTGAAGGCGGCTTCGACGGCGGCCTTGAGCTCCTTCAGAATCCTCATCCTCACATCGCCTGAGCTCTTCACTTTCATCCTCCTCATAGCTTCCTGGAGCCCTTTTCTTTCCTCCAAACCTTTCTTCCTCTTCTTGAAGGAATGCAGGTCGTTGAAGGAGCTCCACTTGCTCTTCAGAGGACGATGGAGGCGGTGCCTTTCCAAACACCTGAGGTGCCAGACGGGCGGCAGCTCTTGACTCTTTCAACTGCTCCTTCGTGAACAGCGGTGCCATTTGCTGCTGCAAAGGAACCAGGGGTGCCAAAGTCACCGGCCGACCTTTTGGATGCTCAGTCGAACCTTTTGCACTGGGCTTGGACCCACCACTACGAAACACTTCCATCTCCGTAGTGGGCCCTGTTGCGGAACCCGGTGGTCCTGTCGTAGACCTTGTGGGTGTCATCAAACCCTTTTCTTCCTTTTCATCTTTTTCCACCCCTTCTCTTTCCTTCACTTTTCCAACCTCCTCTGCGGAGGCTCTTGCAGCATCCTCTTCTGGCGGAGGAAGAGCCAGCGAAGGGCCATGCTCCATCGATCGGCGGCGGCGAAGCATGCACGAGCTCGAGGGTGGTGCAGAAGTAGCTTGTTTTGGGCTCATAACCTGTTGATACCCTTCTGCGGACATGACCGAAAACACACGTTCCCAAACCAAATGCACAAAACAGATCCGCTGTTCTTTTTCAACGCTTCTCTGGTTGGGGTTCCTCCTTCGTGGGAGGCTTTCAAGGCCATCAGGCCCTCACAACAAAAAGGGCTGCGCGATGCAGTCAACCTTCAAGGAAGTGCATGAACAGAAACAAATTCACACAAGTGGATCCTGCACCATGGGTACAAACCACTGAAGTGATGACGCGCTGACGATCCAGCAGCTACCAAGCGACACCAACATGGCCCAAGAGTTGTTCGACGCATGCGACTCGTGATCGCTATCGAATAGGCCAGGCAAAAATTTTCCAAGCACGGGCGCACAATCTTGCTTAGGAATTGCTATAGCGACCCCGGAATAGATAGAAACGTGTTTCGAGACCCGGCAACCACGATGCCGGGCCTCGAAACGAAGCGTTTTGGCGGGCCCGGCCCGCAACTTTTCTATCTACTGTATCCCTGTGGTGGCTGCCAGCTTTTGCTGGTCTCGGCTGGTCGTTTTGCCGCTGCCTGCTTGCGTTTGGGAACACAACAGCTAAAAAAAGAGAGCGGATTGCGCTGGGGGGTGGGTTTTTAATTCATAGGTTTTTTAATGATTTCTAGCTTATTGTTTGTTAATGTACAGATGTGAGGCATTTCCAGATGATTGGAAGCAGATGATGCAGTTGCAAGATGTGTTTCTACTTTCTTTTGTCAGAGCCAGCATGACAGTAAAGAAGATGATTTTTGGAAGAATGCATAAGGATACTACCACAGTCAAATCATCTGCTGCAGACAATGCAAGCAAGGAGTTGGCGCTAAGACATCTCATTTTTCCGCGCTAGTTCTGTTCCAAAATCTAGTTCTAGCAAGCATATGCTTTGCTTACCTTAGACACAGCTTTCTTGAACTTGTTCAAGTAGCTGGCCTTGTTTTCAGCCACAGCTTGGTTGTGCAATTTGGAAAAGTACAGCACCTTAAAAGTGTGGCGAATTGCACGTGCCTCATTCAAAATCCGTGCATAATTGCGAAACCAAGAGAAAACTTGTTCGCAAGCCGACGTATTTGTCTTCGCAAATCGCCGAGACAAACGCTTGACGTAGAGTGGATTGTACACGCAAGTCTTCTTGTGCCTGTGGGCGTGGAACTTGTCAAGGCTCCAATATTTGATTTGGGAGAGGGACTTCTTACTTGCATGAGTCGGTGCGAAACCACAGACACGGTCCATGATGAATCCATTGACTTTCTGGTACAGAGGCAAGACTTTCTCCAACGACTTCTGGACCACTGGGTTGTTCTCCGGCTTGTCCATGGCAACCACACAAAGAATTCGTTGATCCTGCGGGTTGACTAGCATGAACCATCCATGCCCAAAGGGTTTCAAAGAACCGTCTTTCCGAGGTCGTCCTGCATGTGTGGTAGTTTCGCCACATTTGATGTGGACCTTCGAGTGACCATCTCCGACAAGTTCAGTCACTGATGCCCTCTTTTTGGGTGGGAAAGCAACCTTGTGCACATAGTCATCATACTTGCGGAGCGCAGCCTCTGAGATTTCATCTCCAATGACAATGTCTTTCTCGCACCCAATCAATGAGAGCTCCTGCAAAGCCAGCCAGTACATGACACAGTCTGCGTGCATTGCACGGAAGCGAACTTCACTGTGCTCATGGTCAAAAACTGATTTGTAAGCAGCCTCTATGGCTCGAGCGGCCAAGAAGCCTCGAAATTCCAAGGCTGAATGATATTTCAAATAATCCAAGGAGAAGCCAAGCTTGTTGTTCACAAACAGAACATCCGGGACATTCTCCAAAGTGGCTGTGTTGATCTTCTTTCCATCATCCAGCAGGAAGTTAGGTCCAAAAGTTGTGCGGCACCCATAGGCATTGCAACGCATGGTGCGTACAGTCGTTTCACATGGACCTGCCAAGGTGTACACCACAGCTGCCACATCATGCCCTTTGGAAAAGGAACGGTGTCCACAAGGGCATTTGGTGAGTTGGGTCGAATACACTTTCCGAGCTAAGGCTCCTCCAGAAATGGAATACGGCACCTGAAGCAAAGTTGAAGAGGAAGGGATGCCCAGGACAACCTTGAAGAAATAGTACCGTGGATTCAACATCATAGAGGATAGCATGCCGATGGATACTTCAACCTTGTCGTCACCATCCATTTTAATCGCAAAACCTTCTATGTGCTGCAAAGCAAAGAAATGTGAAGCCTGAATGTCAAGAACAACATATTTGCCTTGCGTCAGCGACATGTTTCGGGGGATGATCTGAAGGCTGGCACCGAGTGGACGAAGCATGACACACCCATCAAGAGC
The DNA here is from genome assembly GCA_963970005.1 of Durusdinium trenchii. Taxonomy (NCBI): domain Eukaryota; class Dinophyceae; order Suessiales; family Symbiodiniaceae; genus Durusdinium; species Durusdinium trenchii. The sequence goes on from CAXAMN010027250.1 coordinate 1,927,030, forward strand.
TGTAAAAGGACCATCTCGAGGACAAGCAACAGGACACCCAAGGTTCTGCAAGGCCACAACAAGACAAGCATTCTCAAAGCCATCTAAAGATCCATGACCACCCTCAAACTCCAGTGCGTTCTGCAATTCATCATCAAGCTCCTCTAGTCCATCTGATTCTCCAATACCAGGGAAATCCGGATTCTGTGGCGGGTCAGCTGGCATGGCTGATGAACTAAGACTGGAATTGTTGACGCGAGACCTTTTGGCAGGCGATGGAGAAGGCGTATCCGGCTCGATGGTGTCAATGCGCTGGCTTTTGAGCTCCTTGACAATCCCTTCTGTAAAAAAACAAGGAGGAACAGGCAAAGAAGAAGGGAAGAAAGGGAAGGAATGCCGGAAGCGGGGAAGGAAGGAGTCAGGGAGCAGGAGAAAAAAGGGAGGAGAAAGGGATAAGGAAGAGAAATAGACTGGAAGAGACGAAACCATTAAATGGAGGAGGGGGGGACAGGTCAGGTTTTCCATGCGCCCCCGGGAAAACTTCCGACAAGGAATGTTTTTTCCCCCTGCTGTTTTCAAGCATGTCCATACGTCAAACACTTCCGCAAGGGACTTTTCTATCTATTGTATCCCCCGGCTGTTTTCAAGCATGTCCATATGTCACGTTTCTTTTCTGTTGCCCATCTCATTGTAAATAGCACGGGGTACGGTAAAACACTCCCGCGAGAAATTTGTCTATCTATTGTATCCTCCTGCTGTTTTCAAGCATGTCCGTATGTCAGGTTTCTTTGTTGTTGCACATTTCATTGTAAATAGCAGGGGGTACAATGACTTTTCTATCTATTGTACCCCCCTGCTGTTTTCAAGCATGGTTGTACGTTCTATACTATTTGAGGTTCCTTTGCTGTTGCAAATTGCATTCTAAAAAGCAAGGCGGGACGAACCTTTCCTGCTTCAACAGTGTGCTGGCAGAAAGCGTGTTCCAGACACAAAACAAGACATCATTCCGACAATGTAATAAGCTTCAGATTTTGTATCAATCGCTGAATAAAAATGATCACGTTGAATACTCTTTGTGCCGGAACCAGGGCTCCCCAGAGAAACAATATACAAAGAATTGCTCTATCTTTTGTATCCTCCTGCTGTTTTCAAGCATGTCCATATGTCAGGTTTCTTTGTTGTTGCACATCTCATTGTAAATAGCACGGGGTACAGTAAAACACTCTTGCAAAGGACTTTTCTACCTATTGTATCCCCCTGCTGTTTTCAAACATGTCCATATGTCAGGTTTCTTTGTTGTTGCACACCTCATTGTAAATACCAGGGGCTACGGTAAAACACTCCTGCGAGGGGCTTTTCTATCTATTGTATCCCCCTGCTGTTTTCAAGCGTGTCCATATGCCAGGTTTCTTTGCTGTTACACACCGCGTTGTAAATAGCAGGGGGTACGGCAAAACGCTCCTGCAAGGGACTTTTCTATCTATTGTATCCCCCGTGCTATTTTCAAGCATGTCCATACGTCAGGTTTCTTTGCTGTTGCACGTCCCATTGTAAATAGCAGGGGTTACGGTAAAACAGTCCTGCAAGGGACTTTGCTATCTATTCTAACCCCCTGTTGTTTTCAAGCATGTCTGTACGGTCTATACTACTTGAGGCTCCTTTGTTGTTGCAAATTGCATTCTACAAAGCGAGGCGCGACGGTAGCTAGAACCTTTCCTGCTGCAACAGTCTGCTGGCAGAAAGCACGGTCCAGATACAATAGAAGATAAGCATCATTCAAATTAATGGGGCAACATCTCAGATGTTTTTCCCCCACCCGGTATTTGGAAGGGTTCCTCAAGCAATCCACAAACCCACCATACAAAACACTAGCAGAATCGGACAACACGCAAAGACTAGATTTTTGTGTCGCCCATGGTTTCAAGGCAAACAGCAGCGGGGCACAGTAGATAGAAGAGTTGGTCAATTTTTCTATCTATTTATTGCTTCCCCCAGCTGGTAGTGGCAAATGCGCCCTCTTTTGGGATTTGTTCGGCTTCAACATCGCATAATTCATCGGGCCACGTTGAGACCTGCAACATGTCTATCTATTGTTTTGTGCTGGTATTTAGTGCAAATTTGCACATCGAGGCCACCTTGATTTCTTAAGATTTTTATTGACGGAGGTGCGTTTCACTGTAAATAACAACGCGATACAGTAGATAGAAAAGTTTGCCGATATACCATCATTTGCACGCAATCCTACGAATCACTTTGAAGACGAAACTGTTCTTGGCCGCTATAGTGCATTTTGATAGTTTTCATGCGTACCTTGGTTTGATGGCGACGCCCATGTTCATCACACAGCGTGGGGTGCCTAAATTGTAGGCATTGATGAGCAATTATCTTGAATCGTGGTCTTTCTATGTATGGTTTGGTCACCAGCTTTGATGGTTCATAAATGCTAAAATTTTGATTGGTAAAAAGGAGCTTTTATCCTGGGCGGCACACCTCTTTAGCGAGCACCCTCAGCGATCGAGAAGGCAAAATGACTGAGCGAAGGCGCCGCCGCCGACGTCCGCATTCGCCGCCGGGAACGGTTCGGGGGAGGCGAGGAAGGCACGGTGGGCAGCGAGGGCAAGCAAGGAGGCAGCCTCCGCGCTCCAACGGCCACTAACCTCAAGGCCAAGCACGACGAAGTGGCAGCGGCAGCCCCGGACAAGTTCTAAGCCGCACCCCACCCTAGAGCGGCAGGCCCTTGCCGATGACCTCGATGCAGCGGTCGTCCAGGGCCCCAACCGCACCCAAGAAACATGTAAACACTGCCAGGCCTACAGTTCCCAATGCCAAACTTGAACACTCCTTTCCAAAGGCGCCATGTTTTTCCAGAACAATATTCTACGCCCAGGTCCTATATGCCAACGTGAGCGGGGAAACACGAAAGGTAGAGACGGACCGGGACCCTTTTTGGTGAGGGACCGCCTCCGGTGTTTCAGGAACGTTCCCCGTCGTCAATCATGGACCAACAAGGCCAGAGAGCACAAGAAGGCTCAAGAGGAACACAATTGCGGTCAGATTGCGCCACACGTCTCTGCAAAAAGGCTGCGTTGCGTCGACGTTCGTTTGTGTCAAAGTGTGGGAAAACAGGCGCGCACAAAAGTCGCAATGCGCTGCACGCACTGTGTCAGGATGACAGGCCTGCACGTGTTGCCTCGAAGCCGCAGCGACCAACCCCCTTGTAAGGATAGCGCTGGAAGGGTGCGGCCGGTACTGCCATTGATGGACGTCACGCTATGGTGAATGGCTGGTGGGAAGGGTGCGTAAATAGCTGTGTAGTGGTCGAGCAATATGGTTTGCAGTACGCCCTCTGTCAGGCTGCCGGGTGCGCACGCGCGGCATCGAAGCCGCATTGCGCAACCTCATTGTGCGGGGTTCGTGCTGTATTGCGTAACCTGATGGCCAGGGTCGTGTTGACGTCACTTTATGGTGTGATGGTGTGTCGAGAATGCTAGTATTGCTGGCGAGGGGAGGGGACGGGGAGGGAGGTGGAGGGGGGAGGGGGGGTACAAAACAATTGATTTGTCAATGAACTCATCACAGGGGAAGGGGGGGTGCTAGACATTGATCTGCCAATCTTTAGTCCCGAGCAGGCTCTCAAGCAAGTCTTTTTTGCTTCGCAAAGCAAACTCACAGTAATCCCTACCAGGCTACCTTTCGTGATAACGGCCTATGTTTTCGTATGAACTGCCGGTCCTGACTTTCAGCCAATTGGCCCAAAAACTGAGACAGGCTGAAGCAAAAACAGCTGGCCCGAGCCGTTGACAGTTTGACAGCTCGTCTCTGTGGCTCGGTTCATCACAGCACAGTGGCATATTGTGCCACCAGCACTTAACAGCCATTCCTCCTGACGGCCCGCCATAACCAAAAACCCCCAACAAAATGCAACGCATAAATTTTCACTTTAAATTTGAATATGCAAACTTTCTGGATTTTTCAGTGCGCTTTGGGAAAAAGGTGGCCCAAAGAGTGGTCAGTAACATACACCTCCAAAAACCCTGCGGGTGTTCTCCTCCGGCTTCTACCAACGCATATGACAAAATCGTTGCCCGTCCACAAACCCTCTGGATGCATCTTGGGGGGTGTAAAATGCATCCGTCCACCCGCGCATTTTTGGCGGGCTTGAAAACACACTGGTATCCGGTATCCGTGCTTGGGAACCACTCCTCAATGCTTTATCTCGCAGATTTGGCCATGCATCGGGATACTCTCAGTAGGACACAAGAGGCCCAAGTGTTCTCACAACAATTTTCTATACGTGCAAATCGTGATCTCGTTGCCTCGGTACTTCACCCTCTGGTGGTGTTGTCCGGCGCTGAGCACAACTAGGCTGACATTGCGCAACCCATGCCAGCCAGCGTCACTTTCCAAAACTGTGTGTTGTGGCCTGGGGCGTGGGAAAGCAACTGTTGTGTCAGCCCCCTGTCCTCCCAACCAGGCCCTTGCGCGTCTTCACTTGCATTAATGTCCCCGTTGTTCTTTCATTACTTTAAGCCTCCTGGTGCCAATAGAAGCGCTTTGCTTCGACCGCCTCCACCGAAAAATGCACGCCAAAAGGAATCGTTTTAATGATCATTGCCAACCGGTAAGGCGGACTGCCAAGTCTGATGTTGGAAGAAGGCAACAACTCTGCACCCAGACCACGGCAACAAGCGGCCGGCTACGCAGCTGGGAAGGAATGGGTCTTGGTTGGCTCTGCCATCCCGAACGCGACCCCCACACATAGGCGCTCGCCAAACCACGGATTCGGCCAGCAGCGGCGAGCGAGGACACCAGCAGTATGATGTCAACAACAATTTAACACCCCCAAAGGGCAAATCCATCCGCAACCACTTGCGCACACTACGTCACGGTCCGTCACGGTGGTTTAAAAGTGTCGTGTCCGATGGCCGTGTGGTTGTGGGCATGGTTTTGGCCTTGGTTGCTCCAATGCTCTAACCACAGCTTTCGATGGCAGCTGTCGTTGTAGCATGTGTGATCAACAAACTTGTGCGTTGAAATGTTTAGTGTGTACCGCTCGAGTGCCCGGGGAGGCATTTAAGGCGAGAATGGCGACAGGAACAATTCATGTACGCAAACAACACCGTCTTCTTCACGCCTTCTTCCCGCCAATAACAAATTTGCAGGGTAAACTGTTGTTCATGAGTTGCGCAGCATCCGGCATCATCCGGTTTTGTGGACGTTGACCGCGCACAGGCAAAGTGGCAGAGCACTGGACCGTGGGGCGGCGGCAGGCACTAAGGCAGATTGGCATGCTGGCTCTAAAAAAAATCACTGACCAACACGACAGCCGACGAGTTCTGGGCAGGCTCAGTAAAAAGGCGGCAGGTCGGGGCCTGATGCTCGGATATCGGAGGCTCGGGCAACGCTAGGAACAATTCGTGCGGGATGATGCCAACCAGTCTCCCCAGAACCCTGCGCCCGTTGCTCGGTGGGAGGCAAAATACGGGTGCACAGTGGAACCCCAATGAAGTTGAAGCTCTTGAAGCATGTTCTCCTAGGAGGGTCGGATGGAGAGGGTGTTGCTGGTAGAAACATGCGGTTGCGGTTGTTTTTTCTTGCGTGTTTTCAGCCTCAGCGTGAAACAGCCGCAGGTGCATAGCTGCTTCCCCTTTCTTTGTGCACACATTGCGATGTCGTTCCCGTCCAGAATGTAAGGGCTCATGTTTTGGAGGTGCGTTCCCCAGGCGTCTTCGCAGCCTTGTGACCTCATTTTTCTGGATCATTCTCGGCGCTCCCTCATTTCAATCCCGCGGCCCGCAGCTGCCGTGTTCAGTCCTGGTGTGGCCAAGAGGTCTGTCTGGCTGCACAGCTAGGGAGCTAGGGGCACCAGGGCAGCCACATCCGTGCTGTGCAAACGAAGTATGCAGCGTTCTCTTTTCAAAAATATCTATTGTGTGATCTGGGGAAACCCCGAACCAAGCAAATGATACACCATTGTCGCTTTGAGCAGACCCCTGAAAATACACCTGGTCCACTGAACAAGGGGCAAAAGGAAACGGAAGGTAAGGAAAGGCATGACAATAGCAACAGCGCGGTCTCCCAGCATGCACTGCCTCATGCCCCACCTGTGTTTAATCTGGGCAAACTCGATGAAAGCCCGCACAGTCAGCTGACCAAGGCGTTGTTCATGGCCATCCACTTTCCACCAACAACAAGTTTAACCACAAATCGCGGGCTGTCAGGGTTCCAAGCAAGCAACAAGGTAACAAGGACCAACCCGGGCAGTTTTGGTTCTCCCATGGAACAAACTCGCTTGTGAGCGCTCTACTGGGTCAGCCACGGGGTGAAAGATTTCATAGCGTCGGACCAGGCCCCGGGACGAAGCAGCTCAGCGAAGCAGTCCAGTGAGGAAGCATGATGCTCTCAGGTCTTTTTGCAGACCCAGGTGCAATTTGTTTTTACCTTGCAAAAAGGTTGTTTTTGAAACATTGTCCTAGTACACCTACACATTCTACTTTGGTGCGTTTGGTTCGGTGGCAACCTTAGGCCAGGTCCCTGTGGGACACGTGTGGGATCAGTCGAGGCCTTACAACACGAGGGGTCAAAACAATTTGTTCGCGATGAAGGCGACAGCCATCCCCATCCTGTCGGGCAGGAAAAACACACAAAAAGACTGACCAAACTTGTGGCTGCCGATCGAACAATAACCATTCCACCAAGAAACTGCACAACCTATTATATACATCCGCGATAGGTCACCACACGCTGCGCTACAAATGGTAATGAAACATGCGCTGCATCACGCCCGTCATTCTGTTCACGTGGAACTTCTCTTTGCTGAAGATGCTCACCCTTGTCTCCACTGGCTGAGTCTGTTCCTGCGGATCACAAAAAGCATGCCACTTGGTAGATTCCTCTGTATTCTGCCACCGTCCTGACTTCAGGATCCAAGTACAGGAGTACTTCTGGAGCCGAGGTCATCTGTCTCCTAAGCTTGCATGCTTGGCAAGGCAACTCGAGGAACCATGATGCTCGAAAATATATTTTCCTCCTTGACATCGATGCGCTTCTTTAGGGACAACTCCGTTCATCATCACGTCTTCATGTTGGGACAATATTGTTGGGCCTTTCTTCAGGTCCCAGCTCGACATGTCTGAGCAAAAACATGAACGCTACGTAGCATCATCATCATCATCGCCATCACCATCATCATCACCATCATCATCGTCCTTATCATCATCATCATCATCACCATCATCTGCATCTCTTCAGGCCTACACATATCCAGGCGCGCACATCTTCTTCACATCTGGACCGGGCAAGGGATCAAAAAAAATATATAAATTAATCAAAAAAATATAATTCAGAGGATCAAGAAAAAACAAAAATGAATCAAGAAAAAAAACGGACCCAAACGCGTGGAGGGAAGCGCAATAGTCCAACTCGAAGCAGTGATCAAAAAGAAAAACAGAAACGCATCAAAAAAAGAAACTAAAACTAAATCAACCTGCACGGATACCTTGGATGGTCCCGTAGGGCGCTTGGGTCGAGACCAACCTGTCCACCACAACGGTCGGCCTCTGCCCTCTGTGACAAAGGACCGGGGCCTTACGGTTCCCTCACCTCTTCAAAATTCACTGGCGTGCGAATGGAATGGCCTTCTGCGCTCTAAACTTTACGACTGTACATTCGGATGGCTCACAGAAGGGCGGCACGGCAGCCGCGCACACGGATTCAACTCAACTGCGCACACACATTTTATCAGCACTTGTGCCTCATCTGCGCACACACTTGTCAACTCAGCGCGCGCACACGCCATCATGGGGAGTCAAGTGCGCACACAGGCTCTTTTCTGACCTGCGCATTCCAAATTTTACCCTGCATTGCTCACTTGAAAGGGTAGTCAACTTGGAATGGCCACTTCCTTGTCAATGTTTTGCTCTCTAGTGGCTCACCAAGGAGTCAGTCAACTTGGAATGAGCCACTTCCTTCTCTAAATTTTACCCCTGCATTGCCCACAAAGGGTGAGTCAAGTTGAAATGGCAACATTCTTCTCCAAATTTTACCCTCAGATGGCTCACTAAAGGGGTCTGTGAGTCAACTTGGAAGGGTAACACCCTTCTCCAAATTTTTCCCCCTGCATGGCCCACAAAAGGGCAAGTCAAGTTGAAATGGCAACATTCTTCTCTAAATTCACCCCTGCGTGGCCACAAAAGGACAAGTCAAGGGCCATGCATGTGTGTGGATAGCAACCCAAGAAGACTCTATCCATCCGATTTTGCACAGTCGCACACCCCTTACGCTCCCGCTGCTGCCTGCTAAGGAGCCTACTGGGTGGGTATGGGCAACCTCCTCCGGAAGAGAGAGGTGGGTGGGTTGCCAGCAGCAACGCTCGTTTGCAATGTCCGCCACCCATTGCTTGCAGCCGTGTGCGCACTTGGGCAGGCTGTTTTCCAAGGCCCGATTGCATTGCAACTGCAGATGATCGTGAAAGATTGTAACAGATCTGAACAGATCTGTTCGCACCAGCTGAAACTGTCGTGCATTCGAACATGGCTGGAGTGCTTGCAGCCCAACCTGGCAAGGGCTGACTTGTCCCTTGTCCGATCCTGAAGGCCACTGGTGATTGGCCTTCAAGGACAGCAGACCAATGTTCCATTGCATTGGATGGCAAACTTCATGAGTTCAGGACCCGATCAGTTTGTTAACGCTCTTTCAAGTCTCACTCGTCTCATCTCAGCGTTAGTGGGAAACTCTGCTTATTTGGTTTGGAGGTCTTCTTTTGGTTCTGCTTGGGCTCTCGCTGTCGCCAGGAATGAAACTCAGCACTCTTTTTTGCACGAGTCGAGGCGCCATGTGTGCAGGTTATGCACAAGTCACCTTAAGCTAGTAAAAGAAAGAGAAGTGAACCGGCCAGCAACCCGAAACCAAAGCAACCAAAAGGGCCCCCAAAACAAAGCAAAAAAACTAGACGACGAGTGGCCCGAAAGCATTTTTCATCACGTAGGAAGTCAGAGTGCGAGTCATCTGTCAAGTGTGCGGTGTGAAGTGTTACGTAGGTTTCCTGCTAGTCGCTAGTAGCTTCAGCTAGATGTCCACACGTCATGAACATGTGAAACATGTGACGTGAACGGGTCATGGAGATTCTCGGTTGCGGAGAGCATGCCCAAATTGGAGAGATAAAGGCGCCCATCATGATGTTCGATGATTTAGGTAATCGACATAGGTGGAGTGGAGTTGATTCGGCAAAACGAAACGAAACGAAACGCAACGCGAAACGAAACGCGAAACGAAATACGAAACTAAACGAAACGTAGGTTCCCTGGTAGTAGGTTCTTGATACTAGTGTGTGTATCTATGTCCGTGCGTATATGAGTCTCTGTCTATGTGTGTGTCCGAGTAAGTTGCGGCAGTGCGTGGGTCTCTGTGTGTGATGCGTGTGTGTGTGTGTGTGAGTCCCTGTCTGTGTGTGTATGTCCATGTCTGCTGCTGGTGAAGGTCTTCTCTGTACATATACTGAACGACTTAGCGCGCAGGCCTCCCAAACCCCCCACCGGCGGCCAAGCGGTGACAGCCCAGCTCATCGTCGCGTACCAAAGTTGTACTACCAAGTCGCCAGTTCTCATCTTCCAGCTATCCAGCTACTCCGCGTACTACAGTTGTACGACAAAGTCGCCAGTGTTCATCTTCCAGCTCCACAGATACTCCGCGTATTCAACTTGTACTACCCACTCACCAGTTCTCATCTTCCCACTCCCCAGCTACTCTGCGTACTAAAGTTGTACTACCAAGTCGCCAGTTCTCATCTTCCAGCTCCCCAGCTACTCCGCGTACTAAAGTTGTACTACACAGTCGCCAGTTCTCAGCTTCCAGCTCCACACATTGCTCCGCGTACTCAAGTTGTACTAGAAACTCGCCAGTTCTCAGCTTCCAGCTCCCCAGATACTCCGCGTACTCCAGTTCTACTACCCACTCGCCAGTTCTCATCTTCCCACTCCCCAGCTACTCCGCGTACTACAGTTGTCCTACCACGTCGCCAGTTCTCAGCTTCCAGCTCCCCACCTACGTCGCCAGTTCTCAGCTTCCAGCTCCCCAGCTACTCCGCGTACTACAGTTGTACTACAGAGTCGCCAGTTCTCATCTTCCAGCTCCCCAGCTAGTCCGCGAAAGTTGCACTACAAAGTCACCAGTTCTCATCTTCCAACTCGCCAGACACTCCGCGTACTAAAGTTGTACTACCAAGTCGCCAGTTCTGATCTTCCCACTCCCCAGCTACTCCGCGTACTAAAGTTGTACTACCAAGTCGCCAGTTCTCATCTTCCAGCTCCCCAGCTTTTTTTCCACGAGTGCGGACGCCATGTGGGCGGTGTGCCCAGGTCATCGTGTAAGGATGGGAAACACTACATAATGATGGGAAAAGGACACAAGACCACAACCAAAAACCAAAAAGCAACCCCAAAAGGCAACCCAAAACCCAAAAAGGAACCACCGCCAACAACCCATCAAAACGGTAGTGTTTCCTCTGTACGGAGGTGAGACGGGTGAAAAGAGATTCTGCAAAATTCCTAGGGGCCTGAATTCGCAACGAAAGGCAAAATGCATTTGATCATGGGTGTTTGCTTGGGAGGGCCAATCAAATGTGGCCTTTTGCTGTTGGCAAGGGGGAAATCGCCCTAGCCACTTTGGCGCGTGGCACTCGGAGTATTTCGACTATCTACGAAGTGCCAAGAAGAGGTCAGCAGCGACACAGACTCCGGCCAAGGAGTCAGAAGTTGCAAGGCATGGCAAGCCGTGGAAAATTCCCTCTTCGTAACACAACCTATACAACCGATTGCGCATCCGAAGTGCAGAGGCTAATCGTGAGTGTGGCAGTAGGAGGCATTGCAACGACAGGACTGCTGACGAAGTGTTGCGTTTCCTCCCGCAAGGGAGGTATCACCTGCACCCCCTGGCTCCTTCTCGCGTGCCAAGGGGGTAGCTTGTTCATCAGATAGTGTGCGTGAAAGACACTATCTTACTACACGCATGGCCCATGTGAAACAGGTGAGACAGAAGACCTATCCTAGCATGGTACTTATGCCATCTTTGTACAAGATTGGCTATGGTTTGGCTGCCGCAGATGAGCAACTAAGTTCTCCCTGGGCGCCTTCCATCAACCACTCTGCCACCACCCGCCTACCAGGGACGAGGAGCTAAGGCTCTCATCCGGGTGGGCTCACAAAATTGCAGGTGATGAGGACGAAGTAATGACTCTGTTTGGTCATCGAAAAGCAGGAGAAGAACTCGTAGCGCACCCAGTGTGGCTAAGCAAGAGTCGTCCCTAGCGCCCTGCTTCTGTGAAGTATTCTCTCCACTTGTCTTTGTCATTTGGCGGCAGGAAGCGAGCCACTTAGGCTTGTCTAGGTGCTCACATTTGTCAAAACGGGCGTACGTCCCCCTCCAAGTCGTGCTTTTCCCAGTTTTGCAGAATGCGCGAAGCTGCGTGCGACCAGCAAAGGCACGCCTCGCTATGTATAGCTGGGATGGTGGAATGCAGACCTCGCGTAGTGAGGCACACCGCAGGAATGCTTCTTACTCTATTCTTCGCAAGTTTCGAGAGTCTGAGCTGTTGTAATTGCGGGCAGTGCGCAAAGGTAGAGCCCAGTATCTCAGGAATGTCCGTCCAGGACAGGTCAACGATCTGAAGCTGTTGACAACGTTCACAGGCTGCTGGCCCAACCCAATTAAAATCTGGCGGCAGAGAGATCGAGACGATGCCTGCTTCCAAGAAACAATCTTCCAGCTCCCCAGCTACTCCGCGCACTAAAGTTGTACTACAAAGTCGCCACTTCTCAGCTTCCAGCTCCACAGATTGGTCCGCGACTAAAGTTCTCAGCTTCCAGCTCCCCAGCTACTCCGCGCACTAAAGTTCTCAGCTACTCCGCGCACTAAAGTTGTACTACAAAGTCGCCAGTTCTCAGCTTCCACCTCCACAGCTTGCTCCGCTGCGTTTCCCGCACTCGGCACGCACGATCTCCGCAGAGGGTCGCGCGAAAATTTCACACATCGCACTCTCGCCTGCTTTTTTTTTGGCACGAGTCGAGGCGCTATGTGCGCAGGTTCTGCACAAGTCACCTTGTTCAAGTGAAGAGAGAGTTGCAATACAGGTTGCAACCAAAAGAGAGAACAAAACACCCAAACACACAACAAACACAACCAAACCCCCAAAAGCAGAAGCAACCTGTTGCGCAACTCGTGTGGCCATGGAGGCCGTATGGGAGAGGTGAGACAGGGGCAATGAATTCCACAAAACTCTCAGTAGTTCTTGTCCCTCAACAACTTTGTTACTGCTTTGTTGCTGCCTGCGTTGATCAAGGCAGGCCAGGAGATTTTGTCCAAGTGACGGGTAGCATACTGAGGCCTCCCTCAGTGGGGAGGGGCACTGACAAGTTGATAATCTGACAAGTTGACAAGCCATGTCATTGCAACGCGCTTGAAGGACATCAGTGTATCACGTAAGCGGTGACCGACAGCGGGTCCCCTTGGATCAAATTGGGACAGACTGGACGTCGGCTAGTTGCTTTGCTGCACACAATGACCATGCAATGATAAATATCATGAGCCGCTAGACAGCAGCAAGTCCCGCCCCTCCCCCCAAGGGGGAGGAGGCAAAAGAGAGGGTGTCAATCCCGCGCCGACTCCAAAACGGCTTAGCAACGGGAGTAGAGCGAGGGACACTCCTGCTTGGCAGCGAAAGTGGGCATCATTCCTCTCAAGGACACAGCAATCAAGCACATGGCATCGTTCCTCCGTAGTGGCCAGGCCAGATCGGCCAGTACGCGCACAGCCCCATGAACTACTCGAAAATAGGTGAGACAGGGTGAAACGCCGTTTTCCTATATCTGTACACTATACCTTTTTTTGCACGGGTGGAGGCGCTATGTGTGCCGAGAGGCACAAGTCACCTAGAGTGAATTAAATAGGGTGAGAAGATACGAGCCAGGAGACGGAAAGAGCCAAACCACACAAAACCAAACAAAACACACCAACAAAAAGCCCCAAAACACCCAAACAGAAAGACCGGGCTCGTATCTCATCAGGACTGTCAAGAGCCGAAGCAACTGTCTTGAAATAAAGGTGAAACGGGGCATTGAATTCGCTTCTGTCAGCGCTCAGGTCATGAGGATCAGGAATTAGCAAACTTCCTTCTTACGGGCAGTGAGTACCGAGGTGATTGGCTCAGCAGAGGCAAGTCCACCAGACAAACGCTCAAGTGTGCTCAAATAAGCGCAAGAGCAAGGAACATTGCACACAATGCCGAGCCCAGAGACAAACCATGACTTATGTCCAAGAGCACGGCTTTGACTCTGGGAGGTACAGTTAGTTCCAAGCATTACTTCAGTCTGACGCATGGCTTCAGCAGCATGTAATGGTCAGCTTCCTTAGGGTTTCCAAGGTAAGGGTTTTGCACATTACGCTGAGACAGGGGATGGCCATTATGCTGAGACAGGGGATGGCCGATGTAATTAAGGACTCACAGTGTTCAAATACACAAGGAAAGTTTGCACAGCAGGTGCCTGCTGGAGCACAATGGCTCTGCACAAAGATCTTGTAATGGGAGAGCGATGCTCAGAAGTCGTTGTCAAACTTACAAGTAATGGCCTGCGAAAGACATAGGACGGGATGAACCGCGACAAGCTGTCCTCACTCCTCGCCCCTCCCCCTGGGGGGGAGGAAGTGACAAGAGTGCGCTCCATGACAATGGCTCCAAAATGACAACCGGAAGCTGAAGTGACGTAGCGACACGACCTTGCATTGCACTCGTGGGATACTGACAGGCAGGACTCTGTTGACGAGCCTTCACGGGCTCAGCTTCTCCGATTTCACTTCTAGTGCTCATGGATCCTTTTTTTGCACGAGTCGAGGCGCTATGTGCGCAGGTTCTGCACAAGTCACCTTGGTCGAGTTAAGAAGGAGTTACTGTACAGGCTGCAACCCAAACAGGGGAAAACAAACACAAAACACCCAAAACCAACCAACCCAACAAAACAAAACCAAACCAACACCGCCCAAAAAAACACCAGAGAGGAAGCAACCTGTTATGCAACTCGTAAGGCCAAGTAGGCATAGTGAAGAGAGGTGAAACAGGGGCAACGAATTCAGCAATGCGCTCAGTAAATCTTGTCCCTCAACGAACTCGTTTGCATGTGAGTACGCCTGTGAGTAATCTTGTTCAAGCAGCAGGAGACCCCAGACATCTCCCTCATTTGGCTAATCGCGCGGACAAGTTTTGCTTCAATGCTCTGCAAGATCCCTTGGCAGGCTTCAATGCGCACGAAACTGGGAGGTCCACTAGAGACAAAATTGGACCACCCTGTATGACAGAAGGACTGCTTTGCTGCAGCCGGCAACCAAACTCACTGTAGCCATGGTGTGGCAACAAGGGGAAGACCACTGCACACGTGATCGGAATTTCCAAAATGCCGACGACAAGAAACAGTGTATTGCCACTGTGCGAAACTGAAAGAAGGAGCCACAGGAGTTGCATGTCCAGTTCCTCCCCCCAAGGGGGGAGGCAACAGAGGGAGCATATCAAATCAGGCCCGACTCCAAAACGGCTCAGCAACGGGAGCGAGGCGAGACATGCTCCAGTGGACAGCAGAAGGTGAGCATACTTCATTGCAGCAATGTTGCAGTCATTTATCCGAGTACTCCTTTCAAACGCGGCCAGGCAAAGTTTGGCCGATCCATGCAAGGCCCCATGAACTACTCGAAAATAGGTGAGACAAAGTGAAACGCCATTTTCCTAAGTCTGTACACTGTACCCTTCCAGCACCACTACACTAGCAGCCTGGGCACTGTCTAGCTACTCAGGCTAGCGAAAGCGAAGAGCAAAACGAAATGGACTGGCACTCTCAGGACCAACACACGGGTGCTAGTCTGAAAGGCTAGCAGGCAGGTAGTATACAGCCTTTTGCATGCATGGATCGATTGGTAGCGTGTGCCTGATGCGTGTGTCTGTTGGTCCTATTGTTGCTTTAGTCCTGGTCACTGGCACTTTCCCAAGGGCATACCAAGGAGGTTCTTTGATGGGTAGCCTTTGGATTGTAGCTCCAAAGAGATGGCCTCTGATATGAGCAGGGCCAGCACACGGGTGCCAGTTGAGGGCACCACTGCCTGCATCTCTGAGACTTTGGCGCTAATTATAGCTTACACGGCAACCAGCGAACCCACTGGGGCATGTCAAGGTTATCACACCTAAGAAAAGCATTGACCCGAGAGTACGTTCCTCTCCAAGTCATACACTTGCCAGCTCTTTGAAATTGATTGAGCTGCGCGCAGCCAGCGAAGGCACGCCTTGCAATATAGAGCAGCGTAGGGGGCACGCTGACCTCAGTTAAAGAGGTGCACTTGAGAAAGGCTTCCTGCTCAATAATTCGCAGTTTGTGTGGAAGCCTCAGGGATCGCAAGTGTTTACAGTGTGCTTAAAGGCAGAGCCCATGATTTCCATAATCTCTGTACGTGAGAGATCTACCAACTGCAGCTGCAGGCAACGTTCGCAGGCCTCTGGTCCAATCCATGTAAAGTCTGGAGGCAGGGTCAATGAGGTTAAGCCAGCCTCAAGGAAGCAGCATTCTGGCAAGCAACGCGTCAAACTGGCAGGGTTGCGCTCAGACTTTTCCAAATCGAGTTGTCGCAAAGCTGTGCATTTTTCGAAAGCTCGGGGCATCAACTCTGCCTGCGGGGCTAATTGATTGGTCGCATCATTTCTAATTCCAATTTGCATCAGGGAGCAGCACTCTTCAAAGACTTGGGCCCCTAACTGCTGCAAATTGGGGCAAGCACCTTGCGCAGTGCATGGCAACGGCAGAAGACTCGTGTTTGTAGGCTGATAACTGCGCTGTCCAGATGCACAATTTGGAGGTGTTGGCAGTTGCGCCATGCTCCCGTATGATGCGCGCGCCTGCTTCGACCTGCACATGTCGTACCCTTGCGACATGCGAAAATAGCTTGTGGGAAGACTCTGTCGGTGGCATGGAATGGGACTCGAATGGCTTTGGCATCTCCATTTGCCCCTTATGTTCCGCCTCCTCAAAATGTTGCGAGTCGCGGCAGACAAAATCCAGCTCACAGCCAAAAGTGCTGCTCTCTTATCTCGGGGAGTTGCTCCAAAACTTCGAATTCCTGGAGCTCGATAGTCAGCTGGCTTTCCTCTCCGCCAGTGTGGTTAGAATCAGATGTAAGACCATTGACCTATCACTCCATTGCAAGCTAGTCAACGATCCGCTCTCTGCGGTCATGGCCCACAGTTCTTGTCTCTGTAGTGCACTTGTCTTCGAGCCTGAAGGTCCTGCGGCAGACCACCATCCGGCTTACTTGTCTGAAAGGTTGGTTTCCTCGTCTCATAACATCGATCAAAGTCTGTCCCAATTGCAGCTGTTGTTGCATCAAACCTGCCAAAACTGGATCTTCTCCCTGGGCTTGTGGGGGATGAGGTGGTGGATGTTCCAGTTCCAGTTTGGTGGAAGTCCATAGGTGGCATCTCGTCCCTGTCCAGATCCTCCAACACCAGAAACATCTTGTGAAGACCTGCCACCATCTCCTGATTGACCTGCAGTCACCCCATCTCCAGAATGGCCTGAAAAATCTCTGTAAGGCTGACTGATTGGGATTCACAGAACTGTGAAAACACGGAAGCGTGTGCGACCCTTTTGCGAATCCCGCTCTTGAGCCAAACATAAGAGTCGGTTTGACTGCATGTCTGTTCGTCCTTCTCTTCTCTGAAGAGGTCTGACTGGTCACAGTCGTCCAAAACATACTAAAAGTACAAGAAAGCATCTCCAAACACTCTCAAGCAAAGCTAGGCTATACACAGCTCATCTCAAGCACTACAGCTCTATACTTAGGGCTTCTCTAGACATGCTCCTAGCCACTTCTGGTCACATTCCACTTCTGGTCACATTCCACTTAGTCCTGCTAAGGTGGTCAAAGCAAACACACTCCAGGAAGGAAGATCCCTACTCAGCTCCAACCCCAAGGACAGAAAACGAAAAAGTTCCACTACAAAGAGGTACTAGGTGATCCACACACTGTACAGGCGTGCTATCCACACTTTTCACACCCCTTCTTGGGTCACCTCGTACCTTCTCCTTGTCTTCTTGTCTTCTTCTTCTCTTCAATTCGTTTTCTCTGAGCAACTAAGGTTCGAGCATCAACTAAGATCTCAACTCCTGTGGTTCTAAATGGTCTCCAGGTCGATCAAACGTCAACGAATCAAGAACAACGAGCTTCAAGCAAGTTCAAATCCAGATCAACCAATCAACCATGCTTCAACCAAGCAAGCAAAGCAACAAGGATTCAAGGTCCCTCAGACAGCAGGGCTTCAGAGAGCTGCACGGAGCCAGCGCTTCGCCTCTGCTTCTGTCATCACTGGGACCCTGAAACCATACAAGGTCTCAAGTGGTCACCTGACAGGTCAAGCAAACGAAGATTCCTGAAGACAAAACCTGTCACATTCAACGTGCCAAAAGCTTCACACAGCATCAAACAGCCAGTGAAAAGGAAACTAGCCAACCCTTGCTAGATATAATCCCTGTACTACTGTTCGACTTCCACAGCGTGTCTCAAACTTCCAAACCCTTTTTCTTCATTTCAACTGCAACCAATCGACTCGACATCAAATGTCACACGGTCCAAAGTTCACAGCAATCAAAGGAAGCTAGAACCCCTACTAGCTACAAACCCTTTTCTACTGTTTGCCGTGATCCCTTCGTGCAAATGCAAATGACATCTCTTAATCTCGCAGTTCTCAACCCTTGATCCCTCGTGAGCACGCTTCCACTGACCTCCAGGCCGGTTCCCCCTGGTCAACCTGGCATAGTCAGACATTTCTGTTGGATAAACCCTGTGCAATCTAGCAAGGTAGTCTCACATCAACTTAACAAGAATCTTCTCCTACTCAAACATCAAAGTTGACAAGACTTCAAATCCCTTCAAAACTGCGTCTCACAAGATCAAATGGAACAACTGCAGATCGAATGGCAAAACCCTCTGAGCAATCCCTTTTCC
Organism: Durusdinium trenchii; assembly: GCA_963970005.1. NCBI lineage: Eukaryota > Dinophyceae > Suessiales > Symbiodiniaceae > Durusdinium > Durusdinium trenchii. The sequence goes on from CAXAMN010027250.1 coordinate 1,945,036, forward strand.
ACCGATGTGGGCTGGCCGCTGTCAACAAAAAATGGCCTGGTGCAAACTTTCTAGGAACTTACTTCCCCGAAAGCCGCGGCATCATGACCTCCAAGGTCAAACATCAGCCATTTCAAAGTCATGGCAGATCAGATATCGCCTTGGCCAATTTCAGCCCAGCTCCATTGGCCATCGGCCAGCCTCACCCTCTTGTACCCCGGTGCTGATGGAACAGCCGGAGCACTGGTTGCTCCTGGTGCCGTGGGCGTCTGAGGAGTACCAAAGATTCCAGCCCCAAATGTCGGTGTTGGGAACGCAGGACTTGGCGGAAAAGCTGATGGAGTTGGTGGGTTTAATGACCCTGGCATCAGTTTCGGCTGCACTGCACCTGGAGGTGCAGTCATCCCTCCTGGCACACCCGGAGCTGGAGCATTTCCACTTGTCGGTGCCATAGGTGGCGGTGGCGTTTTCGGTCCAGCAGCCTTTGGCTCATCTGGCTTCTTGGACTGCAATTCAACCAGCTTCTGCAGGTGTCCCCCTATGGCTTTCAAATGAACCTCAAGGCCATCAATGCCTTCTGATGAGGCCTCGGACGCGCGGACGCCCCGCGAGAGGTGTTGCTCGGATTGTTGGATCAGCTTGGCCATGGACAGAACGATGTCCTTCATCGACTGGTTGACGGTTTCGCCGCTGCCGGCTAGCTGCCATAGCAAGTTCTCTAAAGTCCGATGTG
>CAXAMN010027251.1:0-15769 GCA_963970005.1 Durusdinium trenchii
GTCCTCCCCTCACGGCCCCTCACAGGAATGCCTCGAAGGGTGTCCCACCCACGACATCCCGCTTGCAGTTCATGTCCCTATGAACCCAGAGGAGATGGTTCCTGAGGGTGCGTTTGCAGGAGTGCCGCGCCTACGCCACGTCAGTGTAGAGCCAGGCATCAGATTTATGGGTGCAGAAGCTTGGCAGTGTTGTCGGCAGCTTCGAATCGTCAAGATGCCGGCAACGGTAGTTGGCGTTGCTGACAATGCATTTCGCGGCTGCCAACTGCTCAACAGTGTCACCGCACCTGGCTGCCGGGAGTTTGGCTACAAAGCCTTTGCGGAATGCAGTTCCTTGCAATGGGTGTATGCAGCTGAGGGTGTTGCCAACCAGTTTTGTAGCACCACCAAACTTGGGCGTTACCTATTTCGAGATTGTATAAACCTCGCCGATTTTGTCCTGCGAGTGGATTCCCCCCCAAGCGGGCCGCCACAGCAGTCAACTGCCAGAGAGCTGACGGAAGGCTGCCTCAGTGCTACGGGGATAAGCACACTCACACTCACGCAGGACTTCACAGTAATAGGGGCACATGCCTGTGACAATTGTCACCTACTGAAGAAAGTTGACATCTCCAATACAAAAATTGAAGAAATCCAAGAATTTACTTTTGTGCACTGCACTAGCCTAAGTGAAGTCAGTCTGCCTCCTACACTCCATACCATACGAGTCAAAGCGTTCATGAACTGTGCGGCCCTGGTAGAACTTGCCATACCACCCTCACTACGGTACATAGCCAGTAGAGCATTGTTGGACTGCACTGCGCTCCGGAGACTGGTCAAATCACCAGGCCGGCATAAATGGAGAGGAACATATGCTGAAGCCATCTGCCCAGGGATGAGATGGCCGCCCTGGTTGCATATGATCCCAGATACAGGATACGCGCCCGGCTTAGCCTAAATGTGAAAGCTTTAGCTATATGCCTGGGTGAGAGCCTTAGCTCCTGTCCAGGGTAGGTAAGTGGCAAGATCATGTGCCGCACGCAACCTGTGGACGCAATACATAGATGAACAACGGTCAACTGCCACCCCCAGTTCAGGGCCACGTGAGAGACACTCCCGCTCAAGCCATAGGCTCAAGTTGGTGTTAGGTAGTAATAGTTGCTACTCCCGGCTTTGGCCAAAGCAATGCCCAGGTATGGACTGCAAGGAAGCGAGGTAAGATTGCCAACACCGACTCTCACACTCACCACCCTAGCGGGCGGGGAAATACAACTTGCCATTGACCCGCGAGAGTATTACAGACTTCATGATCTTGAAAATGCAGTGCTGGAGCAGCTCCCCTATTTAGGAAACAGCGCCACCTTCGGGTGTGAGCTGCAATTCGTTCAAATGGACACCCACAAAGTTTTGGCTGACCCCATCCGGGACATCGTGCGCACCAAGCATAGGTTCTACGTGATTGCTCGACAGTGTTTTGTAGAAGTATTATGCAAAGGGCATCTAACGGACGGCGCCAAAGCCATTCGAGTACCATTTCGCGCGACTGATCGAATATTACCTCAGGCCTTTTCCTGCCACACAGATGTCCGACGTGTTCAAGTTGAAGCAGGCGTCCGGGTTGTGGGGGAGGCTGCATGGAGGAGTTGTCAGCGACTGCAAGTGGTCCACCTGCCAGACACAGTCGTCTGCTTGCGGCGCGGGGTGTTTTGCAAATGTGGTCTGTTACGTGAGGTGGTGGCCCCCGGATGCAGGCATTTCGGCGTTAAGGCTTTCGAGGCGTGTTGCTCATTGACACAACTTGGGGCGACTCACCATCCAGGTAATCAGTTAGCCCCTCAAGCACAATTTCGGCCTCGAGCTTTTCAGAAGTGTACGGCGCTATGTCACCTCAACATGGAACAGACAGAGTATGACTCCGCCAACCCGAATAGATACTTGCCTGCATGCTGTTTCCTGGAAGCAGGTATTGTTTCGCTCTCCCTGCCGCCAGATTTTAATTGGGTTGGGCCGGCAGCCTGTGCACGTTGCCAGCAGTTGCAGATCGTTGACCTGTCTCGAGCAGACATAATTGAAATACTGGGCTCGACTTTTGCGCACTGTTCGCAACTGCGGCAGCTCAGACTTTCCCGACATTTGAGAGTAATAGAGCAAGAGGCCTTCTTCCAATGTGCCTCATTGCAAGATGTCTGCACCCCACCATCCCTACTCTACATAGCGAGGCGTGCTTTTGCAGGTTGCACGCAACTTCGCGCATTCTGTAAAACAGGGAAGAGCAAGACTTGGAGAGGGACGTATGCCAGACTCAATGCCTTTGACAAATGCGAGCAACTAGACAAGCCTAAGTGGCTCCTCTTCTTGCCGCCAAATGCCAAAGACCAGTGGAGAGAAGATTTCACAGAAGCAGTACTCGAGGGCACATGAATGCTCAGTCACACAGTGTCTGCATAAAGGCTTCCCCTCCCACCTGTGGGTGCTCTCTAGCTCTCGACGACCGGAAAGATTCACTATTTTGGCCTCATCACCTACGATTTTGTGAGCCCACCGGGATGAGAGCCTTAGCTCCTTGTCCCTGGCAGGCGGGTGGTAGTAGAATGGTGAGGGAAGGCGCCCAGGGAGAACCTTAGTTACTCATCTGCGGCGGCCGAACCGCAGCCAATCTTGTACAAAGATGGCACAAGCACCATGCTAGGGTAGGTCTTCAGTTTCATCAGTTTCACACGGGCCTTGCACGTAGTAGAATGGTGTCGTTGCATGCACACCATACCAAGAATGCATCACCCCCTTTTGGCACAAGCGTGAAAGCCATGGACCTCCCGGATGGGAGGGAATATGTATCGCCTTCGTCAGCAGTTCATATTTGCCCTGCCCCCACTGCCAGACTCAAGAACTGCCTCTCACTTCGCAAGTGCAATCAGTTGTATAGGTTGTGCCACGAAGAGGGATTTTTGCTTGGCTTGTTAGGCTTGGCAACCCCTGACACCCTTGGCAAGTGTCAGTACTGCTGAACTCCAACCCTGACTCCTTGCAGGAAGTCAACTACGAATGCCACTTGCAGTAGTGGCTTGGGCGATCCTATGTTACAGAAAGAGGCCACATTTGATTGGCCGCTCAGAGATGGACCACACCCAGACACATTGTGGCATTTTCGTCGTGAATTCAGGCCCTTAGACAGTACGTAGTTGCTCGTCTCACCTGTCTCACTCCCGTACAGAGGAAACACTACCAGTCTTGATGGGGTTCTGGGGTGGCCTGTTTGTTGTTTGTTTTGTGGTGCTTTTTGGTTTTGTCGCTTGTTTTGGGTTGCTGGTGTTTGGTTGTGTTCTTGTGACTTACCTCATCATCATGTAGTGTCTCCCATCCTTCAATGATGACCTGGGCACACCGCCCACATGGCGTCCGCACTCGTGGAAAAAAAAAGCTTACTGGTCTGGCCATGGCCATCTCGAGAAAAAGCTGGCGCCTTTTGTCCAAACACAGGACGTGCACTACCACTCCCCTCGCGCTGCTTCGTGTGCACTTCCTAAGGGGATATGTGTCCATAGAGCAAGAAGATAAAAAGAAGCCCCATGCGGCTACCTTCGTGCAAGCCCTGCACGAACGGGCTTGGGAAACACTTGTCAACAGAGTCACCCGAAGGGGCTACAATGTAGCAACCAACCAATTTCGAAAGGAGAGAGAAGCAAGTGCAGAAATTGATTTCTACCACACAATTGACCAGTCCAACCCAGTGGAAACACCCCCTGAAGCAGGGCAGGAAATCAGAGAGCAAGCTCCAGCGTCTAGTCACCAATAAGGTCGGACCGCCGCACAGGCGCTTCTGAGTCGTACGAGTACTATTCACTTGCTAACTGCAGTTCAGTAGGGCCTGAGGCGGTATCCCAAGATGCTGTCTGATACTGTCCGAACTAGAGTGCAGGGGTACTATAACGTAACAGCTGTTGTCACTGGGAGTAGCAAGATGCCCATCATACCGTGGTTAAAAACACATGCTGCACATGACAGAAATGACAGAAATGGAAACCACTTCGACCGACGCCCAGCCATCGGCTCAAGAGGTTGCCCGCCGAAGCTACAGACGCTGGAGTCTGCCGTCCAATTGTCCTATCCAACCGAGAGGTAGAACAAACATGGCCCAACCCCACGCACAGGATAACGACTGGGACGACCCCAGTTTCCTCCGCCTGTTTCTAACCACGCTAGCTGGCACGGTGATCCAGGTTCAGGTACCAGTCAGCATACACCATACGTGGGAGATGTTGGAAGAATACCTCGTAGAGCACCTGCCGCTGGTTAGCTTCATAGATACCTTTGGCTGTGAGCTCACCTTGTTTGACGCAGACACCCATATGGCACTGCAGGACCCCATACAAGAGGATCTATGGTGGAACACCCAATTTTGTCTGGTAGTACACGAGTGTTTCCTGACAGCTGAAAACAACAAAAAACTTCAGGGGCTCGACTACGAAGACTGCCCGAAGGCAATTAGAGTCCCTGCCACCGACTCAGGGATACTCGAGGCCAAAGCTTTCCACTCAACTGCGCGCGTCCGACATGTCAGTCTTGACGTAGGGTTTCGCACGGTCAGTCCACAAGTATGGAGATACTGTCATTCCCTTCGCATCGTCAAGCTGCCGGACACAGTAGTAGCCATAGGGATGCTACTCCCTGCAAACAGTCGAAATGCCAGGGTGTGTCGAGCTAGGAGTCCGCTTATTCTCAGAGTGCTGTGCGCTGGAGCGTGTTGGGAACATCATAGATGGAATTTGTTATCTTGCAATAGGAGCTATCATTGGGCAATATGCCTTTGAGGAATGTGGTTGATAGTGCTACGCTAGCCACCCCACAGGCTGGAGTCCCGCAGGGAAGCTTCTATGCTAGTGGCATTCGGCAATTGGAGTTAGGCGGTGATGCATGCCACATTGGCCATCGGGCGTTTGAGAGCTGTAAATTGCTCACCCTGGTGGACATCTCGAACACGGGAATCCACACCCTGCACACGCACACGTTCTTGCAATGCCACAGTTTGGAAACAATCAAACTGCCATTCTGCCTGCGTGAGATCCGAGCAGAAGTCTTCGCAGGTTGCAGAGCCCTGGCTAGCCTGATGCTTCCGGGCGGCATTCGCTACATAGGGTGTAGGGCTTTTGGCAACTGTACTGAGCTTTCTCACCTGGGGTATGCTAGGAATAAGTCAGAGGCATGGCGATACCCCTACGCCGCCAACAATGCCTTCGAAGAGTGTGCCAAGCTAGCCACCCCAAAGTGGCTTCACTACATCCCACCAAAGGACAGCGATTGGATTGCCCCCTGCAATTGACCTACAACTAACCTTGACTACCTGAACAACTACCCAAACAACAACCACCGGTGTTGTGCATGGCCAGAGAGAGCAAGGGCGGCTGCCCAAGTAGCTGCCCCTTTACATAGCCAGGCTCAAATCCCAAGTAGAAGCGGTGCAGGGCGCCGCAATGTTTGGTGATACCGTGTCGCAAACGAGTTCACTGGTCAGCAATGAGCGCCAGCTGGTGTTGCAACTTCTGTTGACAACCCTATCTGGAGAGGAACTCCAAGTTATCATCGATCTCCAAGAGTTTGATCGACTAGACGAGTTCGAAACTGCTGTCCTTCAGCAGCTCCCGGCCATTGGAGGACATAGCACCTTTGGGAGCGAGCTTGCTTTCGTCCACAGAGACACAGGCCAAATCCTGACGAATCCCATCTGGGACACCCTCAGGGACTGTAACCGTTTTCACCTAGTTGTCCGACAATGCTTTAGTCAGGCTGAACACAAAGGGCAACTGAGGAGGATTGCTAAAGCAATCCGAGTACCGCCCACTCGCATGGGCAGGTGCTCCCCCACGCCTTTACACACATGATCGATGTGAGACATGTGCAAGTAGAAGCCGGAATACACACCATTGGCGAGGCAGCCTGGCAGCACTGCAATAGGCTGTTAATAGTTCACCTACCCAGTACAGTAGTCTGCCTGAAAGATGGCGTCTTCCGTCGAAGTTATGTACTCCACACCGTCACTGCCCCAGAGTGCAGATACTTTGGGAGCTGGGTGTTCGAGGAATGCTACGCTCTAGCACAAGTTGGGGACCAAAGCCAAACAGGCAATCAGCTGGCGCCGCAAGCGCGGTTCCATACCCGAGCCTTCGAAAAACGCCGCACTCAATTTTGAGAGAACCGAACATGATCCGCGTGATGTGCATCGGTTCATACCCGAGGGTTGCTTCTTGGAGGCAGGACTAGAGTCGCTAACTCTGCCGGCAGACTTTAACTGGATGGGGCCAGCTGCATTTGAACACTGCATAAGGTTGCAGGCAGTGGACATTTCGCAGACTGAAATCAGTGAAATTCTAGGGGGCACCTTCGCACATTGCTCTCAGCTGCAGCAGCTCAAACTAGCCAAAACGGTGAGACGCATTGGGCGAGACGCCCTCCTGAATTGCACCTCTTTGGGCGTGCTACATACCCTACCCGCTTTGCTATACATTCACAAACGAGCCTTTGCAGGATGTACGCAGCTGCGCAAGCTCGTCAGGGTGGGCAAGAAGGGAACCTGGAGAGGCACCTATGCAGAACTTGCACTCCCAACATGGATTCGGCTCCTCCCCAAGCCAACCGATGGCCAAGAAGAGTGGGCGGATTTCATGAGAAGCTGTGCAGAAGCGAATCTCAGCTAAGCCGCGCGTCCGTGACTGATGCACGTACATGGGTCGGAAGAAAGGGATTCCTAGAGTAGCTCGGCTAATCAGATCCATGCTTGCTTGCAGGTTCTGAGCAAGCCATGTGCCTGCCACTTGACATGCTGACTTCGCTACCTTTACTGAGTAGATAGACAGTGCCAAGGCTGCCTCCCAAGAGGTGGTCAGGGAGGAGTACAGTGTACAGTCCCTAGTACTAGGAATAGCGGCGTTTCACTGTTTCACGTAGATTATGGGGCATGCATGTCTTTCTGAAGCCAAGAGCACTTGTGTGTCAATGCGAAGATGCTGAACCTGCGGGGGCTGGTCAACAGAGTCTTCTCTGCAACGCTCCTCGAGTGTAATGCAATGTCACGTCAAAGTCATGCAATGTCATGCAATGTCATACAGCTTCGTAACAGTCGCTCCCGATCGCCAGTTTGGAACTGCTGTCATGGAGCACACTCTCGTCACCTCCCCCCTTCGGGGGGGAGGAGAGAGCTGGGGAGCACTACTGTGTGCCTTCTTTCATCCTTTACCTTGCTCTCTGCAGGCCACGATTTTCGTAAGCTTGACCAACGACTCCAATGAGCAATGCTCTCCCACGACATGCCCTTAGTGCAGTGGCGCCCGTGCTCGGCCAACTGTGCACTTTGCAAATGTCCTTGGGATTTTGAATACGGTGAGTCCCTCACTACAGTGACTATCCATCGCCTTTGTACTCTGAAATATAGTTAGGCAAACACTCAAGCAACGGCAACAAGCTGGAAGAAACCTGCCACCGACTGAAGGAGTCATATGCCAGACTGAGTAGGCCGGCAAGGAGCAAACCAAATCTGTCATAGGCTGAGTCGCGCTCTTAGATATAAGTTATGATTCGCCTCTGCACTGAGCTTTGATTGAAATGCTCCTCACACCTGCATACTTTTGAGCACACCGTTGATTGAATTGCCTGCGCCGAAATAGTTGCAATTGTACTCACTGCCCAATGAACAGGAAGTTTGCTACCTGCTGATCCTCATGAACTGAGTGCAGACAGAAATATGAATTCAATGCCCCGTCTCACCCTCCGTTCTAGGTGGTTACTTCAGTTTTCACAGTCCTGATGAGATATGAGCCGGTCTTGGTTCTGTTGGGGTCTGGGTTTGGTTGTTTGTTTGGTGTTTGGGTGTTTTGGTTGCTGTGCTTTGTTCTTTCCCTGGCTCGTATCTTCTCAGCTATCTCATCGAATTCAATCAAGGTGACTTGTGCCTCTCGGCACACATAGCGCCCGTACCCGTGCAAAAAAAAAATTACCTTTGTCTCGCAGCTCGACTGCTGTGTCGGCCACTGACTGCCTCGCAATCCTTTATTTGTCTCCCAGCTCTGGGCTTCATGTCGCTTGGAATCCTTTAATTACATTTGTCTCCCTGTTTCTACACTTGTCTCCTGGCTCTGGACTGCTGTGTCTGCCTCTGCCTTGCAATCCTTTGTCTCCCAGCTCTGGACGTCGCAAACTGTAGTTGCAGAGTGTTCCGATGTTGAAAAACACAAACTGTTTGGGGTCTACGGTGGTGTAATTTTTTAATGTTTTCTTTGCGTTTTGATCTTGCTCACCGGAGGTGATCAGATAGTCACTTGACGTTTCAGGAAATCCTTTTCCGGGTGTCTCATTTCGAAGCTCCGCTATTTTCGCATCAAGTTGGGTGGGAGTGGCGGGTCCTTCTTCGCAAAGTGAAGATAAGTGGCGAAAAGGCCATCGGGGGTAGGTAGCTAGTCTAGTTGCCATGGATATTAATTTAGAGGAGGTGTCATTGGATGAGGACTTGAGTGCTGATGAGCAGTTGCCAGAACTTGAGCCATTACATCTGGAAGAGAGTTTTTCTTTCATGAACGATGTTCTTCAACGTGATCTTGAGCTGCCAGGTGAGCCCGTTTTCGAGCCAGGAACAGCTTCTGACCAGGGTCCTGTTCAGGAAGAAGGTGGAGATGGAGACGGTGGGCAAATTGAGGCTGAAGTTGACCATGCCTGCACCTCGGAAGGTACAAACAACATTGAAATTAATCGACTGGATTGGAACATGATCGTGACCAGTTCGTTCGAACAATACAAACAAGTTGACCCTGCTTTGAAGTTGCCCTGGGAAAATTCAGCTATGCACGGTTTGTTCAATCAAAGCCTGGCACTCGGTCTGCCCAGAGTTCATGGTGTAATTCCACAACTTCCTGACCTTGTCGAAGAAAAGCTGACTCCTCCAACTCTTGGAGGGGAGATTGCTGAATGTGGAGGTGCTGCGTATTTGCGAGCAGTTAGCGACATCAAGGATTTGGATTACATTGAAAACAAAAATTTGCAGACTGAGCTTGCTTGTTCCAAGTGGATGGATATCCTTTCCATTGACTGGCAGGGCTCATCAATTGGGAAACAGGTGTGCCTGGATCTGAGAGCTGACCCAAGTGGAGGCGATGCGGCAGAGACCGTCAGGGCTGCGTTTGGCACCAAGAGCCATTCAACACTACAGAAACGTGCAAATGCGTTGAAACGATACATCTTGTGGCACAGGGATTTCTATTGCGATGACCTGCAAGCAGGCAATGTGTTTCCCTTAAGAGAAATTCATGTGTGGGACTTCTTCAAACACTTGAGAGAGATCCGCATAGTTGGCCTGAAGGGATACACGGCACCTGCAACATTCCTTGAGACAGTGAGGTTTTGCAAGTTCACCATTGACCTAGCAGGAGCTGATGACATTTTGACATCAAGACGTCTTCAAGGCTTTGCAGCGCTTGAGAAGCGGGCCAAGGGACCAACAAAGCAAGCCCCGCCCTTGGAATTGGAGCATCTACAACGGCTGCATGGAATCTTGCAAAGTGATGCTAACATTGTTGATAGGATTGGAGCTGGCTGCATGCTCATTTGCATCTATGGCAGGGCCCGGTGGAGCGACTTGAGGTACATTGATCATATCGAGGTGGAATCGAGGCGCAACGGATGTTTTGTCTTGTACACCCGTGAACACAAGACTTCAAGCATTGGTGATAGGCGTGAACAGTACCTGCCTCTGGTAGTGCCATGGGAGGGTGTCACAAACGACAACTGGCTCGACACTTTCCTTAACCTCTACCTGGAGGCAGGGTTGGACATACAGAAGACTCCACTGGGCCCTTTGATGCCGGCGCCGAAGACTGGGGGGGGCTTTTGTGCTCGCCCCCTGAGCACCCCGGAGGCATCCAAATGGTTGCGAGAATTACTGCATGGAACAAAGGATTGTGGCAGCATCAGGGCGCATTCAATGAAGGCTACATTGCTGTCGTGGTGCGCCCGGGCTGGCATGGACAAGGAGATACGTGCAGTGTTAGGTCACCATTGCAGTGCATTGACTGGATCGGACGTCGTGTACTCGCGCAACCTGCAGGTTCGACCGGTTCGAAAACTCCAGATGTTGCTGCGACTCATTCGCATAGGAATGGGACTTGAGGACATTGCTGACCAAGGGCAGATTTCATCTGTCACCCCTGCAGGTAGGACGCCCGCACCTCAGTTGGGAGTCCATGGGACAGCTGCCATGACACCTGTCTTGCCGGTACGGAAGGAGGCATGTGACGCAGTGAGCCAGGCGGTTGAGTCTGCAAACAATCAGGAGGATTTGTTGGAGGTGAAGGAAGAGACTCTGACTGAGGCAGGGTTGAACGAAGCGGCACATGGTTTGACACTTTTTCCCGCTTCCATTGTTGACTTGGGAGTCATCGAGATAGACAGCTCTTCGGGTAGTGACAGTGAAAGCGACACAAGCACGTCGAGCTTGGATGAACCGCTGAACCGCTCTGAAGGAGTTGACCCCGTTTTTGAGGAAATTGTCCCCGAAGGCCTTTGCTATTACAAGCACTTGAAGAGCCAGCGAGTGCATAGCTCAGTGATTGATTCGACCATGACAAAATGCAAGTTGAGGCTAAACTCAAACTATAAACCGTTAGACCGTTTGTTGCATTTCAAGTTTCCAAAGTGTTTGCATTGCTTCCCAAAGGATCCTGACAGAGTCAGGACCAGGGAAGAGGCGGTGGCAGCTTTTGATGCGGCCATTGAGAGGGTTCGAAAGGCCAGGCGACAGCTTGACAAGTGACTAAGGTTTCTAATTATGGATAATGCCTCTTGCACGACCAAGTTTCGCCGGCACTACGGTTAGTAGCGTGCTGCATGGTTCATGTCTAACCACACTTTGTCACAAACTCAAACGGAGGTTTCATTGAACGAGCCTGTTTAAGCGTCCTGGGCCTTTCTGTAGGAAAGCGGATTAGTCTGAGATCCCAAAGGGGAAAAGCCGTGATGGCTTCAGGGCTGAACTCTCGAGAGTACACTGTGCCAGAAGTGGTCTAAAACCTTTGGGCGAAGCGCCATGACAAGCGTTAATTTTGCCAAAGTGGCTTCAAGTGTTGCAGAAAGCTGCATGGGTGAAGTACCCACAAGATTGTGCGAAGTGCACTGTATGGCTCAAAGGAGCGGGCAGAAGCGACAAGGTTCCACGTGGTCATTAGAGAACTGCAAAACTCTTGTTTACAGATGTCACTCACACTTTTGCTTGCTGTGTCTTGTTTACTTCAAACGTTTACACGAAACGTGACCGACAAGCACGCTTCTTGTGGAACTGTCAATGTTCATTTGCTGTTCATAAGATTTCACTTTCAGTTGTGAGTCTTGCGCCCGTGGAATGACGACAGTGGTTGACAGCAGTGCACACTTTAATGCACGGTTGGCAGAGAGCGGCCTCACTCAGACTGTCATTGACAGCATTTGTGCTGCTGGAGTTGACACATTATCGAGACTAGCATTTGCTGTCGGACAGCCAAACCAACCTTTGAGCAACGATGAGGTGGCCAATTTTCTCCAAAGTGCACTGGGCAGAGCGCCAAGCCTGCTTGAAACAGCCACCATCAAACGTGTGGCATTTGAAGCCCAGACCTATCTGGTCGCAAGCCTGCGGCAGAGCCTTGAACAGACAGATGAAAGCATACCCAGGAAGATCGCCTTTGCTGAGCGAAATGCCCGCATGAATACAATCAAAACGGCCTTGGCTGGAATCAACATCCAAGGCGAGCTGGAGCCGGCGCACCTAGTCCTGGACAAGGCTTGTGCATTGTACGAGAAGAACATTGTATCCTATCTTGAGCCTTCATCATGCGTGAGCAGAACACACGAGGTGCAAGGGACAAAGCAGACGAGAGAACTCAGTCTGGAGAAAGGCTCACTGGTGCTCAAACACCAGGAGAATTTGAGCAGCCCAACCGACAGTGAGATCAAGTTTCATAATGCCATGATGCGACGAGGAATCAGCTTGCAGTTCGCCCGAATCATGTCTCACGCCCAGCATATGGAGTGGAGCTCCTTTCTGTTTGAAGCCATTCACAGAGACCCACCGCCGGGTTACAGCAGACCATCTCTTGCCCAACTGCTGCAATGTGACAGGGCAGCATGGACGAGGTTGGCAAGCTCTTTGCCAAGTATCAGGCAAGACGACACAGGGCGATATCCTTTTGGGGAAGCATTGTTGAACCTTCGGCATGATCCATACATTGTTCTTTACTTGGCACCTTTGGCCAAGGCGCAGAGTGCACATAGCGATTCCTCAGGCCGAAGACCAACCCCGTATGGTGGTCCTTGGCAGGACAGAGGTGGCAAGGGCAAAGGAAAGAGCAAGAAGGGCATGGGCAAAGGCTCCAAGGGTTCACCGCCTATGCCAAAAGAGTTGCATGGCAAGTGGCACAAGAACTCACAGGGAGACCCGATTTGCTTTGCCTACAACACCAGTCAGGGCTGCCAGGAGAAGAACATCAAGCCCGGAGAACGCTGTCGGAAAGGGCTTCACATTTGCGCAGAGCCCCGTTGTCAACAAGCCCATGCTCTCCATGAGCATGGAAAAAAGTGAAAGCGAGTCAGCTTAGTCCCACGTGATTGGACCAGCACACACGTGGGGCAGACATGGATGCTGGAAGTTTTTGCGGGGTCAGCTATCTTGTGTTCTATTGCAAAGCAACTTGGAATGCAGGGGAGCCTAGCAGTGGACAAAGTTCAGAAGAAAGGAGCACGGGCCAGTGTGATCCGACTGGATCTCACACGAAGTGTGGATTGCATGTTGCTTGACCAGTGGCTCGAATCCGATTTGTTGATCTGGGTCCATATTGCACCCGTATGCGGCACTGCATCACGGGCCAGGGAAATCCAACGACATCCCTCGGACCCGAAACCTCTGCGCAGTGGTGATTACCCAGACGGCCTGCCCGGTCTGCAAGGGTCTGAGTTGTGCAGAGTTCGCATTGCCAACCACCTTTTTCAGTATGCCTTTGACCTTTTTGCAAAAGCAACAAAGAAAGGCATTTTCGTCACCATGGAGAACCCGAGAAACTCCTACATGTGGAGCACCAGCTTCTTCATTGCTTTGTGGAAAGACTTTCATTTGTTTTGCGCTGATTTTCAGGTGTGCACGTACGGCGGAGCCAGAGCCAAGTGGACACGTTTTGTAGCAAATTTTCCTGACATACAAAAGCTCAGCATCGAATGCGATCACAGCCACGAGCATGCAGCGTGGCGTTTTGCCACAGGGCCTGACGGCCAGCGAGTCTGGGCCACCAGCCTGGAAAGTCAATATCCTCGAAAATTATGCATAGCCGTCACCCAGATTGTCTTGGAGATTGCAGAAGCCCAGGGGCTTCAGTTGCTCGAGAGATCCATGCAAGACCTCCAAGGCCACCCCTTGCTTCAAAGCCAGCAGGCAACCATTTCCGTTGGAGGCCAACCATACAAGCGTAAGATTCCCCCTTTGGTCCCTGATTTTGATGCTGTTGTCACAGCCTTTGTTGCTGAACCAGCGGAGGTGCCATTTTCACACCTCTCTCGCATTGACAAACCCTTGCAGTTGATGTCACCTGCTTGTCAACCAATAGAAATTCCGGCCAAGTCACGACTTCTCCGGTTCTTCACCTCCTCTGAATCTTCTTCACGGGGGAGGGTGCAGCATTCAGAGTCGTCTTCAACTGATGGGATGACAGGAGATCATCATGCTGATTTTCCGTTCAGGGCAGTTTTTGGCCTGCCCTGGACGCCAGAGAGTTTCATCCAAAAAGCCTGCAAGATGGGTCATCCTGCAGTTAGTGACATGGGCATTCCGGAAGATCTGGACATGGCTTTGGACAAGCATATGGTCTGGTCGGACCAGCAGTTGGTCAAATACCGTGCGGATTGGTGCAGACAGTGGCTCAAAAGGGCCAGTGAACTGGAGCAGGCGGAGAAGCAAGACAGAATGGCCAGATCGGAGCATGTTCAAGCTAACACTGCTAACAAGCGGCTTCTGTTAACTCAAGAGATTTTGGAGAGCATTCAATACGAAGACATTGAAGCTTTGAAGTTTTTGAGAGAGGGAGCCACGCTTGCTGGCGAAATTGAAAAGTGTGGAGTCTTTGAGCAGCAGTTCAAGCCGTGTTTGATGACAGTTGAGCAGCTGGAAAATGGGGCCTCGAAAAGGAACCAGGCTGTCCTTGCCATGACCACGTCTTCTGGGGATGATGAGCTTGACAGACGTATGTTGCTTGAGACCCAGGAAGAAATCGACAGAGGTTGGGCGAAAGGCCCCTTTGCACTTAGCGATCTGCCCCCCGGGTCAGTGGTATCCCGGAGGTTTCCTTTGTCTCAGGCCAACAAAACCAGGATGATTGACGATTTTTCAATCAGTGGGGTGAACGACTCTTGCATCACACATTGCAAAATCAACCTGCATATGATTGACACCTTAGGAGCTGTTGTAAGGAAGTTCTTCAAGGGGTGTAAGTCCTCAGGCCTGGATAGTCAACTGTTGGGCAAGACGTTCGACCTGAAGAGTGCCTACAGACAAGTTCCAATTTGCACAGAGCACCTCAAATATGCCTTTTTCAGTGTCTACAACTGCGCAAAAGGGGCTGCTGAGATCTACCAGTTGGTCACCTTACCTTTTGGAGCAACTCATTCTGTGTACTGCTTCCTGCGCCTGGCAAGGATGCTGCATTCCATAGCAGCCCGCGGACTTTACTTGATCAACACAAACTTCTACGATGATTTCGTGATCCTTTCGCGGCCGGATGCTGCATCTTCGGCCAGCCATAGCATGGAACTTTTGTTTCTGCTTACCGGATGGCACTACGCCAAAGAGGGGAAAAAGGCGACGCAGTTTGCCCACATCTGCCGGGCGCTTGGGGTGGAATTCGATTTCAGCAGATCCGAAGAAAGGCTGATGGCTGTGGCAAACACAGCCCAACGGAAGCAAGACCTGATAACCTCCATCACGGACATTCTGCAAACAGGGACACTAGCAAAGCACGAGGCCCTTGTTTTGAGAGGCCGACTGGGTTTCGCAGACTCCTTCATGCACGGTAGGCTGGGGAAGTTGATTTTGAAGAAACTCATCGACCATGCATACTCCCGCCAGAAGGAACTCGAGCCTGACACTGTACATGCGCTTCGGGCGATGAAAGCTCGCTTGGAGTCTGATGTGCCAATACTCGTTTCGGAATGCACCTTGGAACAGTGGTTTGTGTACACTGACGCAGCGTACAGCTCTGAAACACGAACTGGTGGTATCGGGGCCGTACTTGTTGACCAGGAAGCAAACTGCTGTGAATGGTTCGGTTTCCCTTTGAACTCTGGTGATTGTGACACTTTTGGAGCTGCATTGAAGGATACTATAATTTACGAGCTTGAACTTGCAGCGGCTGTGGTAGCACTCGCCTTCTGGAGAAACAGACTGAAAGGTAACCTCGCCGTTTGGTTTGGCGATAATGACAGTGTTCGCTTTGCTTTGATACGAGCCTGTGGGACTGGGCCTTGGGCCGAAGCTTTGCTGGAATACCACTTGACATTAGAAGCCACTTGCAACACCAAGGCCTGGTTCGCAAGAGTGGCCACTGAGGCCAACCTCAGCGACTATCCATCCAGACAGTGTGAACATCCTTTGTTGGTGGGGAGAAATGACCGGACCCGTAGAGCTTTGGCAGAGTTCGCTTCCTTGAATGATTTCGTTTCTGAACGTGTGAATGCCCACGGTGAAAGAAGGGGGACGAAAGACCTCGGCATCCCCCGTTCAAAAAGGGGCGCCTCAGAC
>CAXAMN010027251.1:15779-51894 GCA_963970005.1 Durusdinium trenchii
ACATGCTTTCTTGAAATGCAGTTGTGAGACACCAAACGAGAAGAGACAAAAATGATGCCCGCCCATCCATCCATCCACCCATCCATCCACCCATCCATCCACCCACCCATCCGTCTCCATCCGTCTCCATCCGTCTCCATCCGTCTCCATCCGTCTCCATCCGGTTCATTCATCCCATTCAGCTGGGGATCCCCAAGCACCACGTGATGCATCGAGAGCCATGTTAGATGAGAGCCAAGCACCAAATCGCCCACCATCGCCCACCCCACATGTTTCTTTCCATTTTCGGCTGCCAAGGCATGGATTTTGGCTCAAGCCAGTGAGGGTTAGCTAGTTGGGACAATTGGATCAGAATGACAACCTTTTCACGATGGCCTTTCAGCATGTTCGGCCAGAGCGACAGGTGAGGGCGGTGAGGGGAGCGGTCTGGTGCTTTGGGATTGCTGGAGACTGTTGGGTGAGTCAAACCACCAAGATCCTTGACCTTGGGACAAAGTTTGAGATCAGTATTTGACATGCCAAAGGATTGGCCAGATTTCGGAAGCTGCAATGACATGTTTTCTTTTGTTCCAATGCGTTCACGATTTTCACCTAGTCAAGATCCACCCTTCCTTGGACCACTCCCAGCTTCCTTCCCGTTCTGGCCGAAAAACCACCAAAGACATTTGCCAGTGTGGCACTTCCCCAGGGAAGCTCGGAATGACGACGGGCTACAAGATCTTCGTGATGCCTTGGAGAGGGCGGAGGAAGCCGTGAGTGCCTCCTCCTCGGACACGGAGGAAGAGCGCGAGCGGAAGGAGGAGCTTGCATGGCTGCGAAGGGAAAGGTATGGAGGGTATTCATTGGTTACTGTTGGAGCTGACTAGAGAGTGAAACTGAAAGTGTGGGGCTGGTACCCTGGGTCGAGGGAGTAGAGAGGGAGAGCGATTCATTGGTTACTTTGTTGCAGTCGTTTTCTTCTAGCATTCGTTCGCGAGCCTAACAGACCCATAACAGGGGAACCAATTTCTGTAACTGGGGTGTTGGGGTTCCGGATTTGGCTTGGTGTTGAGAAGACAAATCCACTCCAGACTGATGACCTACAAAACTTTCGATGGCTGAGAGAAAGTAGCAAGTCGATTGCAAATTGCAATCTGAGGAACAAACTCCCATTTGTATTGTATATAATTGTGGAAGGGCATATAAATTGGTACTTGCCTCTCAAAAAATTGAGCAGATTTTGTAATGGCTACCGGCTATCTTTGAATTTCACGAGAAACGTCAAGCGTCTATCTCGATGTCTGCTTGATTTGTCTGCCTCTTGCCTGGTGACAGGAGATCCTCGATGTGTTCCGTACAAAGTTAGAAGAGTTGGAAGTTGAGACTCAGAGGTTTAAGCTCCATGTGTGCAGCGCCATGAGTGGTGAGCCTCTGGCACAAGTTCGTCGCTTGTCGCAAGTTCACCCAGAGAAACATGTGCGCGTTTAGTGTCTGATGTCTTACTTGTCAGGCATGAAAACAGGTGTGCAGTGTGCAGGTGTTCTTTTCAGCATGGAGCTCTGTTAGTCAGACCCAACTGGGGTAGGCAAGCAGTCACGGAAGGATGCCGGGAGCCAGTGCCGACAAATAGAGATTCCGTAGATTGTACAAGATATAAATCTCATGGGCATGCATGCAACATGTATGATGGAAAAATCTCGCTCCGTGTCACATGCACCACCGTCGAGGCTTGAAGCCCAGCGATTCAGTCTTACAGCTTTGCGAAGCAGTGGTGAAAGAGATGGGCGAGACGAACACCGTGGTGTCGCATTCGCTGATCTTCAAGTCGGAGGCGCTGCCAGTCGTCAACGGAGTTGGGAGGAACAGCTGATCTGAAGACGGCGAGAAAGTCTGGCAAACGCCCCAGTGACATTCTTTGACATTTTTGAGAGTGTGCTGAGCATCTCGCTTTTCCTATATATATATATATTAAACATATATACATATATACAGTATATATATATATAGATATACATATGTATATACAGAGCGGAGTTGAGTAGTTATATGTGTATACTGAACTACGTGGGGTTGGGTTTCCGGGACCCACGAGCCCAAACTCGGGGCACACCCGTCTCTCAAACTCTTGGAGCACTCGGCTGTGGGAGGTACTCCCGCAGCACAGATCCTTGAATGAAGCTCCTTGGCGTCCGAAGGGGACAGGTTCTACAGTGGGAAAGAGAGTTGGACAGTTGGAGGTTGGATGATTCAATTCAGTAACGCACAAACAGAGGACGTTCGACGTTCGAGATTCGGGGATCACTTCCAAAAATGCATCACTTCCAAAGACGCCCTGTCATAGATGGAAGTGCATCAGATCCCCACGGAAACCGTGCCACTATAGACTTCTTTGGGGATCACCAGACTTCTTTGTGGATTCAATCTGAACATGCCAAGGTGGGTCTTCGGGACGGCGACACCGTGTACTTTGCACGAACTCCGGTGCGGTGTATTACCGCCTCTCATGATGGCTCAGATACTTGGGAGCAAGCAGTCTGATAGTTGGGCCATGTGTGGGAGTTGGTGGAATTCTTGCGGCCTAGGGCCTAGAGTGCAAGCATGCATGTCTCGATTGATTGAAGGTAACCCAAATCGGCTCTGTCCTGGCAAGACCTCTTGAGTTTGTCTTGAGTAGGGAAAGAGAGACCACCCTCCCACTGACACCCCTCAAAGGCAAGATTCAACCCCACTGGGCTGAGAAAAGTTACTGTATCGTTTCAGGTCGATGCCTAAGAAGTCCAGGTTCACAAGCAATCTTAAGATGCCTCTACTATCACAGGCCAGGATTCCCAAGACAACTCGGATGTTCCAACGATCCACTCTAGACAAGGTGTTACCACCTAGGTGGTAACGCAACAACACTACAGTACACGCCCTACTACGTGGGGGCCCCTCCTTCTGGACGCTCGGCAGCACTCGGCCGCGGCCGAGGTCGGTTTGTGGGACTTCCACGAGACGTGCGAGGAGGAGCCCCAGTTGCGCCTGAGCGGCTTGGAAGCGGATCAGCCGACGGAAGAAGCGGGGTACCTCCGACGGAAGCGGCGAGGTGGTGCGCAGTCCAAAGGGGTCCTGAATGTAGCGTTGCAACATTTTTTTGAGAGGGTTTTTGATTTTGCAGCGGTTGTCTTTGCTTTCAAGGGTCGTTCATGGCTCCAGACGGGGTGAGGACCAATCCAACGACATTGAAAGCTAGACCCTTCAATCCCCACGTAAGAACATTCTCTTAAGAGGTACTTGAACCCTTTGGGGCTTCCTCAAGACAAAAGCACAAGAGTCCTCAGCGCATGTCTTGATAACACACGAGTGTCCATCATTTCGGATTGTGGGCAGTGTCTTGAATGGAAGTCGTTTGTTCAACCTTTGTGGATGAAGAATAGGACTGGCCACAGCCAATCTTTGATCAAGCGAAGAACACCTGGGTCCTACATGTGTGCACTCGGTGTGATTTGACCCCGTATCTGGAGTGTACGATCCACCCTCCGGTTTGGGTAGATGGGACTGGGCTCTGCGTCCTCTGCGAGCTCTGCGAGCGCTCTGCGCAGGGGGTTTTTGGGTGTCCTCACGGATCGTCCCACCGAGGGGTCCAACCCCTTCGGCCGTTCCGCCCCCCGGTGCACCGGTTGTTCGGCCATCCCGGTCAGAGCTGAGGACCGGGCGGGGCCTTGAAGAGCGCGCAGATCTCCTCGTCGACGCTACTGGCCATTTCCACCGAGGTGGGTGGGGCGACCGGTCGGATCGGCACCAGGAAGTGGTTTTTTTCTGGGTCCGACCAGTTGGTGCCTTTGGATTTGGACGAAGATGGTTCAACATCGACTCAGTATGACCATGTAACGACCCAAATACTGTTCACAAATGTTCACAAGCTTTGACTTACCATACGCAGGCTTTGATGTGTTCATTATTTTCTGGGTGTGGCACAACTTCTGGCCGGCCTTGATGTTTGATCCAGAGTTATATATTGGCTTTTTTTGCTTGTCTGAATAATTCCTACAACATTTAGTAATTTAGTACAAGCGAACAATACCAAACACACTATATACATGTTACACACACACACTCTCTCTCTCTCTCTCATGAGAAAAGCCCTTTGCGCTGTGTGATGAGGTGTATTGTCGAATGTTAAGGGACGATGTAGGCAGCCGAACAGGTAGGCAAAGCCACAGGTGAAGACAACGATGAGTATCAAGTTATCAATCAAGTTGGAGCAAACAAGAATGCAAGACCGAATGCCGCGATGACATCAACAGGATGGAAGAGAAGCATACAAGAGGAATATTTCAGCAGGAATTGACATCACAGAGTATTTGAAATTGATCGTCAACGAGTCAACACTTGCATTTCTTCACACCCACATTTACTGAACTTAGTCGTCATAGTCATGGTTTGACTGCTTCTAGAGGCCTTGTGCAAACGG
The DNA here is from genome assembly GCA_963970005.1 of Durusdinium trenchii. Taxonomy (NCBI): domain Eukaryota; class Dinophyceae; order Suessiales; family Symbiodiniaceae; genus Durusdinium; species Durusdinium trenchii. The sequence continues at coordinate 20,212 of CAXAMN010027251.1, forward strand.
CAGTGGTGTTTTTGTTGCTCTTGCGGTTTCTCACAGCATGGTCCAAAGAACCACATACCCCAGGAATGGCTTTGACCAGAGTCTTGACCGTTCCTGCGCTCAACCACCCGGTCTTTCTTCGCACCAACCACTATTGGAATTGACTTTTATCAAGTTCATACAGTCACTTGTGCCCCACAGATGCCAAGCTTAGTGGAAGGGCCGGCCCTTTCAACCGATGGCTAGCTGCTTCCAACCGGTTCCAATGACCCGCGCAGGATGGCGGAAGTGGAAAGCTCTTCTGTACGGAAACGGGAAAGTTCCTTGCGAAACTCCAAGGCGACGGCTTCCTCGGAGAAACCCCGAGAGATGGTTTAGACGAGACGCACGGGGAGAGCCGTGGGAAGAAGTGAGGCTGGCGCAATGGGCGGCTGGCTTGAGACTCACATGACTGGTGACTGGTGATTCCAGGACTCCACTCCCGGCTTGTTTTGTTGCATCTGCAAAGGAAAACGCCGGTTTGTGGACCAGGTTTGCTTCAATTGAGAGACACATGGTGTACTCAGGTGTATTCTTTGTAGTTGAACGGCCGCACCGGTTGTATCCAGACTTGACGCTCAAAGGCACAAAACATATTGAAAAGTTGGAACCATGGTTTTTATGAGCAACGGGGGTTTTGTGAAGGCCGAACAGTTTTGGGGTTGAGTGCGCCAGCTGCTCTCACTGTTGAGAATTTCATTTGTCTGAACGCATTGTTTAATCCCGCTGGTTCAGCCAAAAACGGGATTACTGACCTGCTCAAATAGTGCTTTGGGCAGTTGTAGAGAGTGAGGGTCTCTACTTAACAGCCTAGAGCCTAGAGTCTAGCACAACAAAAACCCAGGACGGACGTCCTGGTCCGGCACTGTTGCGACACCCCAGACACCGCGCTGGTGTCTGCGCGGTCGCTGAGGAACATCCAGTGAGTTTCCCTGCTCGAACGAAGAATAGCGAGCGAATTGTGCCAACCATTGCATTAAGTAGAAGATCCTTCAATCGACAAAATTGCTGCGAAGCTTGGGTGGTTTTCCGGTGTCTGGGGGTGCAGAACTTGCTCCGGTCTTCCTCTTTTAGACGCTCTGCATTTCTCCCAAATGGCACCAGGAATCTGTCAGAATCTCGTGGGCAGTGAGGCCTGCTCTGTTGGATTGCTCCTGCCCCAGCACTGCCCAGGCGGATGTGCCTCAGCTTCTTTTTCGCCAAATGGCACCAGCTTAGTTGGCATCGACGCAGATGGAGTGACCCAGCGATATTCAGTGTATCTAGTGGTCAAACTTGAAGCAACCATCACTCCGTGTGGTTTTGTTTCGAGTGGCCTTTTCTGTGGGGTTTTGTTGGTCCCCCTGAAGTCGAGCACTGGTTGCACCTTCCTTGAACTCACCCACCCAGCAATTCTTTTCACTTTCCCACCCAGCACGGCCGGGGAAGCACTGCCGTTCTGGGGAACCGTGCGTTCATGAAGCACCACTTGCGCACGCGGTCCATCCAGGTGGCGGTGATTTGGTGCGCGCAGACGGGTAAAGTTTTGCAAAGGACGTGGGAGATTTTCTCGTCAGCTGACAGACTTGCATCGTGTGTAAAACACTGAGGTAGCTGCTGGCCATGTAGAGAAACGGCAGGGGAAACCAAGACCTTACCAGTGGGACAGTTTCTGTTCAACAAGGGGAGCGTGGTTTTCAAGCTTCACCCTGTTGGTTCTTAAGATAAGGGTTCACAACCAGAAGAAAGACAGTTCGGTGTCGTCTAGGACAGATGGAACCCTGGTGACACTGACTCAAGCCAGCCAAGATGCCATCGGGCAGGATGTTTGCGCCAAACGCATCGTCTCAATGGGATTCGGACTCGGATGATGACACCGAGAGGCTTGGCGGAAGTGACAGGAGTGCCTTTTTTCAGTGGCTTCAAACCAGTCAGTCGCTTTAGTCCGTCCGTAGAGGTCAAGATGCAAAAACCTACTATCCTTGCAATTGTCCTAGTTCCAAGTCGACTCTAGGCACTAATCTTGGAACCGAACAACCTGGTCTTGGCCATGATAAATTAATTCATGACATCGAGACCCTCAGGGTTCAACACCCTTGGAGCAGATACCATCCCCACATGACCCGAACCCCCCCCCCCCCTTGCGTCTCCCGGAAAGTCTCGAATCGACCTGAGGATGAGCTTTGCTCATTTCTCACCTTGCGGGAAGCTGGTGGTGACCGCTGCCGGCTACTGCACTCAAATTTGGGACACCACAGGCGGGTCGAGTCGACGATGACTCCAAATGGGACTGAATAGGACATCCACTAAAATACTAGACATGATTTTGAAGAAATTGTATCTTGGAGGTGCCGCACAAAAATTGCCAAGTGCACTGCTCCATTCCCATTTGACACACCAAGTGGTTGGACGGGTCGTTCAGTTTTCTTCGTAGCTTGCAGGGTGTTGCTAGGATTCAGCCTGAGAAGGTGCGGTATCGGAGGATCTGCACTGGCTGCCGTGGGTGAGCGGTCCTCAGTGTGGGTCCTTTGGGTTTGGGCCATCCTGCGGGGATGATTGGGACCCAGCACCAAATTGGTCCTAGCCAAAGGGTGCCAATGGCAATGGTGTTGGGATGTTTTTCTCTGTATGTATATTTGATTGTATTAACAAGACATGTGCAAGAGAGAACGGCAAACTGGAAGGAAGCCTGGGAGAGGCCTCGGCCTTGGAGCAACGGTTTGAAGAGAGGCCTGTGGCCACAACTCGGGGTGGGTGGGTTTTCCCCAGGCTAGAGTCGTTCTTCTCGTGTTGCCCTGGTCCAACAGGAAGTCGGTGGCTCCCCAAGGACCTCGAGTCCTTTCCTGTGTTCCTCCCCTCTCTCCGGGCGAAGCGGGGGGAGATCTCCAGGCAACTTGCGATTTACTCTTCACGGTCATCAAGGGGCCGTGCGATCTTCCTCCTTCTCAGCGGATGCTCGGCTCGACCAGAGAGGCCCACCGGGAGATCGCGCGAGACTCGCGCTCGGGAGATCTTCTCGGTCGTGGAAGGACATAACGATGGAGTCACTTCTCAGAACGGAGATAACAATGACTCCTGAGTGAAACTAGCCTCTTGCCGCCTATCTCCTATCCTTGGCTGGAATCCAGATGATTCTTTGCTAAGAGTCATGAGGTTTCGATTGAACAAATTGAAGCTCAGAGCCTTTGACCCGGGCCACCTGGGTATATACTTGATGTAGACATGCTTAGAGCCTGTAGACCCCGTTGTGTCCATTGCCATCCAACTGCAAAAATGTTGGTCCAGCGTGCAGAACTCTTGTTGCCATGGGTCATCTTGACTTGCCTGATCACACTTGTTTTGCCACTGTCACTCGGTCCTGCCTTCCAATGTTTCGATGCTTCGCAGCACACCACGATGCCAGTTCCCTTGAGGACAGTCGGTTCCTTTTGACGGCTTCTTCGGATGACACGGGCCGCATCTGGAGCTGCCAGACCGGGAAATGCCTGAGAGTCCTTGTGGGTCACCAGGCGGGGGCTTTGTGACCGCTTCGAGCTACTAGTAGTAATACCGTTGTTAATACCCTTGTTACTAGGAGAGAGGAGCTACTACTAGCAATGCCCTTTGCTACTAGTAGCTTCTTGTTCCTAGTAGTAATACCCTTGTTACTAGTAGCGATGCCCTTGTTACTAGTAGCTTCTAGTGCACAATCCGAATTTAGGGCTGCAGAATCACCAACAACAGCACCAACAGCAGCCGGCTTCACGACCGCACCCATGATCACGACCACTTTCACCACCACTTCGTGCGGCAGACAGAACCTTCATCCTTCGTGCATTTTCCATCCATCCACGCTGGTTGGTTTCAGAACCGGGGTTCCAATTCCCTTTCTGACAACTTGTACATTTGCATTGTGCATGGCTTATTCATCCTGTACAGTGTTCATGTCATGTACCCAACGTCTGGACCCCCCGGCTTACATGGTGGAAGGGTCCATTTCGGAGCAAAAACCGGAGCCTCCGCAAGTTCGAGATCACCTTCACCTTCCCACTCGGTGGAGCTGCTTCAGGTACAAGCTACTCCATTGCTCCGCTCCACCCTTCCAAGAATTTTTCTGCTTGTCCCAACCTCCTTCGTCACTTTTTCTTACCGCCACCACTCTCTGCTCCACCGGGCTCACTTCCTCGACACTTCCGGGCCCACCTGGGCTCAGTTCCGCAGCCTTTTTCCGGCTTTCGCTCGCCGCCAAAGCGAGCTCGCTCTCGCCGCGCGTCGAGAACGAACCCCGAACCCCGCCGCAGGGCGCGCTGAACGGATGCAGCTTTTCGCCCGATGGGCTTCGGGCCATGACGTCGTCGAGGGACGGCACCGTGAAGCTCTGGGAGTTCGACGAGGGTGTCTTGGAGATGGGTGGACGAGGGTGGCTGGTTGGGCGGGTTTTGGGAGGAGGAGGTGGGTCTGACTTCCGACGAAATAGGTTCGACTTTGATGTGACAAAGGAGGGCATTTTTGCTGGGCTGATGGAAGATCAGGAGTCATGAGCGAGTGAGAGGAGTGGGGAACAATGGGGAACATGGGTCATTTTGTTCCAGTTCCTGTTTAAGGTTTCAGCACGCCATTTCTTTGGCGGGATGTATGAGTTGGCGATGCGCACATATCAAGTGTAGTGTTTTCCGCAGGCGACCCGACGGGATGTCCATTAGCTATCCCTGGTTGCGGTCCGACGCATTGAGACTCAAATAGGGCTCAGACTCCGGATTCATGCACGGTCCAGCACGAAACAAGCTGGGCTTCCTGAAGAGGTGTACTTGAAATAGATCGCTGCATACGTTCCTAATCACATCACTCACTTCTATTGGGGTTTGTGGGCGTGGATCAAAGGCGACCACTGGGCAATGGCCTGGGGAGAGAGCACAGTCGCCGGTCGCTCTTTGGGTGGTGCCTACAGGGCCTACACGTGTCAACCACAGCACGGAAACTCGCCACAACTACAACAAGACCACATGGAGATCTTGCTCGTCTTTACCATCTCCCTCTTGCTTCTAGGGTTAAAGGCAAGTGTTGGTTGGATCCACCGTCTTGGAGACCTATCGACTATTGAGTTGGGGGATCGGAAGTTCACACACTCATCGACCGGAAAGTGGGCTGGGATCCATCGGGCCCATGAACATGATTCTTGGGAGGCCCAATCTTTCAAGACCTTTGAAGCCTCTGTCAGGACCCTCCTTGCGCCAGCCGTGAGTCAAAACAGCCCCGGAAGGCCTGATTCGCGGCCACCAAGGTATCGAGGGCACTGGTGGATGTGATCAGCATACTGAGCCCTGGTGGTGCATGATGTGATCAGACTTGGTTTCGTTGGTTCGGAGGTTCTTCAGCTTTCTGGAGCCACCAGTGACCGCGGGACCCCCGTGGCATCAAAGCTTCCAAATCATTGGAAGAGTATCCATTTATCTCGGTCTGGAAAAGCACAGATCAAGAAGACAACGGACAATGACGCACTGTGTTTGTGATTTTCTACCAAACTTTACACAGCAGCTTGCAGTGTATGACTCAGCTAGTAGATAAACCTTTAGGATTGTCGCAGCCCCAACCTGTGTTTTTTCTAACCTTTCGGGGTTTCTGGCATTTCTAAAACAGACCGCCCTGGCGAAGTAGGAGTCTAAATCCTGGCGGTTGAGCGTTTCAGGGTTTAGGGTGTCTCTGCACCAACGCCAACATTTGGAAACGAACGTCTCCATGTGCCCAGAAGCTTTTTGTATTGCGTTATTGCGTTGAGGACAATTCATTCAGCTCAACATGTGAATTGTTCTTTTTTCATCGCTACTGGGGTGGAGGCCATCGCTATTAGGGTGGAGGTCATGGCTACTAGGGTGGAGGTCTGTCGTTCTTTTTTTCCATCGTCCGATCCACCCATCCGACTGACCAAACCCACTTTTGCACTGCGTGAAGTGGGAAATTCAGCTTCCCCTTCCCAAGCCTGGGGCGGTCTGCAACTTTGGGGCCGTGGATCGTAAAGGTACCGTTGACGAAAGATATCCTGCAGAATCAGGATAGGAAACACCTAAATCTTTTCTTGTGTGTTATTGTAGTTGGAGGTATTAAAGGCGGTGAACTTTGAGTCTTTGACAACATTTGGGTGTGGGTCTAAGCGAATGAAGTATGGGTAGATGGGTCCAGGTGTTCCAATCTGGGCATGTAAGTATGGGAGCCAGCAGTTTCTGGAAATGTTCCCACAACCCTCTCGTTGCCATCTCAAAAAAGGATAGAGTAAGTCTTTTGGAGAACTACACCCGCGAAATTTAACATCATCAAAACATATAATCTGTGTGGTATGTTACCGTGAGGTGTCCTATTTGTGAAAAAGCTCCTGGGAGCGGGCCATGTTAGTGTGGGCAAAATGTGGGAAAGTTTCCCAGGTAAATGAACCAAGGTGAGACTAGCATGGATCATTTCCAGATGCTGGATTTCCTGGATCTTGACTACTCTGACGTATTCCATGTTAGCCTCTCCTGGGTGCTGCATTTGTAGTGCGCCAATCTTCATTCCATCCTTGTGGTGGTCTATGTTAGTCTCCCCAACCACCTCTTCCCCTGAGACCGATGGTTTCCATATTCCCCAGGAAACCAAACGAGCAGGGAGACCATGTTAGTGAGCACTGAGACTTGAAGTCGTGTTCCATGATATTTTTTTCGGGAGTATAGATATATATAATATAATATATATATATATACGTTCAACTAGTGTACTCTTACCGGTTCGGACAAAGTCGCACCTGCAAAATCCTGGGGATAAGGGTTGAACGGAAACTACCCATCGACTATGGGTATGGGCGGTGAGAGATTTCGTCCTGCTTGCATGTGCATGTTTCAGGAGTGTGCACTGAGTCTTGAAGGAGAAGGCACGAAGAGCAGACCACTGCGAAGGGTGGGGAGCATATTTGCTGGTGCGTGCTCACATGAGTCGCTACAGAACAATGATACAGTATTTGCCTCCAAGGAGGTTGCTACTCACGAAACAGTTGTACTGACTTGCAGTCAGTGGTTTGATCCCCTGTCACATAGAACCCTCTCCAATCGGGCTTTTCGAATGTGAAGCCGATGGTGGTCGTTTTCTGTCCTGGCGATTTGCGATGGATCCTGCTCATACTCTAGGCTTCTCCGCGAAGACTAGAACACTTCTAAGTAGGAACTTTGGACACCAGTGATAAACTCTCCTCCCAAAGCTGCAGTCATTTGAGATGGTAGCAAGAAGCCCCCGTGCACACTCACATGAACCCTGAAAATTGACACGTGGAAGACCAAGCCCCTGAATCCTAATTTGGACCCCGCGCTTCCTTCGACGGATTGGCGACCCAGGAGGAGTGGTGAGCTCAGCCTGTTTCTCTCCGGAGGGATCTAGGCCGGAGGAGTTCGCTCCGATCGAGGCGATCGAGACCGAGATCTTTTTGTCCATCAAATTTTGGGAATGGACTAACCTGATGCATAAAGCAGCTGAAAGCAGTTTTGGAAGAAGCATTCAACCCTTTATTACATGAAATGACTTGATGCGCTGCGTTCCGGGCCCCTAGCAAAAGTCGGTGTGGGCAAAATCTACTTTTACTGACAGCTGACATGGACACTGAATACCTCTTGATGTGTTGGAGGCGGCACATTCTTGGGCTCCTTTTTCGAACAATTGGGATGGTTTGGGTCTGTCCTTTTGCCTGTAACAGTCAGTAAACCAAATCACTATTTTTAAACAAAGGCCTTTAGTAATCATCATGTACTGGATCCTGGTCATAGGATAGACCCAACTCTAATAGCTGGGGCCTTTGATCGGTTTCTTCTCACATGTCGGGGTCTGCCAGCTCCATGACCCAGCTATCGGAGCGGCTTGATCGCCTCCGACAGCTGGGTCAGGTGAGTCTCGCCTCCCTGGTGTCCACCACGTCTGACCTGGGACAACCTGCAGAGCACCCCCCAAAATGCCAGGGTCTAGGCCGTATGGTATGGTATGTTCAATAACCTAGGCAAGTGCAAACTGGACATGGTCATTGTTTTTCTAAACCAACACCTGCCATTTTTGCGGATTTGATTGCTCTGACAGAAAGCGACGGTCAGCGACACGGCCAGGCTTCTGATCGCCTGCGCATCAGACACCGTGAATTTGATCCATTTGGCCACCGGTCAGCTGCAGTTGTCCTTAAAAGGCCCAACCAACCGGCCGGGTGGTGTTCGGGCGGGTTGAATGGTGCGAGTTGATGGGTGTTTGTTGGATGTGGTGCAATTCTATTTAAACAATATATACACATAGAATCCAAGAAAATCAATCATCTCTCACAACACAAGGCGGGCCAGCGTTGAGAAAGCCAGAGTTCCAATACTTAGTAGAGTACACTGACACATACTGACACTGTCTTGTGCAAGTGCCCAGAGGAAAGAAGGAGTTTGAGCAGTACCCAACAGGTTCTTTATGCAAGGCCCGAGCCCACACTCCTTATTGCCTTGAGTCATGCTTATGTTACATATGTTGTTTACCCTTGAAAAGTGCAAGACCTCAAAACGACAGGACGGCCACTGCCCTCTCCTAATGTGGTGCAAGCAGAGGCTTTATGTGACTTAACCATGGCATTAAAACATTGGGATTACTTAGCCACTCAGATTCAAGAAGCTTTGTTTGGGGTTCTATTTATCGACGGGCACAGCCCTGCTTCTGTTTAGTTTGGTGATGATGGCAAGTAGGCAAACCGAAACATGCTTAAGTATTACAAGGGCCTAGGAGCTACTGAACCGGCCAGTTGAAACATTCCGGTGAGCGGAAAGCGGACTACCAGGGACGTCAGCCACATAGAAGATAGTAGAACACAACTTTTAGAAAATAGGAAAAACATCAATTTCAATACTCCTTGTCAGTTTTCATCTTTCATCGAAAGGTTTAGCAGCTGGTGAAACCTGTCACAGTTTCCAGTAGCGACTCTAAAATTAACCGTCATTATCTACAGTTGCTTAGCTTGAGCAATTAGCATGGAAACCTCCGAACCCAAGACCCAAGACCCTTTTCTCTTTAAAATCGCGCCAATAAGTTGCAGCCACCTTCCAGGGTAGTAGCGTCAATTCTTAAAACCATCTATGGTCAAACCCACTGGTTTAAGGATGGCCTTGTCTTCTAAGCTTTCGTGCACTTTCAGAGTGGAATGTCTGTGGACGATGGTGATCTGAGCGGTTGGGATGTTTGTGCCACATGGTTTTCCCCCGAACAGATCTATGATTTACCGGTTCATTTCTCGATCAGACGTGTCTATCTCATTCTCTTTACAGAAAGAACAGGCACAGCTGCAAGGGCCATGTTTCTTTTTTGGTGGTTGGAATGCAGTGATCACCCAAAGTCTTTAAGGCTCCATGTGAATACATCGCTCCTGGGTCACACCTCACAGCTAGCCAAACCATCCCCCCCCCCACACGACCACCCTCGTGCGACGGTGGGTCCGACGGGTGGGTCCACCGGGTTCGACGAGAGGCAAGCACACCGACTGGGTGAGAGCGGCCAGCTTCTCTCCTGATGGTTTGTTGATTGCCACCGCCTCGTATGACGGATCTGCCGGGATTTGGTCTCCTGGCAGACGAGAGCGAGTCCGAAGACGGTCTCTTTGGGCAAGCGCATGTTCTGGCTTTGGGGTGGGCGAAAGGCAGGCGAAACGGATGGGTCGGTGACAGTTTGGTAGGTAGAACCCGTCGGCACCCTACTTGGGCTCACCATCGATTTGTCGGCGAATCAATGGGTTCTCAGTTTTCGTACCCAACACACTCACCCAACAGCCTCAGTTGTTAACCAGCCCAAACTGTTTGGTTGTTCGGTTAGAAACGGGAATCCTCCCTACGCATTGGCAGGTCTTTTTGGCACTGCTTGCTCTAAAGATTGGGTCACTTTGTTGAGTGGAGTGGGATCGAGTCTGGAGTCTGGAGTCCCTCATTTGCTTCTGGAGAAGAACAGGCAACACCCTATCAACCTCAAGAATCCGCTTGACAAGAGCTGCTCAAAAACTTCTTGAGCAGCTTAGCAGCCTCTCAGATTTTCAACATCCAGATGAGATTTTCTGAGAGGCCGATGATCATCCAGATTAGCTTTATTTTTGCATTTTGCCGTGTAGTCGGATTCCTCCCAGATCTGGTCCAGATCGGAGAAAGTCAGAGGCCCTTTAATGTCCGCGGTCTGCGAGTGGGAAATGCATGAACATTGCGACCGGTATGGGCCGGAAGAACCACCAAAGACCAGCAAATGGGTCAACAAGGTTCTGGTCACTGTGATGTATGTGGAGAAGATGTAGATGCTTGATGATGATTGATCTACAAGTGACCAGAAGAAGAATCGTAAAAAACCGATCGTCCCATGTGGCTAAGAGGCCCACAAGGTCTCAAGGAGTGTCTCTCGGGCCTCTCTTTTCTCCCTCTCTTTTCTCCCTCTCTTTTCTCCGAGGAGTGCCTCGAGCGGGAAGTGCGTCCGCGTGCTTTCAGGGCACAGCCAAGCTGTAGCTCAGTTGGGAATCGAACGGGATCTTTTTCGGTTTTTCGGACGAGCAGACCAGTCGCGAACGAACTTCTTATTTTGGACCCGTCGCGAACTCTCGAGTCCGTCACGGCCGAGAACTTGTTCTTTTCCTTTTTGGTCGGTCGGTCCTTTTTCTGTTCTTGATTTTTTCCACAGCTCAGTTGAAATCATATATATATATATATATATATTTGAGAAGCTTTCCCCCACCTCCCCGGTCCTCACACATGGTCCGTTTTGGGCTTCGTTTCAGGGTCTGAGATCCACCGGTTCCAGCCGTTCATCGACTGCGCGACTCCAGCCGTTCATCGCAGCTCGATTCGGCGATTCGTTTCGTTCGCAGCTCGATTTCTCGAGGTTCGCAGAGGAGAAACGGTTGTAACTTTTGTCAAAGCCGAAATCCAAGCCAAGTCACTTCTTTTTCGTGATTTGCAATCGACTGATTGAAGCAAAAGAAAAATATAGCTTTCTTGAAGAAGGCAAACTACACATTTATCAAGATTTATTTGGAAGGCAAGCGCCTAATGCTTTAAATCTCAAGAATTCATTGGAGGCTTTTGGTTCCAATTATCTTTCTTGGCCAAATCTACCACCCAAAGAAAGTATATAATTAGGAGCCCAGCATTTTTTGAGATGACCAGTGCAAAGGTATGATGGTTTTGCATTAATTGCCAAGATGCTTCTATTGTATAATATAACAAAATACATTAATTTATTGTTAAACATCTTGGCACATATTATTCTTTTCTTGTTGGGAAGGAGGACCAGGACTATTCTGCAGCTGGAGTGGGTAGGCGGAGGTGTTTTTTTTGTTCACCACTTTGTCCAAATTGTCCCGGGTGCTCATTGTGCCCAGCTCAGTACTTTTCCGGTATTGCCGAAAACGAAGGACGCAGGACTGCAGGTGCTGCTTTATTCTCCTTGCACACAAGCATCAGACGTACTCTGATACCACTAATTAAAGGAATCCGATGTGGAGGAAGCACCAACCTAGCACTTGTTTTCTCTCCCAAATCAGCTGAGGTTGTCACTGCCCAATTAGCTGCCTAAGCTGGACAGAACGGCTGGGAGGTTGCGATTGGACCGTTTTGTGTTGGTGGCAGAGGTCTCAGTCCCGCGAAATGGTCCTTGCAACATTTCATTCAAGATGTTTGGACCGCCTCAGTGCGAAGACCATGCAGATTCTTTAGGGTATCTCCAAACTTTGCAGCATGTTAGACCAATGTAGGAGATAGCGTTCCCCACTTTCTTTTTGCAAGGTATGGGACTTGAACGTTTTGATCTCAGAGTGTCATGATTCCTTGGTGGTCTTCAGCATCTCTAGCTTCGAGCCATGGACCCACGTCCATTTCTTTCGGCTCTTTTATCCATATTCCCCTTCAAACAGGGAGCGATGAAGGAGCTTTTTGGGAGTTCCGCAAGCACCCTAAGCGCTTGCCAGTTGATGTTTTTTGACAGCAAGCCCATTCACGAAGCATCGTCATCCCTTGCAATGCTTATTGCATTGGGTTGACCCATAAGAGGGGTGTTTTGCATCAGGAGCCTTTTGAGTGGACCCCGCGTCAATTTTGTCCTGAACAAAAACAGTGTTTTTCTTTTTTACTTTAAAGTGCATGTATGTCTATTTTTTCTGTTGTGTATTACGTATCGATTGATTCTGCCCCTTTGTCAGGAGCTTCTTGCTGAGCTAAGATCCTCTTTTACATCGATCTTGGACAATCGCTCCAGTCGATGGTCGACCTTAGTCCTTGTATCTCTTTAACTTTCAAGAAAAGCGAGAAATAATTTCCGTGGTGCGTCGTTGGTTACAGTGGTTGCCATTATTGCATGAAGCTCTTATGCAGTGAGAACCCCATGAGGATGAGAAGCCTAATCATGTTCGTTTGAGCAGAAGGCCAAGCTTTGTTCCTGGACGGGCTGTGTTCCTGGACGCTTTGCACACTCGCTGGTTTGAGTCTGCAATATGTTTGCCGGTGAGCGTGCAAACTGAAAGCAGGAGCGGAGATAGCAGACCGCTTCTTTCCCTCCTGGAAGGATTAGCGGGGTGACCTCCAATCCAAGAAAACAATCACAACCCAATCATAACCACTTCTGGGTAATCCGTAGTCTAATTTCCCGAGGGTCTTCATGGCCTTCCCCAGCTACCCAAAATGTTGGGGGCCGCCCCGCGACATGTTGACGCTCTCCTCTTCCGGAGACTTAGTTGAGCCCGCCCAAAACGTGAGGTGGCTGTTTTCCCGTTGAGGATTGAAGAGCATGGTCTCCTGTGGCATCTTCGGGAGAGATTTGGTCAATTTCTGGTTTCCACATGGGCCGAGCAGAAGGCTGTTGGGGAACTTCAGAAGGCTGTGGTTTTGATGCCAGATTCAACATGCTGGGTCATGAGTGAACCTGGGTGAACTTCAGAAGACTGTGGGTCGCTCCTATGGCTGGTTTCTAGCTCTTTGGGGTTCGTTGGTGGATTGCCAATCTGGATAGCTCCAGGCCATACACATGGCCCACCTGCTGCCGCATCCATGCCCTTTCCTTGACTGCAGGGCTCACACACAGGACCTTCCAGCGTGGAGTGGTCGTGAAGTTCCACGAAGCGCCCCGTGGGAGGGGCCCAAACGCTTCAAAATCGATGAATTTTGAGTGAGCTTTGAAGACGCCTGAGAATGCTTGACATCTGGCCATTGGGCCATCTTCAACCTGTGTTCACGAGAAGAATGAAGCGTCCTCGTGTTGAAGGGGGTCCAGCAAGTCCCTGTCTCCCAGTGAAGCCATCAGATCTTTTCTGTCGTACTTTTTATTCATCTTTTTGTCTTCTGAAATAGGACTTGTGAAACCGCCCCCCTGCTGCTTGGAAAGCTAAGCTTGGAAGGGGTGTTTCTAAAGGCGATCTCCGAAGCTTGCATGCAATCAATTAATTAAGACTGATTGATTGACCGGCCGCGACCGGACGTGATGGGGTGAGTCGCTGCCCTGCAGATCTAAGCGCAGAGGTCCTACGACCCAGATGTTGTGCACCGCCCAAGAACGTTGTAGATCATCAGAACTCAATTCAGAACTTTGGACACGAGAGAGAGTCTGCAAAGCTGAAAACTGATAGGATTCATAGCTTGACTTATCTACTCTCAGATTCCACTGACATGTTGTTGGGCCTTTTCTGTGGTGGGATTCACTTTGCCTTGAAGTGCTCGCTTGAACCCAATGGAGGAAACCCCCATCGTGGTCAGCAATACCTGCTACGGATGACCAGGACTCGGAATTTGATCCACAGAGTACGACGAGTACGACACCTTTGATCCACAGTAGCACTGTGTTTCTTTGTGGTTTTCAGGCATCAACACGGCGGCTCCCCAAAAAGCAAACGAACATGTTTCAAGCGAACGATGCAACATTCTCGTCAAGAAGAGGTGGCAAAACACCCGCAAACATGGCAGTTGCTTGGCCAAATCTTCCAATTTCAGGACATAAAAAAGATAATCAACATATATATATATATATATACACAGTATATAGATATACACAGTATATAGATATACACATAGCTATTAGGATCACAGGACTAGGACCACCTTCTACACATTCTTTTTTGGAACCCTGCACCTGGCGCTCTTTCTGCCGGGCACCGTGTGCCGTGACCCGTGGGCCCTCGCGGGGCCGCGGGTCATCTGAGCTTCAAGCCGTCCTGGGCGCTGCGCATCGTGTGCAGCAACTGCAGATCTCCAGGCTCGCGCCAGGGCGGAGAGGCGACGACGCGGAGAGAGGGCGAGAGCCACGGAGCTCCGAACCGCTCTGGACCGAGCTTTGTTTACACTGTGAGGTCGGGGTAAGGGGAAACTGAAGTATCGGCGCCGATGGAGAGTTGATGGGGCTTTCCCCAGAGATGAAGTTAGGATGTTACTGTTACCCTCTTTGGAAGGCAGACAATGGATACCCACTGTACATGCAGGTGTCCTGGAGTTCCCAATTTGGTGAAAACCTGTTGATCCTTGATCCATTTGTCCTACCATGATGGTTGTGTGCCATCCACCCTGGCACTACTGTAAGGATCAATCGAACAGGTTCCCATGGCAACTCAACTTGGTGGTGGATCACGAAGAAAGGCTGAATTCGTGGTTCACTCTGCCAAATTGGTGCATTTTTAGATTCATCACAACATCACGTCAAGCTTTGCTGTTTCAGCACTCGTAGGTCTTTTGGAGAAAGGGCTCCATGGGAAATGCAGTGTTTTTGGAGTTTTTAGATGGTGTAGGGTTTCTGTCTCTCACTGAAGGACTGGGTGGAAGATGTAGTCCGAGCTCGTTCCCCAACATGTTCATCATCCCAATACACTTTTGCCTCGGCTACGGGTCGCCGTTCTTCGGACACCCGGAGACCGTCTCTCCCTGAGACCGTCTCACGGCGCCAGGCTGCAATCTTCCGAGACGGCTTGATGAACACCCGCGGTCGGTCCGGTGTCGAGGGGGCTGTCTTGACTTCCAAAAGGGGGAGACAGGATTGGTCCGGTGTCCCTGGGACACCTCTACTCTAACGAGGAGCAGGATCAAAAGGAAGGTTTTGCTGATCGGACTAAGCATAAGGTCATGTGGTTTGGGTTCCTGGTTGATGTCCCCCAACATTTGTGGTGACAGGATTCCGAACCAAACCTGCAGGACATGCAACTTATAGAGAGGGAGCTACAGTGTAACAGTTCTGACCCTTGTTCTGAAGAAGAGTGGTAGCGGGTAGCTGTTCACACTGTGAAACAATCTCCGGAGAGGACGGAGAATGCAACCTGCAGGCCTCCGTATGCCCACTCCAGGCACGCCCCAAGCCGCCAGGCTGCTTTCACACGCAAAGGGTTTGAGGCTTCGTTGGTTCGGTTGCTTTGTAAGGGCCACAATTGGCTTCATGGAAAAGGTAAATGGAAGTCCGAGGCCCACCAGTCCTATTAGCTGTGGTTGTGTTTTGTTTTCTTTGTCCATCTAGGGAGCCCATTGAACTAGACAGTTGACCTAAACAGCTTGACTGCCGTAGTTGTCCTGACCCCGATCAGCCATGATTTGTCGGAGCTTCCTGTTGGGCGGAGCTTCTTGTGACCCATCGTTTTGCATTGAAAGAACAAGACACCGGGACACCGCAGCGGGTGTGGGCCTTGCCCCTTTGGTTTTCCGTTCTTGAGACAGCGTGACCCCTGCATCACCGTCGACAAAGACCTCTGACTCCAGAGTTGTTTCGAGAAAGCGGGCAGAAGAAGCACTGATGGATGGTTGTATCCTTCAGGATCACACACACACAATTATGGAAGTTTGATGGTACAAGTCCTTTTCTTTCAACCCATTTGGTTGTTGCTTGCTATGGAACAAATCAGATTCAAGACACCCAACCCAACTGCTTCCTTTTGTTGCGCTTTTCTGACTATTTGTGTGAGCGAACGAGCTGCATGAAAGCACCGGTTATGCCGGGGTCACCAGAGAGTTTCGGGCGCTTCCGGCACAGGAGCACGTCGACATGGTACGCTCGTTGACGGTTGGGTACCGTTTTGTTCACCGGATCATGGGCCTGGAGGGGACTCTGGAGAAACGAACAGGCCAAATTCCCTGGTATGTATGTATGTAAAGATTAGTTGAAAGGAGGTGGTGTGGCCAAGGCACGAGTTCTGTGGACGAGGCATGGATCTCCAACCTATGTGACATTGCATCCGTTCTGTTCTATCCGTTCTGTAAGCAATTGACACTAGAATGTTTTTACTTGATGCCCAAGATTGACATTCACCATGGTGCATTTCTGCACTTGGAGAAGACGACTGGTGAGTCAGTTGGTTCATCGTAAAACACTTGTCCTTGTTCATACAGTTTATATGCGATGGTGCAGATTGAGATCGCGCCGTGTCGTGTGCTCAGTTTATACAGAACCAGAAGACCTAAGGCACCCGGATTCTGGACATGGTGAACGTCCCCTGTAAAGATTCGTCTCACTACAAGAAGCGCCAGCGTGGCTCTTCACATCGCTTCACCTTTCTGCCGACAGTGCAGCGTGGGTGACGATTTGATTCAAGGTTTTCATGTTAAGTTCGCCATCCCAGCACTATACGCGAAGACGAAGATGGTGATGGTGATGGTCCTCATTTTCCATCGTTCAATGGCCACGGGGTCAAAAAAGCCGCGCACGGTGCCCTGTCCGATGGTTCAAGGGAATGCGGAACACGACCTGGTCCGTTCCAAGTGGTGTCGGATTTCTTGGATCAACCGGACAAAGCCCTCGGGAAACGGACCGCTTTGAGCCCCTTGGACCTCCGCAAACCGACCACGGAGCCGGCCGACGTGGTCGAAGCGACGAAGCAGTTCATGGCCCCGGGGCACGAGCCCCTCTGAGTGCCGTTGTCGCCCCCGATTCCCGGACTCCTCGAGTTGTTGGCAGTGCCGAGACACTCTGACTGCTTCGCTCCTGGCTCCTTCGCTCCTGGCTCAAGTAGTGCTGAAAGATGAGCAAAGCAAACTCAACTTTCCAAGTTGAGATGGGAAGAAGGGCTTTTTGCGCCTCATACTCAGGTTTCTATGATCCACCCCAGGTCCACCTCCGTTCTTTTGCAAAGTCCTGTGGGTCCAGCAGCAAAAATCAACTGAGCTTGGGTTCCGACAGATCTAGAGTTCAATGGGAGGTTCTGGAGAAAGTGCTACTGCTACTGATTTCGTTTGGAACAACCTGATTGATGACCTTCGTGCTATACTCAGGAGCTAAGGAGAGGAGAGACCCTGACTTGCTGGCCTGGAAGTGTTTCACCTTTCCACAGCCTGTCTGAGGCTGCTTCTATGAACTAAACACATGCATATGTTGTTCGACATCGACCCTGTAGAAAGTTCATTCAGGTGAGAGGGCCCGGCTTGGTACATGTCTTACTTTTGGTCCTTGATCCATGGATACACTTACGGCGTTCAAAGGAACACCCCAAGAAAACACCTGCAGACCCCGTTCTGCCACAAAGACCTCATTCGGGTGGAACACCGCCAGAACGGTGGTGCGAGTTCCTGTACCTCTCTTCTGAGGCCAGGAGGTGGAGGTCGGGAGGTACAGGTGGAGGTCGCGCAGAACTGCGAAAGGTTTGGTCTTGGACGCGCATTGGTTTGGACCTCGTCTTTGCGTTTTGGATGTTGTTGGTTCTTCCCCTTTGTCTGGCCTGTTGGTAATTCCTGGGCTCTCTTTTTTCTTTTAGCAGTTTCAGGGCTATGTCTGATTGAGTTCCTGGTCTACTCAAAACGGGTGGATGCAAGGCTCTGCTGAGTCTGTCTACCAAAAAGAATACTCCCTCACGAAGGGGTGAAGCACGGTGATGGCTTGGTGTCTGCTCGGTGTCTGCCTGAAAAGGGTGCCCCAAAAGGGGAAGTTCGTCAGTTCATCGATCCGCGGGAGATTGGGCACCAAGCTAGCTGGAACATGGACCTGTTGTCTCGTTCTTCGTGTGCTGCTGTTGTTCAGATCGTGGTGGATTTGTCGGTTTTGGAAGCATTTTTGAGAATTAGACTCCATTGAGCCATCATGAGCCATCCACATTCTGGCCAGGCAAGATGGCAACCGTGGCAAGGCGGAGGCACGATTGGTCGAGTCATAGGGTAGTCGCATGATGTCGCCACACTGGCTGACTGAAGTGGGCCACACTGGCTTAGACTTTCTCCAGAGGAAATCGTACGTGGTTGGAGTGGTTGGAGTGCGACCTTTGATTCCCCGAAGCGTCAAATGAACATCTCGGCTTGTTGGACAACGGGATTCTGATTTGACAACGGGATTGTTTGACAACATCGCTTCATCAAAGTGTTTCCTCAAACTCGGGGTCTGGCGACCGTGCAGATGTCAGTTGAATCGATCAAAATCCCTTTGGGGGGGTTGCGTATTCAGACTTTTAGGCTACGGCCGCGCCCATGACCATGACCTTTAAAGATTCCTTGAAAGTGTGAAAGTGTAGTATGAATGACCCCCCCCCTGAAGCCTGACCGGGGGGCAAACTTATTTTTACAATCCCCAATGTGACCTGCAGGTTGATGAGAGATCTGAAGAAGCTCCAATCAGATCCTCCTCAAGGCAAGTCGGAGAATAAAACGAATAGTGATGAAATGAATGGAATCTGTCTGATGTCTTGATGGACTTGTGGATGTAATTGGTTTCATTCAGTGGAGTTCCCTCACTTTAAGACCCCTTACACAAATACACAGTTGTTGGGGATAAACCTTTCTGCTTGTCCCTCCTTGCTCGAAGCTTTCAGGGGTCGATGCAATTTTGGCCCTTTTGTATCTTCATCTGAATCTCCTCATGGGGTTTAATTCTCCCAAAGCCCCAACCTTGGTGGAGGGGCCACAGTGCCTGGCAAATACATTGATGTTCCAAGATCGATTTCCATTGCCTGCTGCATGCCGAAGCCGATCTTGGAGGGCGTCTTGCTTATACAAAACCGGACAACTTCAGGAGCCTGGATTAGAGCTCACTGAAACATGCTAGCCGACTCATCAGGAAAGCTGTTCCCTGAAGTTCATGGACTGTCGGGTTCCCTCTAGTTGTTTGATCAGCTTTCTTCTTCATACCATATCAACAAGATAAGCTGTTGGGCAATGTTCTTGGTTCTTATTGGTTCTTATGAAGAACATTCTCTTTCGTCTCTCCTTGCAGGCATCAGTGCGTCTCCTTTGAAGGATGACATCATGAAATGGACAGCGGTGATGTTCGGTCCAGTTGGGGCACCCCAGAGACGAGCCGATGTGTGGGAGCCTTGGAACGAGCTACAGATAGTAACAGTAAGGAGGGGACCTAAAAGGAGGATGTTCGAAGTTTCGACTTCCAGGTTGGTGAGCATCTGACAAATAGCACCCACAGCAGATATTTGACAAGCAACAGACTCAACTGGCTTTCAGAGATTCCCCCTTTCAATGCCACGTTGATGAACGAATCTTTCTGGTGGAACAGAAGGTACCTGGTAGGTGCATGTGTCCCTTCCTCCGAAATGGTTTCCAGTGGTGGCCCAGAAACCACATGCCTGGGGATTCGAGGATTTCGAGGACAAGCTGCTCCGACTCTAGACTCTAGATGCCGTGACCCTGTAGACCCTGGCGCTTTCGCGCCAGGATGACACGCCTTGGGAGGGCGGGACCTTTCAGCTGGAGGCGCCGGCCGCGCTCGCGCGCCTTTCGCTTCGGCTGAGCTCCACCCACCGGGGGGAGCGAGAAAAGCGGTTGAAAACGGTGAGCCTCAACGTTGGTCCCGCGAGGAAGCTTCAGCTTTCCAAGTATGGTATACCTTGGGTCTGTCCTATTTACCTGTAACAGTCAGTAAACACTTATATAAATAAATGAATATATATATATATATATATCACTATTTTAGAGGAAGGCCGTCTTGTAACCATCATCATCCAGTGTTACTGGTAGGATAGACCCAAGGTGTACCGGTTTGGACACATGAAGACGGAATGAGCGGAGGAGTTGGGAGTTTGTTTCAGTGCCTGGGTGAGTTGGTTAAGATGGGTGCAACAGACACGAATCCAAGTAGGGTGACCCTCCAAGACTTGGAGGAAGGGTTTGCATGCCCGCCTTCGTAGCCGTGGCCCGCACGGACCTCATGGTTTCCCCTGAAGGTTTGGGAAGGCATGATGATGCGGGCCTGAGTGGCCAGTAGAACATGTTGCAAGCCTTGCCGGACGTGAGTTGAGTCATTCTTGCCTCGGAGGTAGACGTGTACCAAATGTCACAAGGTTCCAGGTGAGATTACTGTAATTATGCCAGAGAGGCGTTTTTTTCTTTTTTTTTCCATTGATGATTCTCTTCCCATGCCAGAGAGGTGCAGAGTCTTCACCCTTCACATGGCGGTGATGAACTTCGATTCTCGCACCCAGACACGAAAAAAGTCACCGCCGCGAGGTCACCTTCACGGAGGAATTCCCCACCAAACCGCCCCATGTGAAATTTCTGACCAAGGTGGGGAAGGGAGGACGAAACTCGCGGGACACGAAACCAAGCGGGTGTATAGTGGGCTGTTTGATCTTGGTGCCAGGTGCACATGGATAGTTCCGGGTCGGTGGCAGCTACAACTTCAATTGTTGGCTCTGTTGTTTGTCCCTTTGGAAGTCTAGGACTAGGATCAAGAGGCTTTGGTTGATGTTGGACACCGCTTAGGCAGACATGATTCAAGTTCCTTCTGCTGTGCAGTTTTTGTGCCAAAAGATGTTGAATGGTGCCCAGGGGCCTCGTGTAAACAATTCGTTTCATCATCAAGGAAGACTCACCAATAGAAGGGTATGGCGGTTTGCCTTTTCCAGCAGATCAAACGTTTTTAGATGGACCGGAGTCCTCAGGAGTCTGAGTCTGCAGATTGGAGTCAGATCAGCTCACCAAAAAGACGATCGTAATTTTGTATATCAATTTGTTGGATCAGACTAGTCTATTTTTGGGGTTGCTTGTTTGCCTTCCAGAACAGCTTGCAACATCTCCAAAAAGGCTTTAAACTTTAACATGAAAAAGGCTATTCTTCTTTGGGGGACTAGCCTACTTGGTCTAGCGTACTGAGAAGACTCATGACTCATGACCAATCCAGACCACCAATCTTCGGATCATCCGCTTCTTCGTGACATCAGCAGCGCATCCAATCGAGTCTTTTGGAACCCACTCACTGGGAGGGTGATGATACGAATGCACTTCCCAGAGGGTGAAGTCAGGGAAGTCTTCCCCAATTGACCTCCTTTGAAGAGCTGTGCTTCGACAGGTTTCCAGTTCAAATTGTGTGCGCAACTTAGCGGATCATCAAAGGGAATAAGGTCCCCAATCATCCTATACCTCCCCTAGTTTTGCTTTATCGTCAACCGATTGTCAGTGACGGTCACAAACAGCATCGATTCTACAAACAGCATGTGTTCTTGCCGGATCTTTCATCCAAAAACATCTTCCCGGCTGCCAGATGTTTCATCCGAACATCTACAACAACGGGGAGATTTGCTTGGACATTCTGCAGGATGCGCCCACCCGACCCACAGACCGCAGATCCCTGTCGCTGTGATGAATTCGTTCGAGCAGACTGAAGTGTGTGTGTTTTTTTTTCCCGGATTTGGATTGGAGTGGTTCTTGCTGTCAAGATTCCTGTCAGAGTTCTACTATCCTTGCTGCCTTGTATCCTTTCACCCATCCAAAGCATGCTTATATAGTTGGCCATGGTATGATTATGGGAAGTTTGCGAAAAACATGTCGGGGCCGTGTGAATGCGGTCGCAGGTCGCAGGGAGCCCCGTTCGCTGGTCGCTGTTCGCTTCAGATCAAACGACCTGGAGCCCCGTTCGCCCTAAATGACCTTTTCTAGCCCTTTTGTGACCTCCATTCCCGGATCAAGCTTGGTCACTTTGAACCAGGTAGATGTATGACAGTTACACACGGTGAAACGCTGCCAGCTACGACCGTGGTCGGCACTGAAGAACGCCTCCTTGATTTTGTGCCAGAGGTCAATTTTCCACTGCCTAGTCTGTATCTACAGGGCCACCTGGGGTAAGTTGAGCAAGTCCATTTCTCAGAACGATTCCATCATTGGGGACTGGTCGTTTTAAGATGACACCTGAGACACCAGTCGAATGTTGAGTGTGATGGTCTTGACCCTGGCCATGCCGCACCTCCTGCCATTGGGCTTCACCCAGTGAAAGCGGAACTCATATAGGTCAAGTGCATCACAGGAGCTTCCCCCCCCAACAAACCCAAAATTCTGCCAAGAGTCGTCACTGCCCTCACCAGCGAGGAACATCTGCAGAAAAGCGACCCAACGCGTTCCCAGAGCGTTCGCGACTTCAACGCGTTCGCGTTCGCGTTCCGCGACCGACGGTTCCGCTTCGGACCGTTCCGGAAGACCGACCGGTTCCGCCATGTCCGACTTCTCGGTGGACTTCACCAAGAGCTACGCCCGGCGCCGCCCGGAAGAGCCACTTGGAGAGGGAGAGTGGGAGGAAGCTGGGCGGGAAGCTGGGCGGGAAGCTGGGCGGGAAGCTGTGGGAACCATGGGAAAGTGGTGATGTTTTTGGGGAGGATGGAAGAATCTGTTTGAATCTGCATGGGTTCCTTTTTTGGTTGAGTAGATTCACATCCTTATTAGTTTAGTTCAAGTTAGTGGATCCGCAATCAGCTGTTGGAGACCGGCGGCTTCCTGCCCAGCGGAGTCTCCGAACTCACGTTTCCGGGGCGCTCCGAACTCACGGCGTCTCCGAGCCGTTGGCGCCGAGTGAGTCTTGGGTGGTGGACATGTATTCAGACCTGGCACCAGTCAGATGGAGTATTCCACGGCCTCATGGTGAACATTTTTTCAGGTCGACCGTTCATGTGGATTTTCATGAAGTCGTCTTATTCTTCGGGCACCAGGAACCGCGGAACTTCGCGCGAGTTTCCCCGCGGGACGACCCAGGCCCCGGTCACATTACTCGCAGCGGCTGAAGTTCATCAACACGCTCATCAAGGGCAAGGTCCCCCAAGGGACTGTGGCCAGGAAGGTTGGCTAGTCAAGGCTCTCAATTGGCTGGCCAGGCTCATAGATCAGACAAGTAGGCAAAAAGACACAGAGAGTTGCGTGAGGACTTTCTAGTTGGAGTCTGCGTGGCAAAAGACCGGAAACGGCGTGTTTGCCAAGGCCGGTGTGTCTTTCAATGGACCACAATCCAGCCATTTGGCTCATTCTCCCAAGAGTACACCCCCCCGGATGCCCTCAGTCATGCTTGTATGTCGCCAATGCGATCCTTCAATCGTTTGTTGCTCGTCCCAGTCCGGATCCATCCCGTGGGTATTTCGCTTGGTCATAGTCTTCGAAGGATGTACTACAACCCTTCCCACGAAGATCACTGAAAGCTCCTGGATTTCCGCCTGAGATGTCACCGCGAGGGGGATACCCATGTCAATTTGGCTCGGAGTGACCACCACCCATGCGCGGTGGAGAGAACTCCCTGTCCCTCCCTGGCAGATTGCAATCCTGGCTCTATTTTAGGAACAGCAATGTACAATGTACACAGGCTTCGCGTTTCTGCCCTTGCCCCAACTCTAAGAATAGAAACACCACTATATATAAGATTGGTTTTGTGTTTGGGCTTGAACTCCCTACCTAACTATGGGCCTGTGTCAAAAACCCTATCATTCTCAATCAGGAGAGCTTCTCGGTGAATGAGGCCTCCATTTGGGGTTGCTCTACAGACATGTGTACATTCCAGTTTCACCGAAATTCCTTTTTGTTTACCCAACAGGGAAGCTTAGGGGTCTTAAGCCTTAAGCTACAGCAATTAAAGACTTCGGAGCAAGTTCCCGAGCAGGTTCCGGGAGGCAAGTTCCGGAGCAGGTTCCGGAGCAGGTTCCGCAGGATTCGGCGTAAGCTGCGGAGCATGTTCCAGAGCAGGTGGTACCGGAGCTCATTGCGACATCGCGCGCGTCTGGTATTTGACTGCACCGGTTTACCGATTTACACCGATTTACACCGGTTACCGACTTACACCGCTTTACACTGGTTTACCGAATCGCACTGATTTAACGATCCAATCCAACCAAATACCTGTTCCCAGCGGAAAACTAGACACAACATCGAACCTGCCGTTGCTTTATCTCAGACATGGTGGTACCATAAGCTTCCGCTATTTGGCAACGCCCGGCCTACCAAATAGATCCAAATAGCCAGTTCTAATACCTACTCAGCCAATTCGCACAGCGCAAAAATAGACATCTTAATCGGTCTGGCTCTAAAAGCAATAATTTTGCTTGAAAGCACACAAGCACGCGCAAGTCCATAAACCCACATAAGCACGGGCAAGCCCGCAAACGGGCGTAAGCACGTGTAAACCCATAAACCTGCGTAAGCACGCGTACGCCCGTAAACCCGCACAATCAAATTCAGGCACATTTCCCTCACACTGCCGGAGCCGGTTCCAATGCAAGTTCCGAAGGGGCTCTGGTTCCGGAGCAGGTTCCGAAGCGGGTTCTGGAGCAGGTTTGGGCGCAGGTTCCGAAGCAGGCTCTGGAGTAGGTTCCGAACACTGGGCATATTCTGGGGCAGGTCCCGGAGTTCCCTTCCTTGCTTTGCAGCAGTTTTGCAGGTATGCTGACGTGGTGTGTGCTGTTGCGTCGACACAGAGTCACTGTGCCACTCTGTCATGCTAGCTTCCAAACATGCTGTCATGATGACGTCGTGCTGTTTCTTCTGACATGCTCGCATGCGGAGGTGTTGTCACGCTGATGTGCTGAAATGATGGCATGTCACGAAAGGTAGCTTGAGCTACCTGAGTTCTCCTTGCTTTAGCAAAAATGTATTACAATCTGGAGTTCCCCCCCCCCTGGATCAAATCCCCCCTGCGCCGGTTCACGCCGTCATGGACTTCTACCAGGGTTACTTGTGATTGCCTGCTACCTTTCGTTCACCCCCTCCTCTCTCAAGTTGTATATACTGCTTCCATGGGGACGTGTAGACACGCCAGCATGCTTTATAATACGCCGGTTGTCATGCCAACATTCATGCTGAGATGTTGTGATGCTGGCACACCAACATGCGTCACGCTAGCCGCTAGCATGCCGACTTTTGTCACGCTGGGATGCTGACGTCAGG
This sequence comes from Durusdinium trenchii, assembly GCA_963970005.1. Classification (NCBI taxonomy): domain Eukaryota; class Dinophyceae; order Suessiales; family Symbiodiniaceae; genus Durusdinium; species Durusdinium trenchii. Next base: position 45,264 of record CAXAMN010027251.1, read on the forward strand.
TCAGGTTGTCGTGCTGACATGCTGGCATGCTCCAGAGCAGATTCCATGGTTTTTGCTTGTTGCAGGGCGGCCATGCTTGCACATATGCAAGCACACATTTTGCCATGTGGTGATGCTTGCATGGCACATTGAAAGGGGCGGGGCCACGTGTCTCAAAGCAGCATTGTTTGAAAGGCACATGAACCTTTCGATGTTGCCATTGCCAAGTTCATGCCCGACTGTTGGGGATTTTGTTTGGGCCTATTTCTGGGCTTCAGCTGCAGCCAGTTTCGGCTTCCTGTAGAAAGCTTTCCCTCCTCCCAGGTGAAGGTGATAAGATCACGGATGATCGCATCGAAGTGCTCTCGCATTGTGCAGCCAGCGCTGTGTTGATCCTTTTTGGACGGTCTTTTGAGTGGACGGGAGGTGGGTATGAGATCATGATGTCGCCAAGTAGTTCTTCACCTGGTTAGGCTGCGGTTTGCTTGAGCGAACCATATTTTTGTTTTTGTTGTATTTTTGGGGTGCAACATGTCATCTGCATGGGTATCACAACCAATTAGCTACCTTGCTGGTGAGGGTCCATAAACTATGACTCTTTTGGAAGTCAATGAGTCCTACCGGAGTTGAACTCACCATCCTGCTATATAATTCGTTCAATAACTGTTTTCACCGTTCTGCTAACCTGGGATTTTGAGCTGCGCTTTCCTACAAGTCGTGACTTGTGGCTTTGGATTCGCCGGCGCCAGGTTACAGCAACGTGAAGTATTTGGCCAATGTGCGGAGCTCTGTGGACCCATGTGGACTCATGTGGACCCTTTGTGCCAGACTCCGTCTTGCACGGCCCACAGGTGACAGGTTGTTTTTTTAGTGTGACTGGGGTGTACTGTGTACTCTGTTTTTGATCCACGACCCAATTCCAATTCAGCGGTCTTGTTTTCAGACGCCCAGGTCTACAACAACGAGATCATGGACATGCTGCGAAAATATGCCACTGGGCAGCCACAAAGGATGGTTTTTCACGCCACACTCCCTGCCAAGTCAACATAGGCACCCATCGTCGTCTTGAAGATACACTCCCACATACATTCCCATTCTCTTGGGAGCTATGATAGGCAAACGGCCCTACGAGTCGGAAGTGAAAAAACGGACCCAGGTGGGCGATGATGCAGGCCACAGGTGGATCTTTGTAGATGGAACTCGGGACTGGGTTCGTTTAGAAGAAAGGAGACCGGAGATCACGGTGGGCTACCGGATGGCTGACATGTGATTGCAAATCGATTCCTTGCCTTCGCTCCTGGTTCAGAACCTGTTCTTGTCGACACCATTTCCCCTCTTCTGAGCGTGGGTCACTCAGCTTTGCCTAACTAGGGACATAAGTCTTTCAGGTCTGTTGGGGACGGTTGGAAGCTCCATCAACTTGAACTTCGGACCATTCTGCACATGCCAAGCTTCCATGAAGAGATACCCCCCTATACCAGGCTTCTTTTACATCATGTGCTGCCAAGAAGGGTTGTAACGTTCCGGCTTGGGCTCTCGGAGTGCTACGATCCACGTCGAAGCACTCCTCCTTGCGACGTTTTTTTTCTGTTCTTCCCCGTTTTGGCATTCATCTCTTCAACTCCCAGCAGACCAAGCTTTCTTGCGCTCACAACGGGAGGCCGAAGAAATCGTAGGTCTTGTGGCAGGTCTTTCCTTTGCGGCATCTATGACATTCTCAGCAAATCACCACCCCTGCGGGATGTCAATCGCCTGAGGACCCGGAGATTCAATGAGGTCGGCAACAGTTGGGCTTTTCCGCTAGGGTGGACGTGAGATCGAGAGGGCAGGTTCTTCCAAAGTCGTGCCCTTAGAGGTTTTCGGTCAATGAGAGGTCACGAGATCTCGTGGTTCCGGTGCAACAACCAATGATGATCTACAGAACCCCAAATCACCCCAAGGTCCACAGGACTTGCTTTTGACACGGTCCAAAGGATCTGGATGCAAAAAAGGGCTGGTGCAGTGCACCTTTTCCCACGAACACATCACATGGAAGTGGGAAACCATCTGTTGGTCATGGCAAGCGCTGTATATATATATTTATAGTAGTCTTCTCAATTCAATGGTTGCGAGCAATCGATCAACAACCCACTGAACGACGACCATGGCTCTAATCTGCATGTATACACATGTATATATATATATATTATACATACAATATATCATATCTATACGTGTGACGTCCCGCCAGGAAAATGGCCTTCGGGGTCCTGAACATGCTAGTGCTTTTTACAAAGCCAAGCAAAAAATAGGGAAAGACTATCCCCGTCGAAATTTCAAGGGGTACCTTTTTGTAGATTCCCACCCTGGTCACTCGTCCCTCTACAAACTGGACAACCCCAACCCCTCCTTTGTTTCAAGGGGGATAAAAGACTTCTGTGTGGACAACTTTGTGTTCCATACTTGAAGATCATTGTGGCAGAAAAGAAACGGAGTCAGGCATGCGGTGGGTTTCTTCAGAAGGCCGTCACGCAGCTGGGCTCAAGCCAGCACCCTTAAGGGGTGCCTTTTTGGGCACCAATGAGCAGTTTGGGGTTGCTACTTGAACCAATGTTTGCAGCAGTTCATGCAGGTAAATCTGTTGAGTCTGCATGGCTTTTGGCGGAAGAATCTGAAGTAGGACTCATTGGGTGAAATGCTACTGTGACTTCCACCTACTACCTATCAGGACCTATCATCCACTTCTATGCAAGCTTCAGGTCAGGAGATCAAGGGAGTCAAGTTCCATGTTGCTCAGACCAGGCCAGACGACACCACCTGCCATGATGTCCTGGGAGGAGGACGATGTCTCCTCGCTCGAGGCAACGCCGCGCGCCTTGAAGGACGCGACGCCGCTGCCCTTCGAGTCCCCCAAAGCGCGCCAGAGGGCCTTAAGGGCCATACATGGTGCGCCGCATGTGAAGACCATGCCGACGATCGTTCCAGCGGTCTTGCCCAAGCAACTCAGTGGAAGACTAGACTCATATATACATACACTTGCACATTGAATACGTCAACGGACTGACATAATTTGAGAGTTCAGAAAGTTCAACACAGGACCAGGGTAATCAGAGCCACAAGGAGCAACTCCTAAAGCTTTGTCCCAATGACCATTTAGATGCATTTAGCATGAATGGCTGTTAAAGCAAGTGCAAGGAGCTGGAGAAGAGCAGGGACCAGAGCTGGGTTCTTCCGATGATGCCATCAGATTAGTAGACAAGGGTCGGGTTGAAATGTGTAGGCAAGCTGTAGCTCGCAGGGGGTTCGACTGCGCGCATGTCTTCGAGACGAACGTCCATATGAGGAACGACGCCCACTCTCTCCCCGAAAGAGGAAACCAGAGACCCACAGACAGACCGGACAGACCTAACGAGAGGCCACCAAACTAAAGCCACTATTGGTAAAAACCATGCTTCTGACGCACGATCTTACGAACCCGACCAAGATGCGCCAAAACAACCCAAGCTGTTTAAAGCGTTCCCATTTTCAGGATGTCTCTGATTGATCATCTTCTGTCAGGGTGTCTATAGACACAGCTTGATTGTAAACTCCTCGTGATTGCGGGTTGACTGATTCACCTCAGGTTGGTTCTTTGGGGTGACGACTTCCCCGCGTCTCAGTCTGCATGGGACTGCATGGGTTGTCTCACGCCCCGTCTCCTACGCGGTGGACCGTCGCCACACGGCCCGAGGCATTTGGAGTTCCTCTTCGAGAGGAGTTCCGCCCCGGCGGCAGCTGAGGCAGTGAGTGCCTTTGACATTTTTGAAAAGGAGGAGCTGCTTGGCCCACCGCTTTGGTCCGCGCCGATGGACGCGCCTTGATTTTCCGCCGCGATCGGGTTTGGGTTCAGACTGGGCCAGATTGGGTCTTTTCGAAATCTGTCTTTCTGTTGATCAGAGATGTGGAACACCCGTGACTGGGCACTATGGTGGGAATTGTCCATTATCTTGTAGCAAGGTGTTACAGAACATAATGGGTTCTTGGCAGGAGTGGGACATGAGTTTCAACCTTTTGTGGGAGATACGGTACCGTCTTGGATGGGAGGGATGGGAGGGGGGCCGTAGACCCAGTGGTTTGAACCAACGGAGATATACGCAGCCATCGGAGGGAACAGAGTGTTGCATCCCGATTGTTTTTTTTGAAGAGAACGTAGATATAAGCACTCCTTCCTGCAGATGCAGCACACCTGCTCCTGGGTCCAATGTACAGGCTGGGTATATGAATTCGGGAGAAGACCATTCCTCATTTTTTGTTTTGCCGTCTTTGGAGCCTTCTATCTGGGTCTCGTGAGGCTCGGGGAGAAGATGAAATCCTTGTCGCTGAAGGATCACTTCGACTCCTTCGGGAAGGCTTGCCTTCACGCGGACCGAACTCGTGGGGACGTCCGTGCGACCGAGATGGACACAGGTGGAACAGACAGGCACGAGGTCGTGTGCGGGAAACCAGGTCGACTGCGCCCTGTCGACCGGCCTCCACGCTTCCGCGCCATGTCGACCCCCACGGCATCCCACCGCCTCCACGCTTCGCCTTCCCCCATCCGCCAGGCTCGCTTCCATCACTTGGGGCTCACGTTTGCCGCGAAGCAGTTGATGCCTCAGCAGATGGCCCGCTATGGCTCGGTCTGCCAGGTGCCCCACACCGCCAGGCCGGACAGTGGTGCCGATGGCGAGGAACGGGGGCGACGGGACCAGCGACCTGGGCTGACTTGTGGTGACGGGACGATGACAGAGACCGATTCTTCCACAGGAAGTGTTTCTTTTTGCACAGCTGTTCGTACATCTCAGGTGGAAGCTCGGCAGTCATTGGTCCTTTCCGTCCGGTTTCGAAGCCGAGTCCTTCGAAAAGCCTCCAGCATCAGAATCTGGCAGGTGACGAGGTCAGGTCGAAGGGCTGAGCAGGTATTGCCTGGATAGGTCTCGAAAGGACCATCCTTGACGCCAGGAGAATGAGAATCCACCTGATTTTTGCGGGAAAGAGTAGCATGGTGGAAGGAAACACGGAGAGAGAGAGAGACATAGAGAGAGAGAGAGAGATAGAGAGAGAGAGAGAGAGAGGGAGAGAAAGAGAAGGAGAAAGAGACTGACAGAGACAGAGACAGAGAGAGAGAGAGAGATATAGTGCCGGACACCCACTTAGAACATATTTTGGAAAAAAAAAACAAGATGAGTCACAGATAAGCCGATGTTCTAAGTGTGCACTTAGAACATATGTCTGGAGAAAAGTCCAGGCTAAGAACAATGGTAAGAACATTGGCCTAAATGCTGGCTTAGAACAAAAAGCATGCTTTGATCAGTCATTCTTATGAAGGTTGCCACCGGCTGCAGACTTTTGGCTGCAGGGGAGCTGTCGCTAGTCTTGACTCATGGAGTTACCTATGCAAGTGAAAGAGTTTGGATATGGGTCACTTTGCTGCAAGCAGCGGGGCTTGGACTAGGTTTGTTGGGAGAGCAGGGATGCTTTCCGTGTTAAGCCGTGCGCCCTGCAGCATTTTCTTACAGGCACTAGACTAGTTCTTGGCAGTATCATAGGAACCGATGCAGTTTCCCTTGGCTGCTGATGCAATGACCGATCTCATGTTTGTCTACCTCATTGTGTGCCTGTTCAGAGATGTGCGCGGATTGCTCTTCTACCTTGTCATGAATCCCCGACAGAAAACTCCGATGCTTCCGGTCAAGGAGAAGGAGGAGGAGGAGGAGGAGGAAAAGACTGTGCCGCAGAAGGCAGATGTTTGCCAAGTAGCGGTCAGTTGTGTTTACACTCTTGGGGGGCCCCGTTGCAAGGCTCACCTTTTCCAAAAATGTCTTGGAGAGAGCCGCGCAAGTCAAATGAAAGCTACTCAAGTGTGTACAGTTTGCCTGCAAAGGCTTAAGAAGCTCGCGTAGCTGCGTAGCTGTGGAAAGAAGGGTACCAGTTGCCAACGCCAAGACAACAGGCAACACAGTGGAGAAAAGAAGTGTCACATGTTTTGAGCGGTGTGCTTTCTAGTTCATACAGGTTGAAGCGGGCATAGCCGCTTGAAATGTTCTAAGTGACATGTCCTCAAGCCATTCGGGTATGTTTTCTATTGAAGGCCCCAGTCAATCTGACCAAGCCACAGATCATGTTCCATACGGGTTCCAGTATTGGCTAGCTTCTAATGGCCACACACTCCTCAAAAAGTAGCTGGTACAAATGGACATCTGGTGTGAGTGTTGGTTTGACATATGTTCTAAGTGATTGGCGCATGCAGGAGGGTGAGAAACAACTTCAGTACATCATAATCAGGCCCTTAATCAGGCCCTTAAAAAGATCTGATGCCTTTCACCGACTTCTTACCAGCTACCATGTGTTCCCAATCTCTCGTCTTGGCCCTAACTAACTATATAACATATGTCTAGGTGCTGTCAAGTCAAATGTTCTAAGCGAGGTATCCTGAAGCTGTTGGGGATACGGTTGTAAAACCTGAATTCACTTGACACAACACACAAACCAAGTACCATATGGGTGTTCAAGTAAGAAAGGACAAATTGCGCCACATATTCCGGGTGTGCTGTCTGGGTCTTGATCCAAACCATGTAGAGATTGAGCCAGCCTAATAGCCATTAGGTTGGAGGCCATCACTATTACCTTGGAGGCCACCGCTCTTAGGTTGGAG
>CAXAMN010027251.1:55107-72590 GCA_963970005.1 Durusdinium trenchii
CACACTTAGAACATCCAGCAGAGCCAGTGCAACAGCCACCATCCCAGAAGACCAGTGAGCCTTCTGAGATAGATCCAGCAACCAAACAGCACCTTCCTGCAAACTTACCCAGCCAGCATAACAGTGACCCACCACCAACATACCTTGCATCAACGGCAAGAGGTACCAAACAAAATACAACACAAGAAGCAGGAGGTCGGGGGCGGCGCAAAGGGAAAGGGTATTCTCACCCAAAAACCTCTGCCTCAAACGAGAAGGTTTGGCCAAATTGCCCGCAACCAAAGGCAGTGGCTGGAACCTCTCTTGAAGCAAAACCACAAGCACCAATAGCTGCAGTGCAGCTTCACTTAGAACATTCCCTGGAACTACAGCACCGGACAAGTCAGCAGAAGAGTGAGCCGCCAGACCAGCCACAAGCAGCAGCATCAGGCTCATCTCTGGGTTTAAAGACAGAAAGATCTCCCAGCCCGAAGGAAGTACCACGTAGGGCAAGAAGAGTTGAGCCAAGCCATGGCAAGGTCAAAGTCAAGAAAGAGAAGGATGACAGGTCGGTGACCAGACCACAGCAGGAGCAGCAACAAAGGGCAAACCAAGAGAGCCATCTTACTGCTACAGTCAAGAGAGAAGCACACATACCACCAACACCAAATGGCATTAGGGTGGTCACACCTTTCCGTGGCAAGCGACAACAGCAGCAGCATGACAAAGCAGCCAAAAGGAAACGGCTGCGGCAAGACATGCAGACAGAACCAGAAGCAAAGGAGCAAACAGAAGGTTGGAAGGCTTTACAGGAGCTCAAGCAGCAGGTGCATGCACAGCAGCGGGAATCTGAGTCTGACACCATTCAGCCAGCAACAAGCAGTGAAAACATAGCCGATACGAGCACTGCATGTACACACAGCCGGTCCCCTACACCTGCACCTGTCGAGCAGGAAGAGGTTGGGACACCTTTAGATGAACGGGTCAAGTGCCTTATGCTGCAGGAAGGGGCTTGGAAGCAGTTTGTGAAAGATGGAAGTGGCTGGATCTTACGGAGCTATGCCCTTCGCAAGCTGCCGTACGCTCAAACTTTCTACATTGTTGTTATTCCGGGAACTGGTTGCAACTGCCTGTTTGTTGGTAAGTTGGAGGTCGACGACTGCAAGGAGGCACCAAATTAAACACGTCAAAGTGAAGTATTTGAAGTGTTTCTGTTTGTGTCAATTTTGGGTGTATATATATATGCATATATATTAGCATGTCATATATATAATACATGTGTGTGTGTCACCTCCCGTCTCCAAGGAGAATGGCCACATCCCTCCAAACTAACTTTAGATAACTACTTTGCCCACATTGCATTCTGTACAGAAAGCAGGGGGACTGGAGCCGATTTGCCTATCCAGTCCAACGAAGCTAGGGCATTTTGGTGGATGAGTGGTCTGATCAGGTCTAATTACGTGTAAAGGTCTACTTGCAGTAACACTGGAGTTCACCAACTGGTATAACTCTTGCGAGCATGGATCTAAGCGTGTTGTATGTACCCGGCATGAAGCTACACCATACTATACTCCCCTGTATGGACATGTTGTTTTTCTTCGCGGGAGTGCAACATCAAACCCATTTCTAGCTCTTGGTGTGCCAGATTCCCATCAGGTAAAGCGCAGCTGCCACATTACCAGCTTCGCTTCGAGCACCGATGAGGCAAAAATTTGGATTAAGAAGAAGCAGGATGATGCTGACCGCAAGATCTTTGCATGGAGAGTCAGCAAAGTCACCGAGTTGGAGCCCCACCCGATCAAGTTCACAAGCAGCAAGTTTAAAAACAGGCATTTTGTGTGTAAGAAGTCACAGCTTGTGGGTGGGTTGACCCTGGAAGTCCCTCAGCCATCCTTATACAACACACCTACGTGGTTCATGAAACTGTTGCCGCCGGCTTCATACCAAGCTTTAGCACAAGCTGCCCATGAGCTGGATGGGTGCACTCTGAAGATGGGGACAACATGCTCCGGAAGTGACATTTGTGTTGTGGCAGTGAAAGCCATGCTGGTCGCCATGAGCAAAGAATTCCAGGCTCCATCGTTTCATTCCTAAATGTTCTAAGTGTGTATCCCCAGGAGCACACACACACACAAAGATCAAGAGCACATGCTTCAAAGTATTGTGTACATGTTGATACGGGGTATCCCCTCACAACCTTGCTCCCTTTGAGGTGGAGATTGGATTCAGACACATATTTAGCTGTGAAGCGGATCCTGCCAAGAGGCAATACCTCTTGGATGCCTTCCCTGAGACTGAGCACATCTATGACGACAATCTTGTGTTCTCAACGGGAGAGGGCTATTGCCATGTATGCAGGACAATCCACAAGATCACCACTGACAGCATGGACATAGACGTATTCTTCTGCGGTCCCTCTTGCAAAGATCTCAGACACTTGGTTGAAACATGTTGAAACCAATTATGACTGTCCCACAAAACAACAAACCAAGACAGGTGGGTGGTGGAAAGCTTTCTTTTTAAGGCGGTTTGTTGCAGGAGCCTATCATTTCAGTTTTCACAAGTATTGCCAAGGCAATTTGAAAACACAGCGCGCAGCTTTTGCAGGGTGCTATGAGAATGCGGGGGCAGAGCCTGATGGAACTTCAGCTGCCACATACAAACACGGCTTCAAGGCTGTATCTCAACTTTGCATGAAAGTTGGTATGTGTCTTTTTTTAAACCATGGTTTTGCCATAATGTCGACGTAGGATTAATCAACCCCCCCCTTCAAGGTCAACAAGGTCAACAAGGTTTGGGAGTGGAGGGATTGGAGACCACATCCCCTTAACAAAGATGATGACCTGATGATGGATGATGAGATGAGGACCTGGACCTGATGATGGGTGATGGTTGAGTGTATGGGACATGAGGAGATGAGAGTTTGAACCATGAACCATGAGGACTCTGAGTGTATGGGCACAAGTGTGATGGATGACAGGATCAGCATGAGAAAAGGGTGGATCAATCCTATGTTGACATTACTGGACCCTTATACATATACACATAAATAGTCATATGCACAGTAGACCTTGCACTTTACAAGATGCCTATGTGGCACTTGAGGTCGTCCAACGTTTGAGCCCGGTGCTGTCATTCTATGAGAATGTCCGGACGGTTGCGCACAGAACTAGAGACAGCAAAGGTGAGTGGCACCGGCCTGCAATAGAAGTTGCTTGATCAAAGTTTCAACACCAGGCCTTTTTGACAAGGATGTGTATGATTGTTTTTATTGTCTCGCAAATGTATACAATTGTGTATGTATGTCATACAATATGTCTGCTCATTTTTTGGGTTATCCACCAAGTTGCTGGGCTGAGGTGGTCGAAGAAGACTTTGTACGCGCAGGCTACCATTTTGACATTTGGCTGCATGTGGTCAAACAAATGCCCCTGACCCTTTCTGTTTTGTTTTCCCAGAAGCTCAAACATGTTATCTTATTCTTTCAACCTTTCAAATGTTCTAAGTGAGACCAGGCCCATGCCCTCTTGGATTCCCAGCACTTCTTAGTACGCCAGCGGAGAAATCGCATTTGGGGAGCTGCTGTTTGCAACACGGGAGATCAATCTGCAAAAGACTTCAAGGAGTCCTTCAGGGAAAACATTGAAGCTTTGCAAACGCATTGTCATTTCAGCATGGATGAGTGCTTTCTACAGGGCTTGCCTCCAGAGAAGCTTCGAACAAAACGCGAAAGGGACCTGAAGGACCAAGCAGTTGAGAAGTCACTGAGAGACACTTGTCGGTGCAAATGGCAACACTTAGAACATTTGATGCTGTACAATCCACGCCAACCTCCCTTCTTTTTCTCAACTTATGGACACTTCTTTTTAGGTTGGGTATCTAGTCGTTGGCAGCTGGGTTCTCAAGTTTTTCATTGTGGTGCCCTTATTTAGTAGTTGAGTGGAGGGTAGCTTAGCTAATCTAGCTTTGGACACCCTTGCTGGGTTCACACTTAGAACATGCACAGGGACAAACCAATCCACGGGATATCTGAGGCTGGCCAGGGATCTAACATTTTCTTTGATTGCAGCAGTTCCACTTCTCGTGATGTGGAGTCGGCTACGGAGGTCACGACGTGCATTACTCCACAGCACAGTATCTATTCAATTGCTCTGGAAAGGTTCTTGCAGCCCATTGAACTCCTGGCAGGGCAAGGGATTTGGCGGGATGACTCAGAGAACAAAGCAGCTTTTGACAAGATGGCAGCCAATTCAAAGTTGTCGCAAGACTTAGCCGGCAACAGCTTTACATCTACTGTGGTGCAGGCCATGTTCCTCACAGCAATGGTGTCATCTTCACACTGGGTGGGTATTGTCGCGGGTTCTCAGACAGAGTCTCCTACCCCACAGCCACAGCCATCTGAAGCCAGAATTCCTACGAAGTCCGGGAAAAGAAAAGCAAAGGTTGCGTTGGAAGACAGCAAGAGCAAAGAATCTGAGATGGCAATGGTTAGTGTGGCGGATTCTTCTGGAAAAAGTCAGCCATCCTCGGGAAGCGTGCAAGATGGTGAGGACAAGTTGGTTGAGCGTGAACCTGATGACAGCCATCCGTCCAAAACCCGATTCCGACTGAGAGGCAAGAAGAGTCCAGCGCATCTTTTCCAAGTGTCCACTTCAGTGAAGCAGAAGAAAGGGAAAGGCTTTGGTGGAAAGGGCAACCGACGAGCCAAAGGGAAGAAACCGATGGCTACAATCGCCCAGAAAGAAAGAATATTTCAAGAGTTTGAGAAAGCCCGTGAACACCAAACCAAGGCTGCAGCCCTGAAGAGTGTGGCAAAATTGGGCCTTCCGGGGTTCTATCCTGGATGCTTGTACCAATCAAAGTGGGGGTCTGTACGGGAGGAACAACGTTGGACACTCCTCCTTCAGACGGCTCCGGCACTGTGTTCCAAACACAAAGAATTGCCCAATTCTTTGAGAAGAATTCTCAACATGGAAAAGCTCAAGTTCTCAGAGACAACCACAGGTGGTCCTGTAAAGACCCATTTACCCTTTGTCTTTCAGGAAGTCGTTGAGAATATGACCATGGAACGCATCTCTGCTGGTGAAGAGGTCTCCACAACATACATCAAGCACCTGATCTTGTTCCTGGCGGAAATTTGGAACGAAACCATAGAGACCATTGGGACTATGCTCCAAACAAAGGGCTTGGATTATTTGAAGGAGCACGATGAAGAGCTCGCGGAGATGAGTCAAGCTGAAATGGATTGTGTCTTTCAGAAGATGGTTGAACGCCAAGAGGAATTGCTGGCACCAATCCATTTGACAGAAACCGATGGTGCTTTGGTGCCACTTGGACATGAATGGGGCATTGCGTGTAAATTTTGCAAACTCGTAAAGAGGGAGGGTCACTTTTGGCCCAACACTGTTGAATACAGTTCAAACATATAAATATCTATCACTATTTACTATATATACTCAAATATGTCTGCTATGTTCTTGCAATCCTTCCCAAATCAGGCTGTTCTAGAAATGTTCTAAGTGTACAGGTGCATGTCAAGTGGCTGATGTTTGCAAGTGAGGAAGCAGGTGCAAAGACTATGCACCAAGTTTGGGCTCAAAAGCCGCAGCAATGAAAAGCCTGGATCTCACCTGCCTTTTGAACATTCATCCCTGGAGGCGGTCCGGACATACATCTCCAAGACAGCGGTCGAGAAAGGAGTCCATGGCAGGCTCATAGCAAATGCAGATCAGGTCTGGAGCCTGTTGTTCCGTCCCAACAAGAAGTGCCTGCAAAAGGCTGCATCGGCTAAGGGGCTCAGATCAGACCCGGTGATGAAATCGAAGCTAATGCGACAGATCAGACACAACATCGAGAGAGCTTTAGACATTCCATTCAGTGAACCTGATCCTGGCGCATTCACTCACAAAACGGAGTTGAAGCCTATTCAAATCACTGGCGGTCCCGCAGCCACAGCAGTGGTTGACGAGTGGCGTCTGCCACGGACGGTAACGACATTGAGTTTCCGAGACGGTTATCTTGGTAGAGCTTACATTACCGTCAGAAGCGGCTCTCTACCTGAGAAGACACGTGAACAGCTCAACACCAACTTGCAGAAGTTCATCTTCATAGCCCCACCGCAAGAAAAGACTCATGTGTGGAGCCGGGTGACCTTTATCAAATATTTGACCTTCTTGGCAGAGGCAGATTGGAGTTTTCCAGTGCCAAATGTTTGAACACACGGTCAACTCTTTCCTGAACCTATTTTAAAAATATTGGATTTCTGTTCCATTGGAGTGCATTGTTCTAAGTGATGGATCCTGCCACCCTGAGAGGAGTTCAGAATCCGACGGCGAATGCTAGGGCTGACAGCAAAGGACCGCGGGCTCATAATGCTAGATCAAGCTGGTGCACACATGGGCAGGCTATATGAACGAATTCAACACAACTGGTCGGTTCAACACAACATTGTCACTTGGCCTCTGCATTTAGTAGGCGAGACACACACTTAGAACAGTTTTGGGGTTATGTTTTGTGTTTTTTGTTAGTCCTTGTATGTACTGTAAATATATATATATATATATATTATATACATAATTTTGCATATGGGTGGTTTATCAATTTTGGGACGACATTGCCTTTCCCTTAAAAAGACACAGCCACATGTTTTGTCATTTCTGGTGTTACTCTCACATCATGAGTCAGGAAGTGATGACAGGGCATAGCGAAGTCCCTGTGCCTGGGGGGCTTCGGAGCAGCGGGATCCCCAAATGACGGATTCCATCAAGTGCTGCACAGCCTTACCAAGTCCTACACCCGTGTTTCCATTGGCTGGGGCTGTGAGCCACGGCTCAGGAAGCGTCTGGATGAGTTGCAGTTTGGGGTTCAGGGAGCACCAAGCACCAAGCTCCTTGGCAACTCGTTGGGGGTACAACTCGTTAGGGGTACATCAAATTCCTGATTTGGGCATATTGGGATTCACCACCATGTATATAGTAATCGGTAGCAATGGTGCTGAGGTGCGGCATAGACACTTCTATCAAAGCAGACGCGTGGGCAATCCAGCAGCTCTCTGGTGAACGGCAATTTGCATGCAATGCGTGTATCTAAGTGATTATTTTTCCTGTTCTCCTGCCTCACGCGTATGGATCTCAAGTTCACAAGTGGCATGCGCATGTCTTTTTAATGAACATGTATGTGTGTGTATCCATACAAATATAAATAAGTATATATATATATATGTTTTTAATATATAGACAAAGAGTTCACATTAGGCAAAGGCAAATGTTCTAAGTCCACTACTCTGAGGCACAACCGCCTGATCTGGCTCGCATGGGTGCAGCGCGGATATTGCACGCTGCAAGACATTGCTGACTGGCGATATGAGGGTCCCTTGTAGTTTAAACTAATGCATGTGTTTGTGTCCAGTACCAAGCTCCACCTCGGTAGGAAGCATCCTGTGGGACACAAAATGAGTACAAACACCTGCTTGCCTGTTCTCATATTCACCAAGAATAGATTTTCATCTTAGGTGAATTACACGTCGTGGAGGATATGATTCAGAGAACCAGGAACAGCATGCAAGATGTTTTGGAGCTAATGGACATTCCTGATGTTGATGGCGTTGAGGATGAAAGCATTCAGCACATGCGGTTGTGCGAGTTGGTTCCGAGGCTGCAATCAAGCGTAGCACATTGTTAGACACACACTTAGAACATTTTCTTGGAAAGCGCAAACCAACTTTCCATACAACACTTTTTATGGGGACATGAAGAAAGCACCTGTTATATGGTTCAATAGATTTTAAACCATACATAGTTATTTCAAGCTCATTGTGAGACAATTTCCAAGGAGGGTGAGCAGAGCCACATGTGGTGCATCCAAGATGAAGACTGCCGGCGCATCTTGCCCCCTTGGATGAGCCAAATCCTTGAGATTCAAGTGTGCCAATATGTGAGTGAGTATGAGAAGTGGTCTACAAAGATCAACAAACGAGCAGCGGAGGGAAAACCCCTCACAAAAACCCAAGCAGATTTGTACAACAGGTGGCAAGCTGACTGCGAGAGAAAACTTATCTTCTGCAAGCAGCGCAAGAAACTCATCAGTGATGCCAAGGAAATCTCTCCGAGCTGCATCGCTGTAAAGCTTCATCTAAGCGATGAACCAGAGATGCTGCAGCTTTCAACTGGTGGGAGTGAGCAAAAATACCGGTTGATGTTGTTGCGTGGTGACAAGCCAGAAGCGGAGATTGGAGCTGTGCCCGATGCTTTGGATGCACCTGTTCCTGCTGATATGATCCCTGTGCCGGGAGAGGATTCAGTGAGTGAGCAGGAAGAAGAAGTCTTGGATGGTGCAATTGACAACGGTGAACCTGCTGCAAACGATGAAGGAATGGTTTCTGAAGCGGAAGGTGATACTTTGGAGATTTTGGCTGATACAGATGATGACCTGGACCTCCTTGATATTACAGTCGGTGCCGGTGGGGATACCAAATCTGTGGCAAAAGTCAAGTCCTTCCATCACAGAGATGCTTGGCAGAAGCTCGAAAAGCTTGGCCTCGTTGCCATACCGACCCACGTGAATGGATGCAGCATCGGATTCCACCGGACTTCCAACCAGTGGCAGGGGTACTACCCCAACTGCCACGAGGGGCTTTCAGCCCGTTTCGGTGGAACGACAAAGCGCTCTGAGTGTGAGTCGATAATCAAGGTAGTTCGAGGGATCCTGGTCGCTCACACACTGAAATATCCAAAGGACAAAATGTGGAAGCTTCAGTTGAGCAAGGTCCAGGCCGCAGAAGCAACCCAAACCTTTTGATTTTGTTGAACCGTTCTAAGTGCATGTGTTTGCAAGGAGTTCCAATCATCAGTAAATTAACAACGACACCAATACCAACAACAGGTCAACTGGACTGGCTTGCTTCTGGATTGCATGCTGAAATAAATTCATGAGATCTGCTGATGCACACAGGCATCGCTGTTGCCCGGTGATGTCTTTCAAGAAGCCATGTATATGGAAAGGTTCTAAGTGTTGAGTCAACAACCAAGGAAGCTTTTGGACAGTGACACTATCTGCCATTTATTGTGTAATTTTGTCAGGCAAACAAACACAAGAATGGGAATGTGTAGATGCTTTGGGTGAACTGTGGACGGAAAACATGCTGGATGCCAGGTACAGGTGCAAGGCAGTTCAGGGTGGCCATAGCAAGTGATTGAGTTCTTTTCTGACTCAGTTGCAAGTGACTAGGAAAAAGCTGTTGGTGTGCTTTGTGATGATCTTCTTCATAAAAGCAATGGCCACCTTTCCATCCAACCACACCACTTGCGCCACACGCTCGTGCACAATGGTTCCCCCACGGCGGCCCAGGTTTCTTTGGGTGAATGAATGGTGATGTTTTTCTTATGGGTTGTTCTGATTGTGCTATTCAATGTTCTAAGTGTTGGTCCCAGCAACCAAATTGAGGGCATTTTGGCGGCTAGCAGTAGTGAATCCAAGTTCTTGATGCACAGGGGCCACCAAGGTATCTTTAGGTGCAACACTCAGTGGTATTGTGAATGCCCCCACAGAATAGATCCATGTATATAATTGTGTAACTATATGTTCTATATGTTCTAAGTGTTGCGGCAACGAGCAAGGAGTGGCTTCTTGTCAACACTAGCTGTGTGGAGTTTGTGGACATGCAACTGTACAACAAATACATATATATATATATATACGTAGATAAACCGCTCTGTGTATATATTTATATAACATAAATAGTGGGAAAAAGCGTGGACTGGAAGCTGGGTGCTGTGTACAAGAGCCAGGCGTTCTGTGGTGGCCATGGCCAGTGATATGAGTTTCCTTTCAGAAGGCTGTTGCATTTTTAGGTGCAACTTGTTTTTCCGTGAGAGCAATGGCCACCTTCCGTCCTACCTCACTATATATTTGCTTGGGGAGCTATACGCTCTTGGACCATTTGTCCAGCAGCAGCCCTGTGTCCCTGCTTCTGTGCATGAATTATCATTGCTTTGGTACGTGTTGCTTTTGATGCTCTACCCAATGTTCTAAGTGTTTGGCCAAGCAACCAGATTGAGGGCATGCTGGGCGGCTAGCAGTTATGGGCAATCACAGCAAACGCTTCTTTCTCTCTGTGCTATATAGAATAGGTTGCTACCTGGCATAGGTTGAGTTGTCACATGGAAATGATGAGCGGTTCATTGCTGGAGGAGAACCTTATAGGTGGATGTTCTAAGTGTGGGACCGAGGAAGTGACTGAAACCCTCCATGACCAGCACCTTCTTCAAAATGTTTTGCTCAATTCTTCCTACTGCAAAGATTGCCGTGTTCGATTCCCTGGATGTGTACACAAGTGACATGTCCATGCCTGAAATCCCAGGCTCTGTAAAATGTATACCCTCTGTGTTGAACTTTCAGCTGCAAATATGCGCACACTGTGTGTAAATAATTGTAAATATAATGTTCTTTTGATGGTCAAAAAAGTTGGACACAAAACTTGTGAGAGCCTGGGTTTAAGGTACGCATGCCCGACTCAGACAAAGTTTCAGCAGTATGCGCAAAAATGCTTGCTGTGTGCTCAAGATGTGCAGCCTCATTAATGCTTGCTTGATGTTCATTTATCACCGACCTTCACAAATAGAATCAGGCTTTTGTATGCTCACCCCTAACCAGAAATCTATGCAAACATACAAAGTGACGGACACCCACTGTATGAATAATTATGAAATAGTCTAACCATTGTTCTAAGTGAGCATTTTTGTTCTAAGTCTCAATGTTCTAAGTGTGGTGTTCCTGTTTTAGTCTAAGTGTAGGTTTGAAATTTTTGGAAAAATATATGTTCTAAGTGGGTGTCCGTCACTATAGAGAGAGAGAGAGACACTGAGACACTGGTACACACACACACACACGTAGAACAGGAGACTCATGTAGAACATAGAAATCATTTGAAACTTGTAGAATCTCCGTTTCCACAACTAGAGCAGGCACATTGCCGTAGATTGGAGAATCTTCGACCACTGGACCACCCAATCGGACACTGTTCGGTCGTGCCTTGTGTTTTCACCGGTGGTGCTGCAGATCTGGAGAAGAGTTCCATCCAGAACGGATCTGTTTGAGTGCTTCACCCATCAGTCGCATGTGTTGTGTGGCATTCCTTCGATCGATGCTGCAGGAAGGGAGACAAATCTGCGAAGGCCTTCATCATGTCCCAGGAAGCCCTGAATCAAGCCCCAACTGTGAGCCGCAGGGTGGACCAGGGTCATTTGAGTCATCTTGTCATGATTTTCTAATTTAAAGAATGCTTTGCAATGTGAAGAACTTGACAAGAACCTGTAGCAAAAGGGCTTGGTTACGTGTGATTGCTGGGTTTTCCAAGCCTTGGCATCCCAATTCAAGAAATGCCGCGAGCAGTGGGGGGCAATTGCCTGTTTGGAAGGACCAGAAGCGGTGGAATGAACACACCCAGAAGATCCTGGATGCGATCCAGGCGACGGGTGTCTCCGAGGTGTCCATGTGGACGAGGTCGTGGGTTCTGGCCATGGTCCTGGTCGGTGTGTGTGATCTGCGGTTTTGCCCACCTGGTGCTTTGAGGATCAGCTTGGACAGCCCGTCAGTTTTGGGCGGTTTTTCGATGCTCACGGTTTTTCATTAGAGGTGACCCACTCTGCAGATGGGCACTTTTGCGTTGCCCCTTTGAGCACATCTTAGCACTGGCAGGAACAGGACCGGCAAAAAGATACTGATGTAAAAGAGCGGCAGGCGCAGATGGAGTCTGAGCGAACGGTGAAGCGAAATGAATTGGGCGATCATGGGGTGTATTGGAATAGGGAGGCCCTCCAACCACTACGGCACCGTAGGCTTTATATAGTCGATCTTCCTTGTTTCGTTGTCTTTTGGAGTTTGGAAGTCTTCCGGGCGGTCTCCCTATCTCAATACACACACAGAGATTCATTGCTTGAGGAAACATCAAATCACACTCCAGACGAGCCTGGAAGCAGCAGCGTGAAAGCTGCCATGAAGGGGTTTTGCTTGGGGTCTCTTTATTGGATTCCATTCCATGTTTCTTTAAATAAATCAGTTGTTTGTTTCGAGATGTTCCTTCGTACTGTACGGTTGTGTTTCTCAGGACGACACACACACACAGATGTTTTCCACAGCAACTGTATCCTCCACTACCGCTCATGCCCCCTTTTCTCGGTGGCTGGGCTGTGCACGAAGACGCACACATACAAGTGGTTGATGAAAGAAGCAATGCCACATCCCTAAGAACACGTGTGATTTACATTGATTCACACCAGGGACCAAACAATCTCAGTATTTTCTTGGCTTCGTCTTGCATCGCGTCCCTCCACTTCCGTTTGGTAGGTCCCTTTCCTCCACCCCGCGGTCTCCCATGCCTTCGCCTTCCGTGGCAGGTGGCGATCCTCTTCTCCGAGCTGCCGAGCTTTTGGCCGCTGCTGCCCTCCTCGGTGGCCCCGGACAGCTTGGAAGGCGAGCTGCACCGTGAGGAGCCGCACACGGGCCTTTATGGGGAGGGGTCTAGGGGTGGTCTAGTCGGTGAGGTGGCAAAGGTGGGCGCATGTGGACATTTGGTGTGTGGTAGTAGGTAGGATGTAGTAGGTAGGGGGTGATAGGTAGGGTGCTGCGGGGGGTCGTAATTCATCGAGGAGGGCTTGATTTATAGGTCTCCCATGTCAGAGCTTCCAGGAGGACCCACAGATGCGGCCGGCGGCTGTGCGGCAGAACCGGCTGCTGCTGGAGCCGCAGACCCTGTGGCGCTTCCGGCGGAATGAAGTTTTGGTTCTGGTGCAGGCTTTGGTACCGGTTACGGTTGGAGAGTTCGGACGACCGGACTTGCTCGTTCCGGCCGGAAGTTCTGACTCCATTTTTGGTGACTCCTTTTTTTGAGAGATCGGGATGAGTCATTCTGGACCCAGGAAATGCTGCAGGCCTCGGCCAATCGTCTCGATTTTTGCTGCCTTGGTAAACTGGCCATCGGGATGTGGTCGAACTCTTTTGTGTCCTGACTCGGGACTCCTGAGGGTGTCCAATGCGAGAAACACAATGATAATCTTTCCATTGACTCATTGTACTCCACCTGGTAGTCATCATCCACCGCCACCATAGGGGTCAATTGAGTCACAACACTCTCAGGGCTTCCAATGGTTTCTGCCTGTCCATTCGGCCTGTCCATCGAGCACGTGCTCGCTTCCCTGGCAGCGGAAGGTGTTGAAGTCCTGGACCTTGGCGTCTTGGCCCAAAGGCGGTGCTGAGATGGGCATGGACCGGGCCAGCTTCTGCAGGCGATACGTAAGCGCGTTGGTTCTTTCGCGACCGCGATGAGAGGTTTTTCGACATTTGGGTTGAAGAGGTGTAAGAGGCAGAAGAGGCAAGAAAAAAGAGGAGTCAGACTCCTCGAAGTAGCAATGGAGAAGTAGATTTAGAGGTGAAAGCCCAAAGTGCTAGGAGCTGATGGTAAAATTTGTCTTTGTGAGCTTGTCTATATATGTTGCAGCATCCCTGCAACAATGGCTGAAGTGGCTGAAGTTTGAAGTGTCATTTGGAGCCTTTTGTAAGGGTTTCCTCATTCTATCATTCTCGTTCATCTCCATATGGCAACTGGGGCAGAGGTGTGGACAACGGTACTTCTGGAGAATTTCCGAGATACCATTGGTTCCCCCTTCGACAGAGATACCTCCTTCATCTTCCACTCCTCGGTTTTTGCCGCGACCCAGTGCCTTGGGGTGGACGTGCTTGCGCAGGTTTATCTTAGATGTGGGCCTGGCTGATCAGCGGAAGGTCCCCTTCTTCTGGGCGGTGCATCTCTTCGACAGCTGCGCCAAGTGGATGAGATACTGCGCTGTGGACGACCCCATGCCAGAGACTGCACCGCTTCTGCAAGTGCCTTAGACGCAACATGGCAACACGGTCACCCGCAGCACAGTGCCTTGTAGCCCGAGCTTCAACAACTTCTTGTACCAGTATATGTTGACTGCCACTGTTTCACTTGACCGTGCCCGTGTCGTACGTTGTGGCTTTGAAACGCGATCAGTGACCACAGAGTTTGCAACCTTTCTTGACAGATTTTTGACAGACTCGTTTTTTTAATGTCTTTTAGCTCGTGTTGTGTTCTTAAGGCACCAATTCAACGGGGCTTGTGGGTGACTTACCTGTGACGACGGGCGGTGTTCTCAGGTTTTCTTTCAGACCCTGCCACGCGCAAATCCGGCAAAACTAATCGCAGAATGGTCACCAGCTCCTGTAGATCCCGAGCCCATGGTAGTTAATGGTAGTTATACAATGTTATACACAGGCCCCGCTTGCACGGCTCTTCCCGTCGGGATCTGCCCGGCTGGACCATCTGCGTTCGTCGTGCGCTGGACCGTCGTGCGCAGTTCGTGGCTCCGAGGTGGTGACCTGGTGGGAACTCTTTCCGAGCCTCAGCGGTGACTGACCGGGGATGTCCTGCCGAGTCCTCCCGGGGATGTCCGGCGGGGAGGCTTTCAAGGATTGGAGAGGGTTGGTGCATTTTTGGCGTTTTTGTCCAGGTGCAGTTCAGTTAAAAAGGAAGATGTCCTCGGACTCTGCGAGAGATTGCAAGAGGCCTCCTTTGGTAGAGTTTTTTGGGCAAGGATCCTTAAGATTCACATTTGGATATGTGTTTTCTCATGCTTTCTCCTCCCTCTCACTGACACGCATCCTCATGAATGGTAAAACACGGGTGAGCATCCCCGAGACCAAAAGGGGTAGTTCGCCCCGAAAGACAAGCCGTCTCAGTAGTGATTTGGTCCCAACGTTTGTAACGGCTGCTAGCCAACGACGGCCAGAAGAGCCGAATCGGAGAGGGATGGGGTGGGGGTGGGTTTTCAGCATGGTAAACCTATGACCCGAAGAGAAGGCCTTTAGGTCTCAGAAGGTGACGAGTGGTGACGAGTGTGACACATCGTGGCCGCGACCTCAAGCTTGCGATCACAGGGAATGGCTCTTTCAACGATCAGTGATCAATCTGCTAGTCACCACCTGCGACATAGTTCCCTCAAACAAACTGTTGTACCATTTGTGCGAGACCTCTGTTGGTTGCTGCTGTGCAGGTTCTTCGTCCTCAGCAGTGACCCTGTGACATAAGCGTGTTGGGTTCCAGTCTTGCTGACCATCGGTTCCACGTGTGCATCGCTGCCTTGCACTCCCCGTAGTCCTTTCGGGCATTGCCCCCGACTCGTCGACGGAGGATCGTGGACGCCCTGGCACAGCAGCACTTCAGGACGTGCGAAGCGAGCGAGCACGGCGAGTGCTCTGTGAAGTGAGATGGTTCGGGTGGTTCGTGGTGGTTCGGGTGGTGAAGGGGTGAGCCCGAACCCGTGTTGGGCGATTGTTTGCAGGTCAGACCGCTACCCAGGGATCCCTCTGTCATTCTGAGCTGTCAATGGTGAAGTCATTCTGAGTCATTCTGAGTCATTTTCCTGGTGAAGACATCAACGGCCAGAAAACCACCCAGAAGAAGTGGTTCCCATCAACTTCGCTCGCAATTGGTCGGTGAGCATCCCAACTGCGAGGGTCACGCTCCTTTCCCGCGGTGTTTGGACCGGTTTTCTCCGAACCAGTTAGAGTCGGTAGTTAAGTGTCTTGCCACAAGACACTTCAAGAAACACAAAGTCTCTGGCAGTTCCTCTTGAGAAGAACCTTCATCACCCCCCCCGCCTACATGACGCATCCGCAAGTTCGAGACCATCCTGTCACTTCGACTCAGAGCCCCCCCCTGTCCCGAAGCAACGCCCACGGAGATGCCGTGAGTTCCCATGAACCGAGGAGTGACTCAACATGATGTGGACCGGTTCTTCCTCTTACTCCACCAAAACATCAATCAGTTTGCAAGCTTGTAGCCCTTGTGGCCATCATACTTCGAAGATAGGAGTTCCCAACAACTGCCTGTCTCCATCGGATTTGTTTGAAACAGATCCATAGCGGCTGCACAGGACCACTGCGTCCAATCTCCGCTTGAAATTCATTGAGCAAGTGGCGCCTTGGCCGTCCAAGTGGCGCCTCGCCAGGGGACCCTGCAGGTCTTGTGTTTGTCAGCTTGTGCTTCTATGAGTTCCTGCAACAAACACCGGGTTGTGACCCCACACCCATCCACACCCAAACATGGTACGGATAGACCATCCTATATTCGTGGGACCCACACATGGTTTTTTTCGCGTAAAAGGACTCGACTTGCCAGCGAGGTCGTTTTCACGAAAGAGCAAGCTCAGTTCAACCACCAAGAATCAACAGCAGCCAATGTTTCAGAGGCATTTCTTTTGTCTTTATATAGAGCCCCCAAATAGATAGAAAAGTAGATTTCCATTTTTTGGAGACCACTATAGGCAGTGGTCGCCCAACGCGTCGCTTCGACCAACCGCGGAGTGCCCAGCTTTCACCCAGGCGGAGATCGCGCGCTTCTTCGTGCCAAGCTTCGCCCAGAAGGTGATCAACATCGGCCGGGAGTATTTAGCACCCTGTCGTGTGGGGAGTGTGTACTGCAATCGGCTGGTTGGAATGATCCTTTTTGGGGTGCCAAGCCTGGTTTTGGTTGCTTTGGCCTTGGTTGCCATGAGGAAGGCCGGCAAGAGGTCGTCAAACTCAGCTGGCTTGCATGCTTCAGCACAGTTGGGTGAAGACTCAGCTGGCTCAGTTGAGTGAAGACTCGCCGGGAGCTCCGTGTCTTTCAATTCGCTGGGATCTCCGTGTTTCTCAGGAATTGATGCTCCAAGGCGCGACGGGTTCGTGGTTCGTGCGGGGTTTTCGCTTCATGCATGGGACAGGGGGTCACTTGGATGAAGCTTTGGAGGCTCAGAGAGTGGTGCGCTGTGGAGGCCCCATTTTTTGGTTAAGCTGATATTCATTGACCTTTTCAAAACACCATAAACATGGGGCCTCCACAACGTACTTTTCTGTTGTTTCAAGTCTTGAAACTTTGTAGCTTTGGGATTTGGAAGCTTCGTTGTCGAACTTGAATCTGTATTTCTGTAATGCCTGGCTGCCTAAGCCAACTCCGGTAAATGCACGGAACGTAAAGAGAACTATGGAGGGTTCTTTGCCAATCCCTTAGTGAGGCTTGCATCTCAGAATTAAACTGAACCTTGACTCGGACACATAGATCCAGCTGCTGCTTTGCAAGGAAGAAAAGACCCAGAGCGAATCAAAAAGAAAGAAACGAGTGACGTGACCACTCCCAGTAGCGACCGTTGGCTGCGTCGCTCACATCCACAGATAGGTCTTCTCTACATGTTTGGCTGAGTACCAACAGAAGAATCCCCCCTCTTCCTCGCGCGACGAGGCGTGGGAGTGGAAGAGGAGGAGAAGGCCCCAGAGGTCTGGAGATGGTTCCTTTGTTACTAGTAGCTTCTTGTTACTAGTAGCAAGAATGCTCCTAGTAGCGATGCCAGGAGTCCCTAGTAGCGTCCTTGCTCCCAGTAAGGCCAGGAGCCTCGTTCGTAGCTTCTTGTTCCTAGTAGCTTCTTGTTACTACTAGTAAGGCACCTGTTACT
>CAXAMN010027251.1:80151-151809 GCA_963970005.1 Durusdinium trenchii
ATGGCATGGCATGGCACGGTATGTAATGTAATGTACTGTGCTGTAATATAATGTAATGTAATGCGATGTAATGGATGTATACATAGGCATATACTTTTTCATGGATGTTCTTGTTTTGTGCATTTGCGCAATGGGTGCTTTTCAAGTTTGGACTCACTGTTTGAGCTTGCCAGGGACTCCAGCCTCTTCGGTTGCACGGGAGTTTCGAAAGAATCGTTCGCTCGGGCAGTCAGTTTTTTTCTGGATAAGGTGCCGGAATCCACAGCCTGCCTGGTCAATGACTACTTCGGGTATGTACCGTACCCCTTATGCAATTACAATAGATGATACATGCTGCAAGGCAAACCTGCCCTTGTGACGTCAACGGGATCCGAGCATGATATGATTTGTTTCACCCCGGCCGAACAGTCATGGACTTTTGAGCAGGTCTTCATTACGAACTATCCATGCCGCACCCGTCTGAAGTGGCAGATGTCCAATTGGTTGCCTTTCTTAAGGGTTGCACCCCACCGAATTCGCACGTTTTGCCACCCCAGAACGGGGGTGTGACACAGAATTGGGACGGTCACATTTCAGTTGCTGCATTGGTTGCTGCTCGCTCGATGTTCCTTCCCATCCGGGGTGCTCCGTCCCGTTTCCCTGCCGAAGCGCTGGTGCTTTTGGTGCATTTGGAATCGCCAAGGTCTCAGCATGGGGAAGGCAAAGTCCCACAACCCCTCCCGGGCAGGGGGAATCCGACAGGCGCGGAGGTTTTGCTGGCGGCATGGGTGGATGGTTTTGAGGATGAGCCTAATGAACAGGTTGGATATGAAGGGACCTATTTTGTTGGTGAAGGATTTTAGTTCTCCATTTTTCCCCCCCTGTGTTGTTTTGAGGGTTCAGGTGCAGGAGCGGCTAAATGAGAAACCTTGTATTGCTTCCTAGCTGCTAGCTCTAGAAGATGCAGGATTCTGGTGGATTGTGTACAAAGTGTCTGGTGATGATCACCAGGAGATCTCCGGCAATTTGTCTTGACCAGGGTTTGGTTTACCTTTCCTGTACCAAATGTTTTGGAGATCCTGTACCCACAGCAAAGGCATGTCAGGGCCAACGGACTCTGGGCACGAGAGTATGTGCCCCGTTCATGGGCCTCAGCTTGAAAACGTCCTCAACCAAACAGGTATAACGAGCATGTAGATTAACGAATCATTTTTGCATGTATATTTTGCCAGACATGTGGATTCCGGGTTTTCTCTGTCAATGCCAATGTTGACGGGACTGGTCGTGCTGCTCAAAGTCTTCGGAAGCAAGCTGACCAGCAAGCTGATCCCTATCGCCGGTGCCAAAATGAGCGATAAGTTCGGGGCACCCAAATTTGGCAAACATGAGAAATCGCTGACGACTTCTTTTCCCCTTCGATTCCATGTCCACTTTGGTGTTCTTTGGTGATCAAAACAGCCGTGTGCGCCGGCGCACTCCAGCCGCCAGGGCCGACGCAGTTCAATGTCAGTAAGTAGTGGAGCCAGCAATGCCAATACGGGAGCTCGGGACCAAGGGACTTGGAGGGGGGACCTGGTGGTGGATTTGTTATGGGATTCTTCTGAAACACATTCCGCAGGAATCGGTTGTTTATCTTTGTTTGGGTAGGAAGAAGCCTTGCTTCCTTTTTCACCTTATGCCTCGTCTGGAAGGATTTTACTTCAGACAATAGATTGTAATTAGTTTTGTCATTCCTCTTTTGTTGCCTGCCCCTCTTGCTCTTCTGCTTTGTCTTCTTCCTCTTTTCCTGCTCCTCTTCCTCCTTTCGCCTTTCGCCTCATCTTCCTCATCATGCCACTCATCATCATTTTCTTACACGCATTCTGATGTTGTGGATCTAGGACCCAGGGCAAGAACTACGTGCACATCGGTGGCCAGTGGGCCAGTGTTTGATGCAACACGATGGTGCGTTTCAAAGAAGTTCCTTTCGCCCAAGGCATCTCAAAGCCATCTTCACGGCTTTGTCCAGAAACATTGGCAACACTAAAGTAGGTAGATGTGCGTCCAACCAGTTTTGCCATTTCTTTGGATCCATCCTCACTTGTTCAATGGGCCAAAGAAATTCCTGTCAGCAGGGAATTCTCAGAGTACTCTGCATTTCACCCGTCCATGTCCCCGTGCCGGCAGGGTTCATCTCCGTCAGCGCGACGTCCGGGGACTCGTCGAGCGCGACGTCTGGGCGTTCGCTTGGAGATGCTGAGATGAAACAAAGCCTGGTGCGAAAGACAGATTGTTTGTTCAAGGACCAGCATGTGGTCTTTTTGGGGGGATGGCGAGACAGTGCCAGTGCCCTTTTGGAAGAGAAGGGAGGACAGTTTGTCTGAGTGGTTGCCAGATACACGAAAGAGAAGCAAACCATACTCCTGGAGAATTGGATGGAGTCTTTCAACATCAGCGAGGAAGTGGGGGAAGCAAAATCGATGAAGGCGGTCTTGAACACTATCTTCTGTTTACGGGAGGGTTCCCCAACCCAGTGATTCGGAGGACTCAGTGGATGGTATTGGATGGTGAAGGCTACGAATGTTGGCAGAATTGCTTGACAGGGGCCGCAATTGTCGTTGACACACTGCTCGGATCACAATAAACACTCCAAAGCACACTACCCCAATAGATAACAGATAACAAAGTAACAGATGAGAATACACAACCCACATGCCTCCAAGAGTTGACGAGCCTCCCAACGACGCAGCACCCTGCAACAGCAAGGAACAAGTCCCCTGGGAACGAGTCCGGGTCGGTTCCAGACGACTCATGACGGACGACACGCAGCACCCACCGTGGCCTTCCCCAAACCGGGCCCCCGACCGAAGAGTCTCGGGACGAAAGCGCGGGTGGCGAGGAATCCACGGAGGAATCCGAATCGAACACGTGGGGGGGCTTGACCTATGTCCTGCCAAACTTGCCTGGCTTGGCCATAGATGAAGACAAACCATTGGCCTGGGGGGAGATGAGGAGAGACGGTCGGAGAGCTTCCGCAGTCGGAGAGTGTGTTCACTCGGGTTCACCTGATGACCAACTAAGAGGTTGTCCCAATCTGGCAGGACTTTCATCTTTTTACATCAAGTGTCTGATTGTTTTGGGTGAACTGATCGTCAATGACGTTCACTTTTCATCCTGTTTGGTGCTGTTTGGGTGCTGTTTGGTGGTCCAATGGACCGCCGGACAGATGTTCTAAGGCTCTTCCATCTCCGACGCCAAAAAGAGGCGGGTGTACCCGTCAAGGTGGACGGGACATTCGAAATACGGTCTAGTTGGACATGGCACCATCGTTTGAGCACCAAAGACGAAGGGAGAAATCCGCCACGACTTCCCAATTTGCACCTCCGGGTGGTCTTCTTCGGCCCACCCCACCCCCCCCCCTCAAATTTTCCCTCCGCGGAAATAACAGAGAACACCGCGCCTGGACACCGTTCTTCGTCTTCCAGCGCGACTGACGCGCGTGCAGGGCCACCGTGATTGCCTTCGAGAAGAAGCCGGACCTGGGTACCTCATCGATGGGCACCTCCAGTGTGCCCACGCACTCCACCTCTTTCGGGCGTCGGCGCGGCTCCATCCAGGCGAGCTCGGAGTGGCGAAATCATCGCCACTGGGAGGTGTCAAGAGTGGGGGGGGCTTCTGGCGAAAGGCAGTTCCACGATGTACCTGTTGAATTTTTGTTACTTTGAGACATTACAATTCAACAACGGATCTTTCTGGACTTTCGAGTCGTCTCAGTAAGGCCACGTCAGCAACACCTCCTTATAGGTCCTAAGGTCCTATTCTTTTCATTCAGCTCATGAGGGGATTATTTGGAATCAGTCCAGTGTGTTTGGCAGGTGCCAAGAATGGGTCCCATGACCCGCGTTCCGCAGCTGCGTCTTGCGCAGGCTGCGATGGCCTTTGGGAGCACCGCACAGGAGCGCTCTGGGCGTGGTGGCCCGGTGTAGTGATCGGACGTAGGAGGTCCTCAAGTTGCCTCCAACCTACTAGCGATGGCCTGCTGGGGTGCGAGGGACGCTCTGAGAATTGGGGCTAAAAAGGCTCTCGCGGTCCCCTGAAATTTCGCGCGGAGACCATGTGCGGATTCTTCCGCAATGCGACGCCCCAGAAAAGGGTTGCAGGGAGAAATGTCCAGTTGCAAGTTGCAAGCATCATCTGAGCTGCCCTTTGTCTCGCGAGATTCGGGTCATGCTCTGAAAGCTTTATTTTAATGTGAAGAGCTGGCAGCCTGATTCCCAAATCTGATTTGCTTCTCCTTGTCGCTGTTCTGAGCGCGGCTATCCATTTGTGAGAATCACGCTCACGCTCCCCATTGATCTGCCTTTCTTCTTGGGTGCTTAGATTTAACATGATTTAACACTTTTTGGATTTATTCGATTATTTATACATTGCTACTCACATAAATAGAACCGTTTTCCAATACATTTTAAGTGTGGATCTACTTTTCTATTTGTTTGGGGGTCTATCTCTCCCCCTCTCTGTCTCTCTCTATCTATACAGTTTTCTTTTTGGTATATATGAGTCTTGTGACTAGCTCCATGTGCTGACTTCCTGAAGTTTCCGTTGTAACATTGTACATGTTGGCAGCTTTCACATGACTTTTAACCGTCGTAGATGCCTCAACAATTTGAGTCCTCGTTTTATAGGGTTGCCGCCGATCGCAAGGTCGTTTCTATCAGAAAATCATCCGCCAAATGTCCTGGTTTACTGTCAACGCAGAACGAAAGCCTTGACGAAGCAGTGCTTGGCCCTATTTCTTCAGACTTTGGCTTCAGGGCCCGAACGATCTCTGCGCAGTTCCGCGGATCTCTCTCTCTCTCTCTTTCTCTGCGTCGTTTTTGCTTTTTCGCCCCAGCTCAAGGACGAACATATGCGGATGTGCATGAGCGAAGACCTCCCAGTTCGTCTCCGAAGAAAGAAACTAGACCAGTCTACCCTATCGATTTGGCTTCAGGGGGATCTCCTTATTTAAGACCCATATACCGACCCATATACCGTATACCTCTCCACTCGGCCGAGGTTGGTCTTGCCTTGGGAGGTGATCTCCTTGCGCCTTCGAGAGGCGAGGCGAAACAAACACGTTCGAACGGAACTGAACGTCTTCGGCGAGGGACCGAGAGAGGTGGTGGGACCGAGGGACACCAATCACCAGTGAATCTTTTGCAACACTCCTTTTTGGTTGCGGGAGTCGGTTTCTGCCGAGTCCGACTCCGACTATAAACGAAACTCAGGAAGAGACACTTGTTGCAACTGGTCGTAAACTTGGTCTTCACGTATTTGGTCTTCAGTGAGGACGTGTTGAGATATTTGTGTACCCGAAAGAAAACGCATGGGAATGCCATCTGGAAGATGGAACACCTCAACTCAAAAGACAGGGCTGCGCGTCTCAGGTGGTGCTCATGGTTGTCTTTCTTCATTCTTAGGTAGGTCCTTAGGGGGCCAACGAAAGGAACGCAGCCACGCTGTTGATGCGAACGGTGGTCCTCTTTGTACTTGGCACCGGCCTGAAGGGCGCCACCCATGGGTCAAGTAAGTTCTGGGACAGAGTTTTGGGAATACCCCAAACTGGTGGATTGCGTGTCAAAGCAGGGTGTGTGGGGCTGCTGCCATGGTTCATCATGGCTCTCAATGGGTCATATGGCCCCATGGACCGTGCCGTGGGTCATATATGCATGGTCATCTGGCCCAGTGCGCCACGCCTCCAACGTTCTATCAAGCCCTGTGAATTGCATCGGCTTGGGCCATCACCATGTTCGAGTGACCAGTAGCAGGCGGATGATGAGTCGTATAAAAATCCACAGTTGAACACGATGAGCCCCCCAAGCCAAACCTCCTTCTTGGAAGTGCACAGTCTTCTGAGTCTGTAAGCTTCTGTCATGAAGCTGTAATAGAAGCTCACAGACTCACAGACCAAGAATTAAAATATATTAGTGAAGCTTCTAGCTGTTATATATTATCGTGAGCTTAATAACAGTATATAGCTATACAACCAACTTCTCGGTCTCAGCCTGCCCCAACATGCCCCAACTTCTTGACGGTCTCGCCATTGAACAAGCTGTAAAATATTTTTTTAGTTCCGACCTTACCCCCCTACACCTACCGTTGAAGAGTTATCACGGTTTAATAGGTGCCGAAGAGTGCGCTTTCCACCTCTCCCTTGCGCCCAAGTGCAAAGGAGACACAGTCCAAAAGCTTCTCCCAAATCTGTCCATGTTCAAAGACTTTTCACCACTGGACTCCCTTGGAAAAACTGCGGAGCACACGAGGCAGCACGGGCCGAGCCCACCAGCGGCTTCTTAAAGGTTCCGGTCGGGGAGCCCGGCGAAGAAAGACGTGGAGCGAAGGAGGCGGAAAACACGTGGAGCCAGAGCGAAGGTGGCGATTTCGCATTGGCATTCTTCTTGTTTTCTTAGGGTGAACTTGTTTTTTCTCGGACACTTCAAGGGTTCTGCTTAGCAGTCGATTTCCTTGTTCTGAATTGGTCACGCACCCCCGCCCCCGAACCCCCATGAGATTGAGCGACCGCTGCAAGAAGCATCCCAGGCCTTGATGGAGATGCTTTGCAAGGCGTTCTTCACGGCCGATGCGCTTCGCAACTCTTTCTCAGCGGAGTTCCACGCGGTTCGACCGACCATCACGACCGTTCTTCTTCCCCGAAAGGACCGAAGGTTCTGGGGACCCGTGTTCTCCGCCGTGGTCTACTGAGTCGTCTTTTTCGAAGCCCATTTCTCTACTGCAGAATCACAACATGCAAAGACGTAGCTAAGCTGGATAGCACGGGGATGATTTGCCAGGGGCTTTTCCAGTGATTTCATGGTCCGGGTCTGGCAGTTTCTTGTGTGGCATTGACCGACCACTGTAGGGTTGATTTGGGGAGGACAAGACTGGGGAGCATTGTGGTCTTTTTTGAGACCTTGAATACAATATCCTGCTCACCATTCTAAAATCATCATATCGTCCTGGTATTCCAAAATCATCGTAGGGCCAGGTTTATCCTCTCCTGAATCATCAACTCAACTCATTTGAGGTCCCAGGCCTGGATCATCCTGGGTCTTCATCACAGAGCTGGGTCTTGGCTATCCTCGAACCTCGAGCCATCTTTAATCATCATGGGGTGTGGTCTGGGTCATCCCAATCATCCTAGGGGTATATAGTTCTTGGTCATCCTGACATCATCTGGATCATCCCTAGAATCATCCCGAGTTCCTGGCCATCGATTCATCCTAGGGCCTGTCCTGGATCATCCTAGGACTGGTTCTTGGCTGCAATCATCATTAAGCAATCGGGCATGGAACCATGATCATCCTTGGCTTCAAACAAGCCCAGCTTCCTGCCCAGTGGTTCAAGTTTAAAGGACCAGACCTCTTTTTTTGCTCACAGGCCGTCATGCCGGTGCTTCTTTCTTTATTTCAGCTGGTCAGGTGGCCTATACCTACCTGGGTTGCTATGGGAACATGCAGCAGAGGAGCAGCTTGGCTAAAACAGCCTGAGGGAGACGGCAATCTTTAGCCTTGAGGGAGTCTTGAGTGTCATCTTTTGAGAGGTACTGGTGGTTTTACTGTACAAGTTTGACACACCTGAAATGGCATTTCCGTGATTTGTTTGAGACTGTGCTCCGCCAAAAGACCTTCTTGCATAGGCCCGGAGAGGGGTTCTTCGCACCATTGGCTCCGTCTACTTCATGCTTGGAACAACCATTTGGGTCCGTCTACTTCTGGGATCCCGGACAGTTCTTGAAATTCAATGAAAGGCAATATTGCTCATGTGCCTTAAGCAAGTGACGCTTTCGACACCAATCCACGTCCTCTGTGAGTCCCTGAAGTTGACGGATGAAGTTGACACCTTCGCGGGCGTTGGAATTGCTTCGGAAAAAGAACACAATTCCGAAATCAATTCTACATAGACCCAGCTCACCATGGAGTTGTTATACCGGAGGGTTTCCAGATGTTATGAATTAGACACACTCACTTGGAGTCTTGGAAGTGGCTCAGGCATGTCCACGTTGCTTCAGACCGTATGGCTGCTGACCTATTTGACCTGGCCTCAGCCCGTGATTAGGTGGACCAAATTCTGTCAAGTTGGAATCGATGGACCGTAAGGTATCTACTATTCTGCAGCTGTGCTGTTCAAAACCAATTCTCCTCACTTCGTGACCTTTGCCCCACAGGGCCGAGCCGAAACGGCCCACGGCCACGCTCGCTCGGGCGAGACGGAGGCGCTTCGGCGTGGAGAGCCTTCGAAGCTCCTTGCAGCGACGGAAGATGGAGAAGGAAGAGGAGGACGGAACGACGGAACCGGCGGTGAGGACGAAGCCTTGGAGAAGCCTCGGACGAAATCAAAGCATGCAGTACCTTTGGGGGTTCCCACTGATCTCTGATTTTGTGGGGACATGCACGGACTTCGTGCTCTTGGCCATCACCCACATGTCATTATTTCACCCCGTAGGTATTTGTTCCATACACAGGTGTTTCAAAGACCATACGCAGGTGTTTCAAAGAGCGGTTGACCCAGTCGGTTTGGCTGGTGAGTTAGAGAAAATCCCATGGTGCTTTGGTGTTTTCAGGCTGGGTCAGGGAAAAAGTATGAGTCGATTCCGGACATTCTCTTTTTGTCCTCGTTCGTTTCGATTCGGGCTTCCACCAGGAACGCCGCTACGGTGCTGTGAGCTGGGCTGTCCGGAGGCTGTAGGGACGTCCCAGAATGTGTCGGAGCGCCGTAATTATGTGTCGCGCCGATCAGATGTGCCCTGTGGGGCCTGTGGGGGGCTCTCAGAGACTCGCCAACCCCATCGGCACACTGAATCTAGTTGGCATGGCCAGCTTGGTGGGCCAACATGCACAAGCTCGTTATCTCGAACAGCCGAGAGATTCCAGACGATTCGACTTAGGCTTAGGTTTAGGTTTCTTTGGGAGGCTCAATTGGTCTCTCTTTCTCACCCGAGAGTATTGAAATTCGCCATCCGCTAAACGGGAGGTGGTAACGTGTTTCCTCCCACCCGATGAAATGGTTTGTTGGGTGACAGCTCATAGCATCCACAATCTTAAGATCGGACTCTGTCTGTGGCATGCTCGCAAATTCACTCTGTAAGTATAGAAGAACGGAGCAAGGTCAGGGTGTCCTCCAAAGCAATCCAACAAAACCATAGACATAGAAAGTGAAAGTTATAACTATCCTTTACCAAAAGATGCTTCCATGTCAATTCTCAATACAAGTCCTTGCATGGGCCAATCCTGGCGAAGTGCCGTCAGTCAGACCCATGAGCGAATCCAGTGAGAGCGTCCGTAGGCCTATACCACAGAATCATAGCGTCTTTCTGCAAGCGCAATTACAAGCAACCCAGACACTCGGTGAAAGGGCCCATTGTGATCGTCTATCTAAGTATAGCAGCTGATGTCATGGCGCTGGTTCTTCTCAGTGTATCCCAGTGCTGAGAAAATGTTAATTCGGCATTTTAAGTGGGAACTGAGTCAGCCCTCAGCACATGCTGCCATAGCTTCAGTTTTGCCACTTCGCAATGGTAGAAAAGCTCTCAACAACCATGCAGGTTCAACTGGCCCAGCGACCCAGACAAGAGAATCTCGATCGTTGATAGACACCAAAGAATCCTAAAACTCTACTGGAAAGAGAGGCGGTCTTCCGTCTTGGCAAGTCTTAGGTCGCCGACCGCCGCGTTTCACGGCTCGGCTGGTGTTTTTCCAAGGCGCCCCGACATGTGGGACATGGATGACGCTCCAGAGTTCGAGGCTGGTCGTGGCGTCATCCGGTCACCCGCTGAAACGCTCGGGGCAAAGCGAGGGAAGTAAGACGTAGTGCCGAGGCCATTTCTTCTTGCAATGGTTCTTTCTATCCAGCCTTAAGAACAACAGGTCTTGTTGTTGATTGAAGGGTCCCTGTGATCGAAACCAATGTGTCGCCCATTCCTTCCCGTGGACGACATGGCTGGCAAGGATGACATGCCGGCGCCCTGTGTGAAGCCCCTGCCCAAGGAGGCGCTCCCGACCGATTTTGCAAACACACGTACAGTACTTGAAATGCCGTTGGTATGTTGTGGTACAATATGTATATATACATGTATATCTCCATGTTTGCAAATGTTTGTGGAACGTGAAGCTCTTCGGCAGAAAAAGATGACCTAAGAAAGGTGACCTCGAATGGTGTACCAAGTGGAATTGAAAGCCTTCCCCGATAAAATGTCAAGCTAAAGAATGCCAAGTGATGCTTGTATGGAGAGCTTAAAGAACAGGATGGAGGCAGCAATTTTCATTTTTTTTCCACCGGTGGGAATGTTTGGAAACCGAAGGGAAACCTTGCATGTCGACATGAATGTTCATTGTCAGTTGAAGTTGTGGCTTTGATCATCGCATCTTCGCATCATTGTCTTGAATCGCGAGAGTCGCGACTCCTTCGCTCAATGAACTTGTTCCACGTTTTCAGGTTGTAGGCTCAACAAAGGATGAGGTGAAAAAGGTTCACTTGCATCACCAAATTCGAAGGAAAGGGAGCCATCACAAGACATGTAAGTGTTTGCAATGAACACGCAACAGCATTTTGAGCCATGTGACCATGTGTTTCTCCGATCGGCGAATGCTGGCGACGGAAGACGGGCCGCAGCCACCCCCACAAATTGGCCGTGACCAGTGGCCGTTCCATCCGACGAACGAGCCGAGTTCGAGCACAGGACATGTTTTGGTGTGTCGATTCCTTCATTCATGTCATGATGATCTCGCTCAAATCAGGTGTTTTTGGGGAAAGAGGAAGGTGATCGGTCAAAATCATTGATGAGGTCAAAAAACGGTTGCTGAAAAGCAGGAGGTCGACCACGATTTCTTAGAAGGGTTGGATGGTTGGTGTGTTGGTTGGTTGGTTGGCTGGTTGGTTGGTTGGCTGGCTGGCTGGCTGGCTGGCTGGCTGGTTGGTTGGTTGGTTGGACATGCTTTACTTGATGTTCTCCTCCAGGGGTGACTTCTGGATTCTGGAGAGCTACAGCCATCCTCATCCTTTGAACCGAAAGGGCTTTTCCATATGGGTGTGGGTCATGGCACCGGGGAACCTTGGTGAACCACCGACAATGAACAGAATAGACTACCAGACATGGTCAATCTAGCAGGGTGTGGGATTCCAGGTTTTGATTCACCATTTCTTCGTCGCCTTCTTTTGTTTGGCCTCCCCATAATTGTGGGAAAGTTGAGCGCTGGGGGCAAAAGGCGCTCGCCGGCAGGTGATACGAAAGTCCACCAAGCAGGCGTCTGAAGCTCCCAAGGAGGGCGCCATTGTGAGTCGCCCCGGATTCCGGGCGGATTCCGGGCGGCTGGAGGATGGTGAGGCTCAGCGTGGACCATTTGTGAGGCTCAGCGTTTTGGTTGGATTGACGGTTGAACCAACAAGTTGGTGGACAGGTGGGTCATGGGAGGTTGACAGAAGATACAGAGGTCGACAGTGGAGATGCCAAGAACTCAGGCAGGTGAGAGGATCCGTCAGATCCTTCTGTCGGAGGCAAGCATCCTTCTATCTTCGTTGGCTTGACGCTGGGCCCCAGTCGGAAGTATCGACAGCTTTGATCATAGCCACTTTGACAAGCGATCCTTAATCGTAGTCACTAGATGTCACTAGGCTCTTCTTCTCCGGTCCGACTAACTACATCCAAGTCTATGGATGTGCGCCAGGCTACTTGTTTGATCTTCTTTATGTACGATATATTATGATATAGTATCATACAAATAGATACAAATAGTAGATATACTAAAAACAATATATAGTCATATATATATATATACACACATACTTTTCTGGAATGTCTCATTAGATTAGCTAGAGCAACAATCAACCAGTTCTGGGAAGTGAAAACCAGTGCTGCACTCACTTTCGGGCGGTTTGTGTATTTGTCATTTGGACATCAAGAGCTCCTCCGATGCATTTCCCCACCCAGTGAGGTTCTTGTCACCTCCTTTGGCGCACACACGCGCACACACGCGCACACACGCGCACACACGCTGTTCCAGGAGGGAACGCCCTATGTTGTGGACAAGAAGTGCCAGATTTGCCAGATCCTAAGGGCCCACCAGCTTTCTCTTGTTCCGAAGAGGGTCACACTGGGAGAGAAGCAGCAGATCCTTCTGGGGAGAAGTCTGCATTTTTGGTGCTTGGGGTGGAGTGTTTCTTGCTTTTTGTCAGCCTCCGTCCCGTTCAGAGGAAGAATGGGTTCTAAAGCTGAAGAAACCCTTCCTGCCGTTGACCTCCTTGCGTGAAACCCATGTGATCCGGACGAGTCCACTCCGGACGACGTCGACGGACTGGAGGCAAGTCGACCGAGTCGGGCGAAGGATGGGGCAACTTGAGGCGATTCGGCGGACGCGAATCCGGTGCGAGAAGACGGGGGGAAGGATGGGCGAATGGGCTGGCGGTCGACTGGTGGGTGCACATGGGATGGGCAGGAGAAGAATTAGCAAGTCCATGTACAGACCCCCAGCAAACTGCTGGAGTAGAAGTCTTTAGAATTGGTGAAGGAGTCCCTGAAGTAGCCTTGGTCGAGCCTTGTCCGGACCTTGGTTCGGAGTCCTTGGTTCGGCGGGGTCAGACGGTCTCCATTCTTTCTGGGACGACGAATGGAAACGACGACCGTCGACTCCGAGACTGCGAGCTGGTCCATCGTTTCCTGCAGAGAAGATGGACCCGTTGAGCTCTACTTCGATCGAGCTTTTCCGCAGAAAGGAACGCTGTTGGAGCCTATCCGTCCTAGCCTAGTCCTTTGCTCGATCCGCTTTGTTGACTGTTTGCGATTGGCCAGGTGCTTCGCTTGCTCCAAGATCGATGCCATTGCCTTCAGGCGCCCCTGGCGCTTTGCACCTGGGAGTGGAGATGGTAGGATGCCGGAGGTGCATCTGACCTCCCTTCAAAAAAGGTGGAATGAGAAGCTCGATCCAAGTGTCTGCACATCCCAGTCGACTGGACCCAGTGGCCAGAAACCACCGATTTCCAGGAAGTTCTCTTTTAAGTGTCAGCCGCTGGCAGGTTTTTCCTCCAGTCAATCCCCCACGACCCGTGGCGGACCTGTCAAGGCGCCACCCCTTGGCGGCGCTGCTACGGAGGAGTGGCGAAAAGCCGGTGGGGTGCCCCGCAGAGGAGTGACCAGACGACGTTGGCTTCTGGAGGAAGATGTGGGAGGAAGAGGTGGGAGGATGGAAGAGGTGGGAGCAACTTCCCCCTGAAGGTACTGATGACAAACATGACATAGGATCGCATGGTTCATGTTGACCCGAGGAAAGGACAATTCCTCAGTGAAGGAAGACATATGTACATCACCTAGACCCACTGTCAACGGTAGAACTTGAAGCACCGTGACGGACACTTAAAAGGTGGACGAAAAAGAGTTGGGATCCGCAGATCCGCCACATGAGGCCGCAGGATGGGGGGTTCGGGCTTAAAGTCTATATGGCCATAGATGGCCAGGGGTTTTCCATGGTTATGTAGGACATTTGTGTTCATTTTGGTTACACGACCTGTTCAAACCTAGGCCACGGGCCGTCTATTTTTGGCCCCCGCTGGCGACGTCTTCAGGTCGCGCTGGCCGGCAAAGTGCCCCGCGTGACCTGGCAGACTGGGCGAGACTGGAGCGGGCCGATGCAGTACGGGTTTCAAGATCCACCAGAGTCTCAGTAGGGATTTTAAGGGAAATGCTGGCAAAGGTAGAGGTTTCTAGATTCTGGAGAATTCTGGAGACATGTTTACAGCCAAAAGAACGGACTTATAAAGACTTTAGTTTCTGCAGATGGAGATTTTCTAAAGAAAAGATACAAAATCCTTGAAAGAGTCACCTAAGATGTCTCGAGATCTCTCGTGGGACGAGATCGATGGGACGAGTTTCAAAGTACGTAGCGGTTTCTAGCGAAGCGTATCCAAAAGTAGAGATTCCTACACAACAGTAGCCGACAGCAGGGGGTTCTAGAAAAAAAGAAAACATATCCAACAGTTATATAAGCTTTTTTTTCAAGCAGCCAAAAGTATCTACAGACCTCTACATAACAGTATCAAAAAGTACAGATTCTTCTAGAGCAAATATCCACAGACAAGCAAGAGCCATCAGTTCACCTTTGCAGAGATACTAATAAACTATTAAAGCCAAAGTCGAGATTTCTAGTGAAAAGTCACCGAAAGCAGCAATGTCGAAACAACAGTAGCAAAGTGTAGCGCTGTACGCTGTATCGGTCCAAAAGCACCTACATATTTTTCTACCTGCGGTGACATTGTGCAGACCTACCGGTGGTGATGTTGTACGTTTCTCTCGGGGAACAATATCGGGCTTTTGAAGTGGTTCTTCTGCACTATTCATTGTCGTAACGTTAGTCGTTTTGAGGTGTCTGTGTGAAGTCAGTATCTCTGCAATTGTTGAGCTGTATAGATTCTCTCTCTTCTTGGCTTCAGCGCCGAGTTGCAAACATATGCCTGCTTCTCTGCATTGCAACGGAAACAATTTGACCAGACACACACCATCAAGCCTCGGGGGCTTCTCTTTGCGTGCGTGATTTTTTTTTGGTCACCATAAGATTGACATGGACCCCCATAACCACTGGGTGGGTCTTCGGAAAATGGTCGAAACCACCCGGTCTTCTTTCTCAGGGTCCAAGCAGGATCGTCTGGAGGATTGGTCCATAGAATCCATAGACCCTGGTTTATTCTCTAGGCTCTAGACCATAGGATGAGTGTAGAAATTACATAATTCTCAGGGCAAAGGAGGGCCAATTTGGGTGGTTGATTCCACGTCGCTCTCTCTCGTCTCTCTCCGTCGTGCCACTAAGGTGCGGAACACGTCCCTGTCGCCACCCCGCTTTCAGGAGTGCGGGTCACATGAGCCCTCAGGGTTCAGGTCACACGGTCCGGGACGGGGGGGGCTGCGTTTTTTTTTGTTATTCTTTTTTCATATCCCCAAAAAGGAAGGTTTGGATGGCGGTGGACATGCGAGATTACACTGTTGGACGACGATTGCCTCTAGAAATCAACCAACTAAGGTCAAAACCTGAAGAACTGAACTTCTAGTCTGAGACGAACTGAGCAACTTAAAGATGGTGAACTACTCCAGCTTGGATTGGTCATTGTGGAGAGTGGTTCATTCAACCTGCAGGACTCCCTGACCAAACCAACCGCAGAGTCGATGGCCTCCCCAACACTCGGTACGGCCAGCGGCTGAGTCCATGCCCCTCTCCGCTCGCCGGCCGCCGGGCTCCGGCGCCGAACCCGACGTGGCTCTCATGAGTTCTTTCACGAAGGAACCCGATGCGGAAAATGGGTGAACCGCATGAGTTTATTTTTACTTTTGTTAAATGATCCATGAGACAAACGGATTTTGTAAACACCCCCTATGAAGAGGCTTTACAATTCAATTCGGGGGGGTTGTACTAACCAAGAGTCTACAATACCTGCTTAAGGGGACCTCCTATGATCCAGCGGCAGCTTCGTTCCGCCGAGGAGAATGACACGCTCCGGACGGACGTGACTCAGGCGCCAGCTCACGCGGGTGGTCACACGGTCACCCGTTCTGCAGCGGTGGGTGAAGGAGCTTCGCAACCACTCCTGAAATAGAGCCGACGTTGTCAGCCCACTACTTTCAACCATCACTCGAACCTGAAATCCAAGGGAGATTGGTGCAGACGCCTTCAAGGTGATTTGAGTCCAATGGAAGTGTCACCATGACTCCTCAACTGCGGCCAGGAACGGCTCAATGAAGATCTCCCTTCTTTGTCCGAAAATCCATCAGCAGGATTTTTGCATTTGTTTGTTTATGCCACATTCGTCCAGCCAATACGTCAGCGTTTCTTTGGGTGCTTCATGGTGCTTCTTCGGCATCCCCAGATATCCTCAGGATCATCATCTTCTGCTTTACCTTTTAAGTACTCACTGGATAATGGAAGGCTGTCATGTTGAACCCAGGATTTCCACAAAACTTTGGTAGGCTAATCAGCTAGTCAGCCCATCATTCGTCACTCAACTCTCAGACGTTTTTAAAGCAAATTGTAGAGGATTGGTTTGTCCCCAAAGCCATTGGTTTCGCTTGCAATGACCTGCCTTCAATGGGTGTGGTCGGTGCCCCACCAGTATAATCACAGGTTTATTCAACATAGTTTTATTTTTTGCCCCCTCATTGTGAGACATACGGCGACATATCGGCGAGTGCAATCGGTGAATATCTTGTGGTAGGCAATTGGTTGCATCTGTTGGGAAGTCATGACCAACGTGCGATTGCCTCTGCACCTCGCGTGGTTTCTCCACATGCGAAAACTGGACACCACAGAGGCTTTCGGGGGTCTCTTCCTTAGCTCTATCTGCTGCATGGGCAGGACGCCATCGGCCAGTCGGAGGGCGGCGTCCCGTGCGTCCCGCCGTCCGCGGGGAGCGACCAAGTCTCCTTCGGCAGCTCCGACGAGGGTTGCATGGCATGCTGCGGGGGGTGGAGGTGTTTGGACTGATTTGAATGATGCTGAAAGGAGAAAGACTATTGTGCAGAGACAGAAGTATCATGGCGTAGTTGCAACATGTTGCAACTAGGTTCGAGCTTAATATTCCTGATTCATCTTTAACATGGGTTTGCCTCCCAAAGCCGCCTGCTTTTCATTTGCTGGTCCAATGGCCAGGTTCTTGTAGGGGATCAACATGGGCACAAGAAGAAAGACGTGTATGTGCCAGGTGACATGTTCATTTTTTCCACATCGCTTGGTCGGGAAGGCTCGGGGCACCACACACACGTGGCATATTGTCATGGCTATTATATATAAACATGAAAGAAAGGCGGTATATACTACACACAGACACAGACACACACACACACACACACCAGTGCAGAATATTGCAGATATTCTGTGACCAAGAAGCCTCTCCTTGATACCGAGCTTTTTCCCACCATGAGTCAGTGACTCTCTAGTGTACCCAGGCTGAGGGCCTCAGTGCTTCCTGCCGCAATTCTCTGCGTCTAACGAGTGAGCCGAATTGGCCCCGACTTGCTGAAGACCAGCAGCCAGGGCCGACTTGCTCCTGGTCTGGTTGTTGGGGGCTGCTGAAGGCACCACCCAGCACCGGAACTTGGGCTGAGTCGAGGCTTTGATTTTTGGCCTTTAGCCGCTGACAGGTGTGCGCCTTGGGTGGTCAATGGAGGGAAGACTGCGAGGAGGAGAAGGAGGAGGAGGAGGGGAAGAACAAGCTGGCACTTTTTCGTACCATCGGATGGTTTTCGCTTGCTTGGTTGATTTTTGAAGGTGCTCAACCAGCAATTAAGTGGTTGTATCCGATAGAAGTCCGGCCCCAAGGGTGTTTTGCAAGTACACCGAACTACTAACTATAGCACCGCACCATTCTGACTTGTATGCAGTTTTCCTGGTCGGTGATTTCCATCGAAAGCTATTTCAGGTCGAAACATAGCGATTTCCCGATAGTTAGTGTGGCATTTGTCGAATCATAGTATTTTGCTTCGTTGTCATGTCACAAGGGTTTAGATAGAACCCCAAACATGGCCGGAAGGCTTTTTGTGGAATAAACCGGATCAAACCAACTTCAGAGACCAACTCCATGAGTTGATGTTCATTTGGGGGGCTCGGGAGAATGGGAAAGCAACTGCAAGACATGGACGCATCCGGAAATGCAGACATATCAATTCCTATCTGGGAAGGACGTCTTTTGTCATGTCCGAGTTCGTCCTTGTAAGTTGGCAGATTTCTTCCACGCAGCCATTTTTGCGTTACCAGTAGCGTTGGTCATTGCCACCTTTTGCTGCAGGCTAGTGAGAACCGGGTCGTGTAATCCATGTTGACGAACGGGCAAGGCACCAGATTTTGCCGGAACCGATCATCACTTTGATTGTTCCGTTCGTAGCGTCCTTTGTTCCCTGTAGTGATGTCCTTTGCTCCGTTCGTAGCATCCTCTTTTGATCATTTATGAAGGATCAGCTGATTAGTTGGCACAACTTTTCGGTGTTTGAATGACTTGAAAAGAATTGTCGGGTTGCAAGACATTGATCCATTCGGAGACATTTTTTCAACAACGTTTTCAGGTTGCGGTTCTTCAACACTTAACTTACAATTTGGCAAGTCTTGGGTAGTAT
This sequence comes from Durusdinium trenchii, assembly GCA_963970005.1. Classification (NCBI taxonomy): domain Eukaryota; class Dinophyceae; order Suessiales; family Symbiodiniaceae; genus Durusdinium; species Durusdinium trenchii. The sequence continues at coordinate 98,231 of CAXAMN010027251.1, forward strand.
ATATGTAGGTTGCTATATCAGTTGCAGTTTTCTTTACCAATAAACTGAGACTAGACCACATACAGTAAAACATATCAGATTGTTAAATTGCTACACGATGTTTTGCCATTTCACTATATGGCCAACACATGTGGCATGTTTGCAGGGTATCGATTATAATATTAGCAATGTAAGCACGACCAGGCCATGGTGCGTGGGCATGCCAAGCAACAAGCCCAAGAGAAGAATGCTGCGAAGCAGGCGCCCGGCGCAAGGTGGTGTGGTGAAGGTGGTGACGGAGCTGGTGGAAATGGAATCGATGAAACAACACATTTGATGTTATTTGGTGCATTGTGAGGTGTGTCTTGGGAACGTGTGGCTTTGAGATTCATGATTTCTTTTGTACGCATTTCTCAGTGGATTGAAGCTGTGACTGCTTTGTTTTTTTGGCGTGTCTCAGTTGGGAGAGGACGGAACAAATATGGGAGGTCAAATCAATCAAAGTTGACGCATGACCTACAAACATCGGGCCGTGGCATGGACAGTCCGCAAGTCGCGCCATCCAATGTTTGTCTCATCCCGGCGGAGAAAGAAGCTGTGAAAGGAATCAACCACTCCTCTTGTTTGTTCCATCCAGTGTTTCATTCTACAAGAGGAGTGGTTGATTCCTTTCACAGCTTCTTTCTTCACCGGGATGATCGATGAAATCGACTGACCGAGGCGTCCATGAAGAAATCCGGCTCGCAACTGGATGCCGCAACCTGAGGATGACGATAAGATTGAGAGACTGAAAGGCTTAAAGGCTGGCAGAAATCTTGTGAATTTGCTTGGAATCATTTGTTAATCAATTCCTGACGGAGGGCAAGTTATTTTAGGATGTTCTTTTTCTTTTATAGGATTTGTTTCTTTTTTCGTGGCTTTTGGCTTCTGTGCCTTTTGGCTTTCGTGGCTTTCGTGGCTTCTGGCTTCTGTGGCTTTTGGCTTTCATTGCTTTCGTGGCTTCTGGATTCTGTGTGGTTTTTGGCTTTCGCGGCTTTCGTTTCTTTATATATTTGTCTATCTATCTATCTATCTATCTATCTATCTATCCATTAAGTAACTAACTAACTAACTAACTAACCAACCAACCAACCAACCAACCAACCAACCAAATAGCCAACCAACCAACCAACCAACTAACTAACTAACTAACTAACTAACTAACCAACCAACCAACCAACTAACTAACTAACTAACCAGCTAACTAACTATCTAACTCTCTCTCTCTCTCTTTCTCTTTCACTATCTCTCTCTCTCTCTATCTGTCTCCCTCGCTCTCCCTCTCTCTCTCTCTATGTGCACTTCCAAGTTCACAAAGTGCTGCACCTTTCACGAAATTTGCACTTCAAGGTCCACAAAGTACTGCACCTGCCACGAAAATCGAAAAAAAAAAAACATACACAACTCCCAAATTTAATCCGGACCATGTTTTCGCAGAGGAAATTCAAACATGACTTGTTTATATTTGTTTGTGTTTCCTCCACAGGCATCCATGAATGACGTGTTTCAATAGATTCCGATTTGTGTCCGTGTTGCCAATGGACACTTCCCTGCAGCAACCCGCCGACCGAGGCGCAGAAGGCCGGATTGAAGTTCCAATGTCCTTCCTGTTGGCAACTCAGTCAGATGATGGACACCGGGTGTTGCCATTGGGTGGCAGTAGGTGTCCTTCTTCCAATATTCCAATGTGGCAAAAGATAGCTCGTAGAAAAGACGTGAACAGGTCAGACCCGGAAGGCCGGCCAATGTAGATTGATTCACTCTTTGGGAACGTCTGAAGCTCCGAACCCAGCTGGTGTAGGTCAATGAGCTGAGAGGAGGAGTTATTTTTTGGGCTCTCAGATGTTTTAGCTGCTTAAAACATCGAAAGCTTGTTTGCCAGTGGATCTGCATCTTGTCCATGCCACAAGGCCTTCAGGAGAGCACGAACTACAAGATGCGACTTGGCAGCTTCATTCTTCTCAAGAAGAGAACTCAAGATATTATGACTCACCGATTCCAAATTGGTGACTCACCAATTTTGGACGTTTTTGAATACATGTAATGATTTGGAGTTGGGTCAGAATCCCATCAAGTCCTCGATTGGCAGGCTGCAACAGCACTACGATTCGAAGCATCCCAAACTGCTGCTTGGCGATGTTCGATCCCAGTTTGCCAGTTCACATGATACTCAGAACGTGATACGCATCCAACCAGAGGCCGCAGCCAGCCACTTTCTATCATCCCAAAATACAGTGTCCAGGACTTTCCATCTCCATTTCTGCCCCAACTGTGATATCCAGACGAGAGACCACGGAGTCCGAGGACAATCCCACCTGAAGAGGAATGCGTTAAGAAGTGAGCTACGCAGTACATGCAGTTTGGCGTCTGGTGCTCAGTAGTTGGTGATCGCACAACGGGGAAAACAAACACAACATGATTTGCCATTTGGACAGTGAAGACTGTGAAGACTGATCACATTTTTTGACCATTTGACAGGGGGTTGAAGGATCGCAAGTGAAGACCAGTGCCTCAGGTGCCTGCCAACTTTGCTCTGCATTCCAGGTTGGATGGCTGGAGCAACGAACAGAGGTCAACTTCTGCCCTTGTTTGGCGTTTCTCTTCAATAGGTTTTATAGCCATGAAAGAATATCTTTGTTGGCGTTGATAGGAGATTCAACTTTCTGGTTTGGTGGTAGGGATCACCTGGTGAATCATGACCAAAATACCTAGAATGGATTCGGATAGTTCTTGCATAGATCTGAATCTGTTTGGCTGTTACTGTTTACGATGACTCGCCAGGGTTGGGCTGTGAAAGCAATGGCCTCCATAGTGAGTGCCCGAGCCTCAACCTGGAAATCTTTGGTCTGACTCGGCAGTGGACAATGCAGATAGCTGGAAACACCGAGATTTGGGTCACCTGTGAATTGGACGCACAATCCACAGCAGAAAGCAGCCAAGGGGAGGGAAGGGAAGCCGTTTTGCATGACTGGATTGGCCACAGCTTGGCGGGCTACCCCAAATGTGCATATGAGAGCCATGCATTGGAGGCTGTTGCAATTTTAGTAACTCCAAGTCCTCTTGATTGCTTAAAGTCGGTGGCTGCCCCATGTAGTACCACGATGACAATTCATCTGAAAGAGAGGTAACAACTCTATGCCTACGCCGCTCAACTCATCTAAACGGAGGACAGTATGAGCATGAGCTCAGTAAGCCGAGTAATTAGGGCGTTCTTATTCAAGGAGCTGAGCAAGCCCAGGAAGCCCAGTGGACGAGCGTATGAAGCAGGATGATTATATAACCACATATATACTGTATCTTACTGTACTAAGTGGGTTGATCGTCCCAGTCTCCGGTGATTCTGAGGTCGCCCAAGGTCGCCCAAGGTCGCAAATGCCACACCTGAGCGAGCCGGAAGTCGAAGGATTTTGCCGAACAAGTGCCACGCTACTAGTAACAAGTGCCTTGCTAGTAGTAACAAGAAGCTACTAGGAACAAGTGCATCGCTTCTAGTAACAAGTGCCTTACTAGTAGTAACAAGTGCATCGCTTCTAGTAACAAGTGCCTTACTAGTAGTAACAATGTTTGCTATTAGCTTATTTTTCGTGATTTCAATGCATGTCTCTTGTTCCGTTCGTAGTATGGCCAGGAGCCCCGTTCGTAGCGTCCGATCGCTCCAATCGTCTCATATCGTTTTTATTTTTTTGGTCTGATGCCCGAGTTGTTGAGAACATTTGACACGCACACTTTTCATCCCTTTTCTAGATGAACAGGGAATTCAGGGAATTATTCCTGGAACTAGAAGATAGTGGATTGCAAAGATAAAAACGCGAACCACATAATAATTCCCTTCAACCGCTATATTTTTTAATTCTTTTGTATCCTTTTGTTGCTATATTGTTTACAACTTACGATGAATCCCTTACAATTACAAAATAGGATCAATAGGCTAGAACGCTTTGAAATCTATTATCTGTAGTTTATTTCATGTTTGCTGACTTGCCAGTCCCGAGAGTCCCTGAAGGGTCATCCACCTTGAAAACAATGCCTTAGGGTACAAGGATAGATATAGATTGTATAGATAGAGTCTTTGCATGCACACACACACTCGGAGATGTATGATCGACCATCAGGACTCATGAATACTCAGGAATACTCATTGCTTGATATGATCTATGCATACTACGCATACGATGCAGACAAGTATAGCCTATAGCAAATGATAAAGCACTGTTTGAAGAGACAGACAAAAGCAGAGCAGTGCCTACATGAACTATGATACAACAGGATCAGTACAAATGAATCTGAATGAACCTCAAATGGTCCCTGACGCTTCATTGCTGGAACTGATTGCATTACCCGACTTCCTTGGCTCGGAGCTGCGCACGTTCTTTAGATCTGCGCACTCTGCAAAAGACCGAAGCCGAAGCGCGAAAGATCCGAAACAAGCCGAAGCCGCGCTACTTCGCGCCATGCATTTCTTCAGCACTGAGGGGGGTCACAAAGGCACATCAATATGTATTTCAAGTTCCATTGCAGATCTCCAGTTTTGAGAGCAGGGCGGCAACGTTCCAAGGTAAAACTCTCCATTTTGCTGTGAATCATGTCAGACATTTACCGCCCGCGCACCTCTTGTAGTCATCAGGTAGGTAGAACTTTGAAGTCGACCATTGAGAATTTTTTCCGATTGGTTCTTGGATTGCATCGTTCGCTGGATGGCTACAGATACTGCTTTGCCTTCATGTCAAGGTGACATTCTTGTCGTAAGATCCATGAGTCGCGCATCAATGGACATTGGACTTTGCATCTCGAAGGTCTCTCTCTCTGTGAAGGAAGACTTCTTGGAAAGAGAACCATTGATTCGGGCACCGATTTGTTAGACAGCGGGCCCTGTTTTGCTCTTCCAGAAGTCCTTGTAGGATGTCCAAATACTTGTAGGATTGGAGGGTGGCGCAGCTCGACGATTGGGAGCAGTCCCGTTTCAGGGTCGTTCATTTTCCGGGAGTACACCTTGGTGGATGGCATGGCCACTGAGAAGACGATTCTCCTCAATCAAGCAGGTGTTCTTTCACTTGTTGGTCTACCAGAAATATAACGACAAGCCGCAACCAATGCGCTTTATTCTACTTTTTCTTTACCCAAAGGTCTATGCGGAGTTCTCCTTGTCCTCAATACACACCCATTTAACTGATCCAATCACGCTTTCATCTTGGCTATTTGAGCATACCGGTATACCCTTTGCCAAGCCGCCACCTTGTTGCCAGGTGGCAACAAGGACACGCTTGGATGGCTTGGAGGGGTTGCAGGGCAGAACCGAGTCTCAAAGGTCTCAAAGGTCAAAAGTCTGACACCCGCAGAGAACAGGGGAACAGGAGGACCCAATCCATTTCGGACCAAAGAAATTCCAGGTGTAGAAGCCACTTGACACCAAAACTTATTGATGTATTTTTGAAGGGAAGGGCTTCAGCACACAAGAGCTAGTGTGCTCGATCTCTTAATCCTCCAGGGCCAGCCCTCTTTCTTGGGCTCCGCAATGGTGAACAAAGTCACGTCCCTTGATCAGGATCTTGATTTTTGGTGTTTTTTCATAGCAGAAAGGTGAGACTATACATCGTCTACACAATGCATATACAATCATAATACACAGGGGTATGTCCTACCAGAAACATTGTAATAGCATGACCAAAACCATGATTTTGTGGAACCTGATGTCGATTCTCGACACCGGATTTTCCTGGGTCCTGGGACTCTACAAGAAAACACCTTTTTGAGCCGAACGGTGCTTTTCAAAGGTCACCACTGGTAGTGGGTGATCCCATCATCTCATTGCTATTCTTTGAGTTGACACTCCATCTTCGGGGATCCACATCAGGGGCCCTAGCAGGCAGGAAAGAGGACCAGACAGAAGCGCACGATGAAGCTGGGAACCCAACGACGCACAGCGTTTGGATGAAGCTGGCATCAGACCTCGAAATCGCGCCTGGCGCGGGTCCATTGTAGATTTCGCTTCCCAATTTCAGCTTCGGTGTTGTTTCATTTCTTTTAATATGGCTGTGGATCAAGACCCAGATCCCCAAAGCAACGTGACGGTTGACCATGTCAGGTCGTCATGAGTTGTTCCAAACCGGTTCAGGGGGATCAAGCAGGGTTTCCCGGTGCCATGACCCACCCGGTTGCAGCAACCCATCGACTCGCCGCGAGCCGAGATCTGTTCGCGGGCCTTGAGGAGTTTTCAAGTCAGATCGGTCCTGTTGACTGATGGATCACACTCCCAAAAGAAGAGAGAGAGAGAGAGAGTAGTGTAGAGCTATCCTCAAAGGGGGGTGATTCATCCACAATCAACATGACCTGCGAACTGCAATTCTGAATCACCATGAATCACCCTTGCATTAGATCATTAGATGCAGATTCCAGTGATTCAAGTTATATAGATAAGTCCTCTACAGGATATCTCCCCAGCGCCCCTCCTCACCAAAAAGAGAACCTTGCCGCCCCAACGCGGCGCCACACTTCCACAAGAGCTTTCCTTCCACACCCCTGCAGCTTTCCCCCAAACGTTGGACACCCAACCGTATGCGAAGACACCCGCCGGTGTGCGACGAAAGCCCGCCGGTTACCGGCGCCCCGTGCCGGAAACGGCCATGACGGACGTCTCCGAGATCGTGGCGGCCGTGCCTTGGGCGAACGGAGCACCGCGCCGGTCCACCGGGTTCGTGAGGGTTCCTGGATCTTTCTCGACCTGATACCTCTCGTGGGGGGTGAGGTCATTCCCGAAAACGAAAAAAGCACCAGCCAGCCGAGGACTCTTTTGCACAAATGTGTTGTTTTTCCTCACGATCCGTTGGGCGATTGCTCGCCACAGAAAACCAGAAGCTGTTGGGCCATTCCGCTGGTGGGCCATATGAGGCACAGCACAGCTAAGAGGTATCCCAGAAGTTGCTCCATTCTGCTGGTCTCGTTGATGATCGATTCATTGGACCACAGCTGGGTGGGTGAAAGGGGTTCCGAAATCATCCGAAATCCAAAGAATAGCCTGCTAAAGTTATATACATCAACAGCTAGGTCAGCTAGGTGAATCAAACAGTTGGAATCCAACAGTTCACATTTTTCGCTCCAACAGTTCACCTTTCGCCAGGCAGTTTTGTTCCCTTCTGGGGGTGACCAGCTCCAGGTGCGTGCCGACGTCCGCGGGCGGCTGCTGGACTTGCTCGACGAGGAGCGTGGCAAGCTGTGCACCACCTGGGCACATGTAGAATGTTGATGAATAAACCCCTCCATGTGAAAAGGTCTTACGAGCCAAAGGGATCCAAAGGGGATTTTATTAATCGAAAGCCTACGCAAGAGAAAGTCCTCATGTTCTGCCTCCCAGGTTTCGGGGCCAGTTCTTTCAAGTTTGGTCTTTTTGACTCGTACGGTGACCTGTATAGGACCCGATTTGGGGTCACGAAGCACCAAAATGGGAGGTTGCGGGCCGGAAGATCCTCTTGCTGGACAGCACCATTGCTCGGTGGCTAAGTGAAGGGTGCAGGGTACGAATTAAGCCAGATGTAAACAAGAAACTAGGCCGGGATCAATGATTCCAATATTGGGTTAAGTTTAGCCCATTTTGTATTGCTATGCGTCTACAAAGCTGTTTTTGAAATGTTCATGACCTATCACGTGCTGATCCCCATGTTTTTGGCACGAGATGATTCTATTTGATCTCTATGTGCCCCGAGATGAGGGCACACTACGGAGGGCAAATAGAATGACTCTCATAGTGACCGAAGAGGTGGAGAGCTTTTCCCGCAGCATCGCCCCTACAGTCATTCAGCGAAAGAAAAGACCAGAAATAGCCCGGAAAGCCTTGGAATCCTTCATGTCCAATTTCTTCTTGTTTGCATGGCTCTGTTTCTGCTTCATTGCTTCACTCTTGAGATCTTTGCTTCCATGGATTCATGAAGGCTGGTCGTTTTGACCCTCGTTCTCGTTTTCCGGTAGCGCGACCTGAGGTGGGTCCCCTGGACCTGGTGGTGTCGCCCAGCGACCTGAAGGATCACGGCGTCCAGCAGTGGTGCGCCGGGCGAGAGAGTGCGTAGAGCGCACCGATGGGTGGGGACCGTATAGAGGAGAGCGTAGGGGGTTTTCGGATCGGGAGGTGGAAGACAATGTTGAGTCAAATCCCAGCAGGGTGGCTTGTCATCCACTTGTCACAGAACGGGCGCTCTGGTGGCCACCCAGCGATGTCGAAGACATGGCAGCACGGCGGATGTCTTGCTTTCTTACGGAGACCGTGCAGTAGAGACGACTTTGGAGGTCAAGGGATGCGTTTCCTCTCTTGGGCTTCAGTGACACCAGCGGCAGGGTTCCAACAGCGAGTACTACGGGATAGGTCTTCCAATTCGGTGGTGATTTTGCATGCTGTTGCTTCTTTCTTGTTCATTGCGTTGTCATTGGTTTCAACATCTACTCGTCTTGTTTGTCGGGATGTTTCTCATTTCTATCCAACGATGTCTTTTCCAAAGTAATGCATCCCTTCTTGTGCCCCGTCAAAAGCGCCTGGCGGGTCTGTCAACAGTGTGCAAAAGGGACCTTAGCGGCCCCATGGTGCCTTTCGGATTGTGCCATCGGAGGTGATGTGAAGACATAATTTACCGTCTTGGGGTGGTCAGGTAATCTCACACCTTTACTGTCCTTTACTGTATAATCTACTGTTCCTGATACCAAGGATATGGCTGGGGAGACGCACACACACAACAAATGACAGGGAGTCAAAGCAGTTTGAGAGGCTTTCCCGAGTTGCGCATGGCATTGTTTGCTTCGGAAAATTCCATCATTTGTTGCCTTTTCCATCTCTGGGGTCTCCTTTTCCGGTGAAGGCGGCCGTCCAAAGCCACCGTCCCATGAGGACTCGACGCCGGGGACGGAGCTCGACTCCACGAGCAGAGACCGAGCATTCGCTGATGCCGCAGGGGACGGAGCTCGACGGTTCGAAAGGCTCAGATGGAACCGTCGGGAGCGAGACGGTCTGGGCGAGTTAGCCAGTTCCTGAAAGCATGGCTCTGCTGGCAAAGCAAAGCGGCAAGAGAAACTGTCGTCCTTGGATGCGCTTCTGGACGGCATTCGAGGAGGTGCCAATGCCTTTTCCGAAAAGAGAACTCCACGCTGCTGAAGGGTGTGAACAATGAAGCACTACCCACTGATGCACCCCAAGACACACCAAGGCACCTCATCTCATGCTTCCCAACATCCAACGCCAAGCTGACGCGCTCTCATCTCATGCCAGCAGTTGTGCAAGTGTCCGAGCTCGAGACTCCAGACCGTATGGGGGGTTGCCAGCATCACCGGAGAAGGTCCAGAGAGGGCCCGGCTGTTTCGCCCCCCTACCGTCAGCTTGCGGAGGTGAGGGGGGCCCTGAGGTGGTACACCCCAGGCCATCGAGTTGTTTTTTCTCACAGCAGACTGAGATGAACAACGAAACCTAGCACATACAGGATGGCTGCATTAAAGGACAACCCCACATGTGAAGCTTTTGCGTTTGTCACGAGTGTAGGCAAAAGAGGAAAGAAGAGGAATGATAGCAGATGAGTGTGAGTTGGTGTGAGCTCCCATCCCCTTGAGCAAGCAAAACGCAGGGCACGCCAGCCGTTGAACCTCCCATCTCTCGAGTGCAAGGGGTAGGACGCGGGCGGGCGGAGGATGGGACGCAGAGAAGCATATGTCGGGAAAATACATCAATGCCGACAGCCCTGAGAAAACCTGTGGAACACTCTGGGGTTTGGGTGAATTTGCGTGCAGGAAGTCTGTGCAAGATTTGAGAGATGATTGGGTCAAACGCTTGCGCAATATTGGGTGAGTCAAAACGCGGACAACCAGACTTTCCCAGAACTTGGATCTCACCTTCCATCGTCAGCACCATGCGCCCCAAGGTAAGTCCAACTACTGTAAGTGTGTGTAACCCAGTTTCCTGTGTGACTTGTGTGGCTTTTGAGAGGGCTCTATGAGGTTGTGGACATGACGTGCTCCACTGTCCAACCCAAAAACTTCGCCGTGTTCATCGCTGGTTGGTGAGCGTTCGAGCTGGTTCGCATATTGAAACATTCCCCTCAAACAGACCAAGGCCTTCTGGTGTTCTTCGCTCCAATGTGCCAGGTTCAAGCTGTCAGACCAACCAGCCGCTGTCTTAGTTGAGCTTTGGTGGTGCAGTCATTCACCTGATTACTTGATTGTTGAGACCGCTTCTTTTCTGTTGTTGTGGCAGCGGCGAGAATTGTTTTTGGCGGTGATTTCAAGACAGATGTTCTTGAGGCGCCCTGGATGGTAGCTAAATAAAACATGGCTAAGATTTGCCAATCCCTCTTGTTTTGCACTGGTTTGTTTCTTTGCGGTCCCTGAGGTCTCCCATGATCGGTTTGCTTCAACTAGACTATACTTGCATTTTTGCATTCCATTTCGGACATTCGCTTGCTTCCGAAAGTCGAAAAGGGACAAGACAAGACTCCGGTTTTTCAGGCAAACTGCATGTGTGCCCGGCTGTGTGCCCAGGTGGCCAGTGACTGTGCCCAAATGGTCTTTTTAGTCCGTTGCGAGCGTGTGGCCTGGAACCCCAACACTTCGGCTTGTGGCCAAGGGGCTGGCTTCCGCTGTAGTACAGAGGTCGGTGGATGGTTCTCGTGTTTGGCTCTTAAACATCGCGAGTGACTAGAATTACTTCTTCAGAATAGAGTTGTTGCGCCAGAAAACAGGTTCTTTCTCCATGTTCCGATCGTTGTTCCTTTTTCTTCTCAACTGATTAGCGTGACACTGCTTGGGCATTGTTTGCTTTGGAGACCATTTTCTTCACACTCAGCTTTTCAGGACCTGATTGAGATGATCGCCAATCAGATCCTTGCGGACGAGAAGGAACAGAAGGTGACCAGAACAAATGCGATATGGTTGAGTTTAAGAGGTGGAGCAACGCGTCAAATTTATGATTATTTCTTTTTGAAGCACCTGGTGCTGTTCAGTCCCTTCTTTATACAGCTGTAGATCCATGGGCCGTTCGAGTTGAGGGATGTGAGTTTGGTGAGTCTTTTTGTTTTTTTTTGTAAATGTATACACATGCAGATTTATGTACTGTAGATGGCTTTAAGGACCGGTGAAGGTGAACAGGCAAAAAGGATGAAAAAGGCGTTGGTGGAGGTGAACAAGGAATGGGGCCAACAAATGAACCAAGTCCCAAACACAGTGGTGTTCATTGGCCGTGTTTGGGGTGGTTTCCTTTTCGACTCATGCACGGACAGATTTGATAGAAGACCCCGTTGATGTTGATGAATGGATGTATATAGGCCCTTAGTTAGTCTGGAAGAGGGTGTGCTGGTTGGTAGAGAAGTTCACCAAGCGACGTAGTGTACCACTTATATACACATCACCGAAACACAATTGGCTGCACCGCTGCTGTTTCACCCCCTTTGGTAACCCAAACCGCTGTGACATATGGATCTCAGATCTCAATCAAACATTGCTACATTGTTTGTACAAAAAGAGGGTTCTATCGGAGTCCCAACGAAGGTGAGGTTCCAACGAAGGTCTTTTCAGCAAAGGATTCGGTTTGAGAGGCCACAGATGCCGCACTCGGTTTTGATGGGGTCAGCCCTTTGAGAACCGAAGGAATCACCGTATCGCTGTGTTCAAGAACCACCGAGACGTTCAGTTCTACAGGATCGGCTCTACGTGGTCGTTTTTGTTCCCGAGAAGACGGAGCAGTGCAAGCAGCGCTTGGCGCAGCACCACGCCGGGAGCCCAATAGAACGGACCAGCGCAGCGCCGCGGCGGGTATGGGAGAAAGTTGCCTGGAACGACGAGGCAGGCCATTGCTTGAAAGTCTCATAGTGAAAGGATATTGCGTGGGTCAGAGTTTCTCCTACAGCCCATGGTCAAACGTGTGGGCCATACTTGAACCAAATCTTGATCCTACCTCCTGCTACCTACGGTGTCTCAGGAAAGCCGTTCGCTGTTCAGGTGAAGGCCAATGTTCGCATCGCAGAGTGTGCTATCCATCACTTTCCCTCCGACAAGGTGGAACTTGGCCGGCGGTGTGTCGAGCGGGGAAGAGATATGGTGTTGAAGTGGATTGATTGATGGATGTCACAGTATTTGTCCAGAAGTGGGGAAGAAGTCAGACAGCCAAAGATCAAGAAGTGATGAGAAAGGATTTGCATACAGATCCAGGGACTTTTGGCTTCGGAGTAGTCTTGGAAGCCAAAAGACTTATCTTGATTCTTGATCGGACACTGATGTACACAGACTCGTTTGCATCCGCAAGACTACATCATAGGCCTGCCGCTCTGTCATTATTTACATACATCATCATATAAAACATATCGATCCCCAATCATGTGCAGTTAAACATCTTGTATATGATTTATGATCAACACCGTAGTCGCTGCCTTGCTTTCCCTTTGGCGGTCGGATGGCCCATCACTTGGACTTTCCTGCTGTCGGCATCAACATGTCCACATAGATCGAGGAAACGTTCCCAATCAGACTGGGTGTATTGGCAGTCTATTGGCACAGAATCGCCAGGTGACATGCTCTTGGCAGACTGAGTGCAACACTGGGTAGGGCCGATTGGATTTGGAAGATGCACCTGCCATCGGGACTGCCCCGGTGGCATCCCTCTTGGAACAAGAGGGGCCAAGCTAAGCCAAGCATCCTTCTCCAGGGTAATGTTGTTCAAATCTTTGGGATTGACAAAAGAAGCAAGAAGGGAATGCTTTTGCCAAACCCCCAACCTCCAAAGCAATTCGCAAACTCGCTGCAAGTCACGCAGGATGTGCTCTCGATGGAGACGCCACGGATGTCCGGCAGCCCACCCCTGTTGCGGGGACGACCGCGCGCGTTTGGCCCCATGTGGGGATGTCCGCGGATGGGATGACCAATGGACAGAGATCGCCCAACACGGGATTGTTTGGAGAAATGACAAGATTGGGGAGTTTATGAGGATTCATTTCTTGAAAAAAGGAGAAAATGCCAACCTGAAGGCCACCAGTCTCTTATCAACTTATCAACAATCGCTTGAGTGCAGTTCGTCTGCAACTTTGTTGCTGGTTTGGGGGTTCTTCCGGTCAGTGGTTGCCCTTTTGGTCCTGATCAGAAGGACCTGCCAGCTGATTCAAGACCCTTTACACTGCAGGATCCCTTGGGTTGATCAGACTGAGCTCATGCGAGCCATTTCTTGCGCCCATCGGCTGCAAGGTTCCAGCGCCTTCATTGTGAGAATGACCCTTCGGGCCCCTACTACGCGGCCCGCGGGATCATGCCCGGGTGCCTGGAAGGAGGGTGGGAGGCTTTGCTGGAAAGGGATGTCGAACAGAGAAGTCCCAAAACAGCAGGTCAGCAGGGTTCTTTGGCCATGGGTGGCAAACGACTCAAACTGTGGGGGTCTTAAAGTCTCAAGAATTTCGAAGAACGACTGTTTGACAATTTGACGGTTTCATTTCTTATCGAAACACGTCGAAGTGGTCAGGAATTGCAAGGCATTCAAGGCGACTTCGAGTGATTCTTCAGCGACACTTCTAGGTCGCTGCAGGAGACCTTCGGCACCATTCCCACCGTCCGCGCCATTGGCCTGGTTGGGCCCCCCAGACCCGTGGCGCGACTGGTGGACGCCTGGAACCGCCGGTGCTTCGGCCGAAGCTTCGACTCCTTGGAACTTCTAGTCAGGGCTTTGCAGCGGCTGGGGGAAGACCCCCATCATCCCCCATTCCCCATCCCCGGCCGCAGGGTACAGGTCACCGAGGGAAGCCGGTTGTTTGAAGTTCTCGTGAAATGACTCGATTCGCATCCTTTTTTTTTTCCATTCTCGTTTTCATTTTTGGAATCGTGAATGGTAGGGTCATTGCCTCAATCCCTCAGCGAAGATGTCCTACTTCAGGGCCTCCGAGCTCACTCGAAGTCCCAGTCCCGGTTCCCGAAATCGGGACTGATCCGGGGGCATTCGAGTTCCGGACGGCGAAGCGGGACGGGGGAGTTCGGGAGGGGAGGCTGCAGGGGGGCCCACGTCGCTGCGATGTGTCCAAATCGCATCGAATTGGTCGTTTGGATTCAATCCATTGGGACAGCCCTCTGTGGCAGCTGAGTTCAACTCCGCAGCTGAGGCTGGGAAGATTGTGGTTGACACCATCCAGCGGCTGCGGAAGGAGAATCAAGCCGGACAGGCCGAGCGTGGCCTGCGTTGTTGGGGCCCTTGTTGGAGGGGGTCAGTTGGTGAGAACATGTATACATGTATATAATATAACAACATGTTAACGACAGTACTCATTGCAATTTGGGAACTGACGGCCTCCGATGATTTTGTCTTTTCCAACTCACTGGATGGGTAGTACTCGCCCCATCTAATCCCTTGGGCTTGATCAAGAGATTGCAATTCTAATGCGTTGCATTCGGAAAGCGTACTGGTGCAAGAGCTCTCTCACAATACAGTCTTGGATGAATGTATATAATTGGTCGCAGGAAAGATGAATGATTGAAATCCTCAAATGATTATCCTTTTACCAGAAGTGGTCTACCAGCTTCCATCTTGCTAATATTGGGCATTTGTACCATCAGGGGTCTTGATGCTCAGTCGAAGAAGAAGCCTGGCGACGCTGCCAATCGACAGTCTGGAAACCTAATCGGCACTGTCGACGAGGCGAAGTTGACTTGGCTTCCGTTCGGCCATAGTTTTCAAGGCAATTCGGGAAATTGTCGTCCATGAGCGATGCCACGCCATCCGCTTGGGTTTGCTCGTCGGAGGAAGAGCAAACCCCTTTAGGTCTTGGCACTAATAACACAGGTTGGTTGAGATATTTTTTTCCCAACTCGTTTCGTGACTTTGCCAAACATCTGAGGGGGTGAATTTGCAAGGCAGTGGATCATGGGAAGCTGATTTGGCAGTGGATCATCTGGCTAAAGCAAGAGCTGTTTTGGGCATGTGGACCCACTGGCCGCCTGACTAGGCCTAACTAGGCAGTGTATTCGGCCATCCCCGAATCGGAGAAAGCTTGTGGACCGAAGTAGCCATGACCCCCGCCTTGACAGGCAGTGCTAGATGCCTTCTTCAGGGGGACAGGAGAATCCCCCAACCACTGGCCTTTCAAATCTTTGTGTTGGCTTTCAGAGGTTTTTGGTGGGGACATTGCAATCATTGCGGCACGGCCTGAGTTCATTCAATGGCAAATTGCTTCGTTGCTCCCCTGCTTTGCATGATGTCAGCGCCATCGTCTCAGAGAGAGATCCAAACATCTCGAAGGACACGTCTATGGGATTCAGTCCAGTGCACGATGGTGGAGGATTCAGTCCACTCGTTGGCTCTTCATGAGATTGTTTTCTGTAAGTCGGAGGAGACCTGATCGAGGCTGATCTGCTGATCTCCCCCAACTAGACCCTTCTCTTTACTTGCTCTCGCGTGTGTTCCTCGGGTGAAACCGATGGGGAAAACTCTACCCATGGCCCAGGCCTGGTGTGCCACCTGTGGCCGTGTATAGCAAGGGAGCTGCCGCCATGAGGCCCTTTTCGCCCGAACGGAGGGCTTCGTACGCCGAGTGCAAAGCCAAAGGAGTTTGGTAGTCCACATATCCACAAACTTGTTTGTTAGGATATGTTACAGTAGGATCATTTAGGATCTATCTATATAGTTCTTTTTGGTGTCTGTGGGTCGACTTTTAGAACAAAATCGTACGACACAGAGAGTGTTAAGATTGTGTTGTCCTCAAAAAGAGGATCAGCACGGCACCGTGTGACCAGCAGGATGGGTCGCCGTCCACCGAGCTTCTCCAGGGTCGAAATGAGCACCACTATGTACCACTGCACAGGACTTCCTACATGTACATTTGACGGTATTTTTTAGTACATTGAATTGCATCTAATATTGCAACATATTTTTCACCCGAACATCAGGTGCTAGCAGGTCATGTACCTAGCAGATTTTGCCTGCGTTGCCAGCACCTATTGCCAGCACCTATGGAATGGTTTGGGGGGATGCCTTAGAGGTACATGCTGCATCATCTGAAACTGGGATGGCTTATACACTGCAAGCTTTCACTGGAGATGATGATTTCACTGTTATTTTTGCCTGGACGGTGTTCGGACAAACACATATATATATATATATATAAATAGTTATTTAATTATATAGTTATACTTTTTTGTGTCGGGGCATCCGACATGATGCCCCTTGTCACTTTTTTTGACCGATTATTCCAAGCTGAAACGTAGCAGAAAGACCCCCAGGTCAAAGGTTAAGATCTCCCTGCCAGCGCTGCTGCAATGACTGGCATGGTGGAAATACCTGCCTTGGGAAGAGCTTAGGACCTTAGGATGTTTCTCCTGGACTGGTCTTCTGAATCGGCGATGTCTTGGGTTCGACGTGCCAGGCGGAAAGAAGATGGCCGAGAGCTGGGAACCCCAAATGATGGCCGAGAGCTGATGGCATGGGGGCGTTTTTGTAGCTTACTGCTCCAAAGAGTCTATCCATTCTCATCTTTTTTGAACATCCAAATGGGTGGTTTTTCTGTTTGGGACTTCTCCGTAGTGGTTCCAAGGAGGTTTATCAGGGCGTGGGTTTCAGCCTCTTCGCTTACAGGTTGCACGATCCGACAGGGTTGAAATTCCGATTTCTCGGCGACTGAGGACAGGAATCGCTGCAGAGGCGATCGGAAGAGCGTCGCACATTTCTTGGTGAATCCAGCTGTTGGATCCGCATGGGTTCGGAAGAGTACGTTTGATAGAAGCGACGTGACGCCACGTTTCTATTTTTGTATGTGTGTGGCAACCTATGAGGGAGCGGCAACTGGGATGGTTTCTGGGGGTGGGTCCGGGTAGGTTGACAGTTCGGAATGAGAGAATTGTAAGGGCCAACGCGAGGTGCAATTTGACCCGGTGCCGGTGTTTCCAGCCATCTCGGACCCGATCCCCGATCCCCATCCCAAATGCTGGCAGATGGGCAAGGACCGACGAAGCTGCTTCACCTCCACTTTCTCTTCCCGCCAACAACGGAAGATACAAAGATGGGCGCTTGGCACCGTGGAAGCTCAGAGTTCGATCATCACCAAGCCTCCAAAAACATCCAAAGACCGAGTGCTCGACGTCGACGCACCGGTCCAACACGCCGATCCGCGTCACCGGGGGGGGGGGTCAACCGGCGGAGGCAACACAAGGATCGTTCAACCGGTCCAACACAGACGATTCACGACCGCGACCGAGTTGGAAGAACATGGTGCAGTCCAGCAAGAACCAAACACGACGTTCCATATATTCTATCCGATCCATACTATTTATAGTACTCTTCGAGTTTTTGTGTGTTTCAAGCTTGATGGGCCCCACCTTGTGCATAATACATCAGTGAATGTCATGAACCATTCGGCATAGAATAGGTGCCATGCGGCTGCCTCTTCTTTGGAACTTGCAACCGTTGATCCATCAAATGGGGATCGCAGAAGAAGCTGCTGAAGCTCCCCACTCTGCGCCACTCTGCGCTGCCGCTCTCACTCGCCGCGTTCGTTCGAGCGGCAGGTGGAGTCAGCCGGTGACAAGAGCTCCATCAGTGAGATGGCGCGGGGGCCGATTTTCGTGATGAGAAAAGGGTTGGTCTCGGCAGAACGTTTGGTCGGATGGAGGCAGAACTTTGGGTGGCACGTGCTTAAGCGCGCGAGCGCATGTTTTTTATCTGTCTGTTTTTTCGCTTGGTGTGAAGACGAGGGGTGTGAAGATTGAGGAGTTTGATTAGTCCTGATCTGGAAGGCCTAAACCTTTTTTGCACTGCTGCACTTCCACTCTCCTGGGAGTGAACTTGAGGGCTCGCAGACCCCACAGATGGTGGCCATGCACCGGTGACACTTCTGAGTGAACGACCCTTGACCTGCCAGCTGCTAAGGAGTCAATGAAGGGTTCTATATGGTCTATTGATTTCGTGGTCTGAAGCACTTGGTCAACTGCCATAGCAGCTCTGCACTGCCTGACAGATCCACTTTGTGAAAACCTGAGGAAGTTTCGAGGCCTGCTTTCCCAGCTGAAGTAGACACATGGAACGTCCCTTTCGTCCCTTTCATCAAGCCCCTCTATTACAGAGTCCAAAGAGGGCGACCTCACAGGGTGTTCATTCTTGCGCCCTCTCCACATTTGTTCCTTCAACATTGTTCATTGTCTATTCTCGATTCTCATTGACTAATTCATTGTGAACATGGTTCTTGATTGTTCGTTCAAAAGGACACTCGTCATCTGGGATTTTGCCCAAGATTCCGAGTCCACCAGGTGGTGATCGACCGGCGGGTGGATCTGTTTTCGGTGCTTTGCTCACAGTTCACCTACCAGGCGACGCAGGGAGCCAGAGTCGGGTGCTGGAGGCGGTTTTCAGGCATTCACTGGCAGGGTCTAAGAACCATTGAAGTCATCATGAGACTCTTGGGTTCTTGGAGGACCTTCCAGTTTGGATTGAACTTTGAAGTCCAACAAGCCCTCCAGCAACTTTAAAGTATCTGGGGTCAGGAGTTGGTCTACTTTTCGTCCTGTATGGTGTGTGTCTTCTCCAGCAGAACTCCGTTGCGTCCACAAGCACCATGGGTGCTTGCACCCAGGCGATTGTTCTGGGGGTTCTTTTCTGCTAGCTGCCTGGCATGCCCTTCAAAGGTTCTTCGTGTGGGGGGGTTCCCCTCCACAGGCGCTGATCGACTTTGCCTATGGCATCCAGAACAATTCGCCGCTGGGCACACTCGGAACGTCCGGAATTCGCCACTGGACAAAAACACCCCGGTTTACCACGTATGAAATTGCTCGGAAGGTTTGACCCATGTGATCTCATACATATATGCATATTATTTTTGTTTATTTATTATTATTATATTATTTTTTAAAATATTCTTAGTTTTATTGTGGGGGGTGAAACATTTTCGACATGTGTTATTCTTGTCCGCCTGGGTCTGGGTTCTTGCGGTACAGTGATGTCAAATCCAAGAGAGGGAGCATGAACCTTGCCACATGTGCTTTCGATGAGTTGCCCTTGTAGATTTTGCATGATTTTGTGATGACCAGCGGCTCCGTGCAGGTCTGCAAGTAGTTTTGAACATTTGCACACCCCAACCCACCCATGATGATGGTGATGAAGATCGCGTGCAGGTGCAGGTCTGCAAGTGGCTTCGAACGTCAGGACACCCCAACTCACCCCGCCCCACCCATAATGCTGGTGATGCTGGTCTGTGTCACAAGTGATCGGCAAACCTGTGTCGCAAGCGAATGCTGGATCCCGAACCATCTCCCCTTCCCAGCTCACCTTGAACGTCTGCAATTTTTGGCCCATTCTGCACCCAGTGTTTCCACCTGAGGATTGACATCAGTTCTGCCTCCTGGGCGAAGGACATCAGGGCTGCTTTTGAAGCGCAGAATCGCGTGCCATTCACATCAGCCATCTAATCAGCATAAAAACTTGGCGGCGAATCCCCTAGTGGTGAATCCCTTTCACTATCCCAGAACGATAGGTTGTACCATCAGTCATCAGTCTGGTGTTGCCCTTTTTCCCGCTGTGGATGGGTATCTGGATCTTTTGTCAACTCTATCACGGTAACCAAGAGGTCCTCCAATGTTCAAGTGGACATCTACTACGAAGGTTGCTGGGCCATTGACAGGCTGCGGCTGCCTAGAGGCAGCAGTCTAACTGGCTAACCAGTTGAGAAACGAGGTTCTCCGCTTTCGGTTGGTGGCAGGATGTCAAGGCATGACTTTCACCTTTTCACCTTTCAGGTCGCCTTTCAGGTCACCCTTCGCGATCATGGCTCGTTTGTGTTTATATGGGCGGGCCTGGATCTCAGGAAGGTTTGGAAGGTTCTGTCCTGTCCCACGAGGTGGAAGCTAAGTTCACTCCTGAAGCCTGACACATTTGCTGGGCTGAAACTCGACCATGTTTTCCGAGCGAGAATGGACTCCTGCAGGAGAGGAGTGAAAGTCGTGGGTCAGTGCGGCTCTCACCGGAGGATGCCTTGTATCAGGATCCTAAGCCAGCAATTTGCAGGGTGCTTGTGCTTGGGGCGTGGGCCTTTCCTGGGCTGCGAGTGTTTCCAACCATTGACCAAGTAGGAGATGTGGAGATTGGCCATCGAAACTCACAGGGAACCTCAGTGGAGAAGCAGGTTTTTCCTGACGCCTTCTTCAAGCCTTATGTATTGCTGTTGTCCGACCAAAAGTGGAGCCCTTCCCCCATCGCGGGCGTTGCAGATGTTTTACTTATAGCAGTAAGTTTTGGTGGGTAAAGACACACCGCCATGATGACAACTGTGGGTTATGGTTTGGGGCCTTGCCTCCACCTTCACAGCCTCCTTTCGTGAGTAGAGATGGCCCAATCTTTTGCCCCTGTGCTGCTAGATGTGCCCAGCTGTCGAACGCTCCGAGGAGATCCGGGACCTTCGCATCGACAAGCTCGGGCCGCTGCTCCAGGAGCGGAGCGGTGAGCTCTTCGGTTCGGTCCGGTGTCGATCCTCGGCCGTCCGGTTCGGCCGAAACCCACCGAAAGTGGTCGGAGCTGCGAGGGTCGAAAAGGGAGGAGCGAGGCGAGTCCGTCGCGACTCATAGACCCGGCCGAAAAGGGCCGTGGCGGGCCTTATCCATCCTTCCGTTCGACGAGTCGCTTCCGTTCGAGGCCATTGAAAGCACCGAAAGACGAAAGACGAAAGACGCACGACTCGGAAGGTGGGTCGATCAAACATGGAGTCCAGAGCTGTTCCATAGATTCTTAGCAGACCTGGAACACCAGACCTGTTCCAGACCTTGTGGACCACGCTTTATGATTTATGAGATGTCTAAGGGGAGGAAGCAGGCCTGAGGAGTTGCCATCCATTTGGCCTATTGACTGGAGTTTGATATCGAAACTTTAGTGGGCCTCCTTCAGGTGGAGCAATCCTGGGACTTGGCAAGCCGTTAACCCCCGGAACCGGCCACGTTTGGCATCAGTAGGGATTGGATAAAGACCTGGCTCGAGAAGTTGGCGAGTTTTTTAGGAGACCCTTGCGGAGACGGAAGCGCCTTCGCCCTGCAAACATGCCGCAGGTGTTCATCTGATCACAGGAAGCGCTCACACCTGCGGCCCTGCCGCCCTCTCTCTTAAGGGCCGAGTAGGGTCTCCTCCTCTATCTTCGTTTCCAGGAGAAAGCCCGGGCGATCCAGCAGACCTACTCCGAGAAGGAGCGCACGACCTCGCCCTTTCTCGCACGTGCGTGGAATTCGATCGGGCGGTGCACAGGACAATGTGAAGAGCGCCACAGAGATGACGGAGTACATCAAGAAGTTCAAAAGTGCTCAGCAGCCTTGGCTGAGGAGAGAAAAAACTGGTTCTTTTTTGCCCCCACAAGCAGATCCAAAACATGTAGCTTCGGCATTCTCAGCTGCTGATAGGAGGGTATTCATTTTCCGAAAAAGAATTAAACAACACATTAAACAACACACACACACAATCTGCCTTGCAGTGTGAAGTGACAGTGCTCACTCTTTGGCCACTAATTCCCTCCACCTATTAAATGACACGGCCCCCCCCATTAACAAACACTCGGGTGCATCTTTTTAATAGGGGGTCCCTGAAGTCGGGGTTGTCCGAAATAGGGTCAGTGGGAGGATCCTTGAATCATTGATTAACCAAAAAGTCACCCAGGATACACATATATATATATATATTATATATTCTTTTTTAAAATAACATCCTTTATTAAACAGATAGCAAAAATTGAACAAAACCTCCAGATCGAAGGGTCTTCCTTTTTCGCCTTACAAAGACCTTTATTAAAAATTGTGATTCTTCATTAGACTAGCAACTAAAGCGTCCGTGCTTTTGGGGGAAGGAACACCTACTGGTGTAAACGCGGCGTGCCATGGTGGATAGACAGGGTGGACAGGTGGGCAATTAGGGTTGTTTTTGGAACCTAAAAAGAACATTCAAAAATCGGCCATGTTGGTAGTTTAGTAGCGGCTTTAAAGGGCGGTAATTTAAACACAAAAATAAACCGTATTTAGTGGTTTCCGACATGTTTATTCTTTTTAAACTAAAACTAAGAGAGTGCTTTTAAGTAGGTACTCGGGGTTGCAAGAGGCCTTCCTCCCTTTGTTTTCGCCTTACAAGCACCCACCAACATCTCATCCTCCTCACTGTCTTCCGGTTGGTTCGAACAAATCCATAGCAGGACTCGTCATCGTAACCCGAGGTCGGCACATCCACTCTTGGAAGTCTACATCAACTTAGCTCATGACCTCAACGAGAAGATCCAGTCTGAGGACGAGAACGATCGGCCGGCCTTTTCGTTTGCTGTTGCGGGTCCGCCGCGGTGATGGTCTGAGTAAGATCGCGTCTGCTGAGCCCAGGAGTATCGTCAGCTCTTGAAGCTGGAGGAGGGTGTTGGGGGGCAGCGGAGGGAGATACGTTGATCATGCCTTAATCAGTTGCTCTATGGAATCACCTTGAAGATCCCTGAACAGAAGTTTTGGGAGTCCTTGAAGCTGTGGCATTTTTAAGGCATTTTTGGACATTCCCTCAGACCCAGTCGGTGGGCCGGTGGGCAGGTGGTTTCATTGTTTGCCAATTTCACGAAGCTACTTGGACTTCAGCAAGGCCCAGCTAGGAAGAGTGGATCACCTGCAAAACCTGTTTTGGTGGACTGGTTTCCCCATTCTAAAGGAACAGGTGCAACACATGTTAACCTTGATTTTCTTAAAAGGGAAACGGAGGGGGTCAGTGGAGGATTCTTGGGCCCAACTCAGTTGGAGGATGTTGGAGGTCCTTGAGGTCTATTGGTTGGAGGGGGTTGTTCTGATTTTCTCTTCATGGTTGTGACAAAACACATCCCATGAGCCGCAGGATTTCAGGATCCCACACCATCCCACATCCCAAATCTACTGCTTCAAGATTCTGAACTCTTGACCCGTCCCCTCGGGGGAGACTGGTCAGGATGAGATCACGGCCCAAAGCACCAGTTCCACCAGCTGTTTGGAGACTGTGCAGGTGGTGGACCGGGGAGCTTCGTTGGGCTGTGGGTTTGCCAAGAACATGAGGGAGCCATTGCTGTAAAGCGACGACGGGACATGGACCGGACCAAACCAGTCATTGGCTGGCTGGTCGAATGTATCAAGGCACAAATTTTGGGGAATTCAGCTGGACCAGCCCTGCCGGCAGCTCAAGACCTTCAGACACTGAAAGCGTTGCAGAAGAATCCCCGGGCCCCGACCGGGACCACATGAGGAGGTTTATCATCCCGCAAACAGATGGAAAAGTGATCCCCCTCTTGAACCGACAAACCAGGCATTATAGAGTTTCTAAATCAAGAACTCTAGACTGGATTCACAAGAAGAGGTGTTAAAGAATCATTGGACCATCGAAGCACCTTGGACCATCTCGGGTCCTGGAACAGTCCAAACTCCGATGGAGATAGGGCACGAGCCTTCCGAGACTTGGTGATGCTTGGTGAGTAGTATGAAGAGTGGATGGACGTTCGTGCTTGGTTACCATCAGATCCCAACCCAATGGCATCAGTCAATGGTCCCTGCCGGTTCCTCTTGCCAAGGACAGTTACCAACGATAGACAGATGCTATAGAGGCTACAGTCCCTACCAAAACGGGTTAACGCGGGCGGACCAAGCGCCCACCCCACCCCGTGCGAGGCGATCATGGATGATCAAAAGCCCTTTCACGAGGTGGGCTCTTCAGCCGCTGAAATCAGATGTGGCCCGTTCTACTGCGAGCTTGTGGATGTTGGCTGAATCTTTTGTTGGGGTCTTGGTGGGGTGCATCCATTTGCACACCCTTCCAGCTTCCTCTTGATAGGCAACTAAACACCACAGTTGAATCCCTTCTTCTCGCAATGGAAGATCTGGAAAGAGACATGGTTTTGCCAGCTGTTCTTCCGTACTGACAAGAAGCTGGAAATACGGTTTTGGATGCATTCAGCAAGACCAAATGAAATATCATAAAGCTCTTGTGAGTGCGCGCTGAGTGACTTGAACATCATACACACCATTGGAGCAGTTTGGTGGCTCTCAACAGACTCAACAGGGTATGCAAAAACATATGTAGTTTAGGTATGTTTAGGTGAAATCATTGGACAATGGAAAACTTTTCAAAATATGCATATATATATATAAATATAAATAAATATATATATATATGTACGGTTACATGTGCCTAAATACATGTGCCAAGCACCCTTGGGGTATAGGGAACATGTCAAGCTCTGTCCTCGTGAGGTTGAGGCTGAGGCTCTCTGGACATTCTAACCCATCAGGGTCAGACGCTATGACCCTGATGCAGGGGTTTCAGAAAGTGGATCCATCTGAAACCCAAACATTGGATTGAATGAATAAATCACACCTCCTTTGTTCGTTTCACATTGGCACTAAAGACCAGGTGCCTGGGGGTCTCCGAAGCCGCGCCCGGACGGGTGCACCGGAGGCGCTGCGTTTGCTCTGTTTGCATTCTTTGGTGAACAACGGCATCAAGGCGCCGGCGAAGACGGGGGGGCCAGGCTTCGGCGAAGAAGGGCTTTGGTTTTGGGGCAGGAACTGGACTTGGGGGGATCGAATGAATGAAGCATACTAAGATGGTAATAGATCGTACTAGCAAATACAGATACTTTGCTCCTCAAGCAACAGCAGCAACCCACACGTAAGCTTTTGAAGGTTATATATCTGGCTCTTCCAACTGTGCACAAGAAATTTATGCCTTCAAACACCAGGAAAAGGGCAGACATTTTGGACAGTTGGAAGATCTAGGCAAATATGCATATGTATAGACTATATGTACCAAAAGAGAGTCACCGCTGAAAAATGGTGGTCGTTTCACTCTCTTTCGCCAAATTTGGGAAGGGAGTCACCGTCGCCTGTTTGGAAGCAAGGACATAGAGAAACCGAACAAGGCATGGCAATAGTAACAACCTTTCAGACCTCACCTCTCCACATATTTCAAGAGGATCACACACACCCGCAGAAGTTTGGAACACACATCAGTCCCGAAGGCCTTGTTTGTTTGTGGTTTCGTTCATTGGGGTTTCCTTAGTTTCGCGATGTGTCATTCAAACTGACCGGCATGAAGGTACTTAGATACAACTAACTTGAAAACCAATCAATTTTTGAGCCTCAAAGGCACCCCCACGGGCCACAAGCACCAAGCACGGAGCGATTTGTGCTAGAAGCAGCAACTGGACCCGCTGAAGACCGCTTTCAAGCAGTGGGGGCCCAAAAGCACGCGCTGGAGTGAGTGAGACACAGTTTTCAAGCGTGAGACACAATGCTTTTCGGGCGTACGGGGACTCAAGTACGGGGAAAGTGTGAACATGCGCGAAATGTTACCACTATAATTTCCATTTCACCAGCAATACGTTGGGAGACCGCGTTAGACCCCTTGTGTTGAGATATATTTACCCAAGTAGCCCAGACATCAGTATTTGTGGGAAAAGATTCACCGATTTGATTCCATTTGCGTTGCCATCTCAGGGTTGAGATACACTACTCGCGATCAGTAAATGGCATGACACCTGCATCTTTTTTTTTTGGCAACTTGCCTACTCTCGAATCTGGAAATTCCTCTCTAAGGGTCCTCTGAATCGCACCTCTTCAGGTTCCAGAGGCCCCCAGTGACCTCTGATGATCACATCAGTGGAGCTGACCACATCAGACCACCAGGTCACTGGGAAAAACCTCGGTCGCCTGTTCGGTCGCCTGTGCGGCGAAGACGTAGCCCGGTCGCGTGTTCGCTCGGTCCAGACGAACTGGTCGGCTGGTACTCATGGAAGACATTACCAGCTACATCCAGCTACCAACTGGTGCAATACTTCAAGAGGATAGGGTTCAATATTCAAGAGCTATCATGCTCTCATGAACACTTGGGATACTGTAATCCTTCAACAAGAATAGGACATATATCTGACGGTAGAGCATTCTGTTCGAGCTAACCCCCCAAGGACAGCGCATTGGACGGTCCCCCCCCACCGCCTTTCCTGTACGTGATCGGGAGCTGAGTAGGGCCACTCGAATAGATCGAACAGCGAGGATCGTCTCAGTTCTTGCAACTGCGAACCGAACTAGAAAAAAACCGCTCGGAGTTTTCTTGTAAAACTACGAGGTCACAGTATGTGATGAGTCCAGCAAAAATCAAGGTCCTATGGTTTCGAGCACACCTTGACCCTGGAGAACATGGAGAGTCTTGGGCCCCAGAGTCTGCGCAGAACTTCTCGGTGTGTTTGTGAGGGGTGGGAGACGGAGACAGAGTGTCGTTGTACAATTTGTCGGGTGTCCTTGATTGGCTTCGTTTTTTGAATGTTATTCCTGACCCGCCCAAGCTTTGGTTGGCTCGGATTCGAGACCTCCCAATCGCCCGTCATGGCAAGCCGACTGGAACGCTCGGTCGGGGTGGACCGCCCAGGCGGATCCCAGACATTTGTCCCGGTTTGGGCTCACCCTGGAGGGCCCCCTGTAGTACCTCGAAGGTGGAGTGTACCCCTGCCACCATGAGGAGCATTGGTGGAGCACTTTCAAGAAGCAGCAATTCCATGGGCTTGGCCATACTGGGCTGTCCTGTACCACCCTGGTCCTTTTTGTCCTCCAAGTAAGCTGACTCGTTGCCTCAGGTGCAGGCCTCTTGCGACCACAGATTGGGAAGTCGGGTTGGCCAGGGCCACAGATTGGCCCGCTCTGATGTCCAATGAGCAGATTTCGGGTGGATCGCTAGCGATGGAAGTGGGCGAACTGAGCCAATTCTCACTTTGTCGGAGAGCTCGGGAGGGAGAGCGTCAATTTCTTGGCACGCTTTTGATAAGCCCTCAAACTTAAGCTTGTTTCATCCATGTCGCAGGTTCTTGAGCCACATTGGTCAAATCTACTCTGTGTGTCAACTCCTACTTGTATATCCTTTGCTTTTGAGCCTTGGTTTGCCATGTCCAAACGGGCGTTTCAGTTGTTCTCTATTTTGCGGTCACCCTATGAAGCATAGAGCACAGCTCTTCAGGAGGCAATCTGTTGACATCATTCAATCATCTAAGATGGTGGCGGCCCTCCCTGTTTGACACGAAGTTGCATTTTGGTGTCGCCCACACCTTCACATGGACCATGGGATTGGGGGAACACATGGAGCATATAGTGTGTTTCTATGTGTTTTGTCTTGTTTCTTGTTTTGTGGTAAACCCATGAATTGAACATGGCCAGTTGTGACGCACACAACCTTAAGTCTTAAGTCACTAAAACTATCTTTTCAGTGTTTTCTTTCAGAGTGAAAAGCCGGTGAACCTCGGTTTCACCTGTGCCAAGCCTGAGGGGCAGCATCAAACGTCAGTTCAACCTCTTCGTTGAGGCCACTGGTTGCGACCTGGGTAGGTGGCTACGTGCGCCTTCGAAGACGTGACTGGGTCGAGTGGTGACCGGTGGCGGTACGAGTCACAACTCGCTGGCGGTGACTTCGTTAGTGGCCGAAGGCGGCCGAAGGCTTGCATCGTGAGAACGTACAGAACACTACATCGTAACACGACAATTATCCAACAACGAACATCTTGGTGACGTTTTTCTTTTACGCACACGCAACACAAACAGATGAACATGTGTAAAGAACCATCATCAACCCAACGCAAGAACCTGCCTCGACCTAGTCTCATGTTGGAGCCACAAGTCTCAAAGTCTCATACTCCTCGGTGACAGGACGACCTAGCAGACCGTGATGTGAGTTATGCGTACAGTGGCCGTGGGCTTGGTTGGGCTTGGCAGTGGCGAGTCTGGCAGTGGCCAATGGCTGGGGGGTTGGTTTCCGAATCTGAGGAAAACACAGACTGAATCACCTTTGACAAGGATCAGGTTCTTGGCATGAAAATCAGCAATGTTCCAAAGATCTTGACATTATTTGAAATTAGGAGTTTCTATTTGGTCAAAACGTGAAGGCAACATCAAGACCGATAAAATCCCCCATCCAATTGATTGTTTAGGAAAGATTCCCATGACTCCGCAAAGAAGACTGCCCAGGCTTCTTCTAAAGGGCTGCCCAAGCGAGAGAGAATAATGGGACAGGTGGGGAGGACAGGGATTTCTGAGTTCTGGATGTAGTTCGGAGCTGTTCATGGAAGCTCTATGAAAACTTGCCCAAAGGCCCGGAGACTTCAGAATACCCAGCATGCCCTGAAGATGGCCCTGTATTTTATCTCACACAGAACTACAAGCTCGACAGGTCCTGTCCTGCGCCACATAAGTCCTCACGTTTGCATCAACTCATCCTGTCTGGGTTGCCGACGCACATTGAACGTTCATCGGAGAAGAAGCTTCAGCCGCACCTTCGCATCATCCCATCCGACCCTCTTGATGGTCAGTCATGACCCTCTTGATGTTTGCCCAACTTGCCCGGTGTCAGCGACATGCGGCCTTCCCACACTTGGGAAACGCGACTTTGGGTGTTCACTACGGGCGTCATTTTCTTTTGTGCGTGGGGTGTGTGTGCACGTGCTTCGGTGCCGGAGGGACTTGTGTTGAGGTTATGCACCCTTGAGCGTGCGCCTGGTGCAGATGACGAGGACACCCATGGGTGGGGACCGGTCAGATGGAAAGCCGCGAAACCGACGGGTTTCGCGCACCTGGCTTTTTGGTGTCCATGATAGAAACTGGCGCGCTGCTCTTCTGTTAAATCTGATACAATCTGATTCAGTTCCGGAACCTCAAAACTGGATTTATATAACCTCTTCATTGACTCTTCATTAGGTTTCGTCAGGGTTCTTAGGAACTGGATGGTTTAGCTTGAGAACACGTTTGCGCAGGATCATGAGAGAAGGGGCCCCAGATACAAAGAGCAAACCGGAATGGTGTGTTTCATCCGGTGCACAACCTGAATGTCCGAGAAGGATTCCCTGATCTTTCAGAAGCTCTCTCTCTCTCTATATATATATATATATATCATTCTCAATTGGCTCGTGGACCAGAAATTAAAGCTCCAGGCCTTAAGAGGCGGTAGGCCTTTTTGTTGCGAAGAGACCACCGAGCGGAGGAGTCAACCAAAGGGATGGATTGCAGTGAAGGATGCACTGGCCTCAAAATGGAGCTGGCGACGATTCAGGCTTGCAGAATGCGTGGCATGTTTATGTACTGTAGAAGCCATGCTGGTGAATTCCGTTGATTGTGAGGTGTTTACGATGAACATTCTATCACAATCCCAGCCACTGACACAGTCCGAGACAGGAACGTTGTATTTTTGCTCGTGTCCAGTTCATTCTACTAGGGTCCCCCCATTAAGTCACTACAAAAAATCAGATAAAACCACCGGGACACCTGACATGCAAAACAAGGTCTGTTCGTCCGTTCGGCCGCGCCTGGCCTGCCTCCGAGGCCTTGAGCTTGCTCCATGGCCCAGCACAGGAGTCTTGGGAGGTCCTGGGAGGTCCTTGTTACTCGTAGCTTCTTGTTACTAGTAATGCCAGGAGCTACCTACTAGCTTCTTGCGAAGGGAGCACGTAGCGAGAACCTGAATGACCTCATGTTTGGAAGTAAGAACGTCCAATGGTGCGATTTGGGTTGAGGGAACTTAGATGTTTGTTGCAATCGGAATTTTGGCAAGAAGGACATCATGTGTTTTTCTTGGGTTGTCATCATTGCAATCACTCAGATACAGTGTGTATATATATATTATATATATATATATATGCATGTTAGCTCTTGCTGTGTGCCTTGAGAAGCCCAAAGAACATGTTTTTGGTTCACTTGGGTCCATGAAGCTTCCAGCTGGGAGGATTCCACTCCGGTGGTCACAGGCAACTTTTATCGTTTTTTTGGGGGGTGTTTTTTGATCCTACATTCGTCACTCCCTCATTGGTGTTTCCTCCGACATGAAGGTTTCCCGGTTTCCCTCAAGTTGTTTGAACAGAAGCGGAACACTCCCACTTCACCGGCACATACAGCTATGTGGATGTTCGTAAAGCTAAAGATCATTTCTTCAAGGGACAATACAGATGTGCTAGACAGCAAGTCCAAGTGGTTCAAATGTCAAACTGCAACGAGTTCACCCTGGCTGCATCATCTGCTCACTCAGTGAATCGGTTTCCATGTTGTCGTGCAGTAATCCATTGTAATGATGCCCTTGGTTGTACAGAGCGTTTGTGTACCGCTTCTTTCTCACAAGACTTGAAGAGAGCGAGGTAGAACAGGTGGATCCTGATTTTCAGTTGGTTCCCGGGCACCAAATTAGGTGTTTATCAGTTAGATCCTCTCCTGGTTCACAGGAGCTGCAGCAGCCGGCGAAGGAGCTGGAGAGCCCAGGAACGTGGTCTTGCAACATACTGGGGCCGACCATCTAACGGGGGAAGACCCAACCCGTGGCGGTTGAGATCCCCAGACAACCCTTTCTTCTACCCTTCCTCTACATCAAGAGGAACATCGGTTTTTATCCGGAGGGACAAAACCTCACTCTTGAAGAGCTCTGAGTTCAGAACGCTGTTCAGAACACCGCAAGGCACAGGTTGCTGGGATAGCCTTGCAAGTCTGATAATGACAATTCCTTGCCCTTGGGAGAGTAAGCCTCTGTGAGCTCCATCACTCTTTGGTGAAAACCATGTTCATGTCCCGGCCGCTGGGAACACAATGGACATCATGGACTTGTCTGAATCACGAGGCCTGATTCCACCAAGCCTGCAACGGTGCTGGTCTGCTTCCTTGGAATCTTGGCGTCGAAAAACCTTCCTGAGCTGCAGATGATCTGATTGCGGGACGGAGCTATTACCGGTTACTACCGTTGACGGAATATCATGAAATAGAGAGAGTCTTCCTGGAGTAGATAGAATAAAACGGAAGCATGTTGTCGGATTGGTTTCTTTTCTATCTACTCAAACATGGAATTGTATTGTTTTGTATTGTTTGTGCATTCCGAACTCCACCCCTGACACCGACGGACTGACGAGCAAAGCGAGGAACACGAACGCCACCGGAGGGGGTGTTGAGACCCGGAGGACGGACCCATGGAGGACAGGTTTGGGTGTCAAATTTGCTGTTTGACAGGACAGGGCAGTTTATTTTTTAAAGAAAAAATGAATATATATATAGATAGATAGATGGTTATATATAACTATATCTATAAGTTGAAACAACATCCTGATAATGATTGAGCTTTTTGGTCATTTTGGGTTGACACGGGGCATTTGACTTTTGTGTCGTTTTTCTTTGGAACACACCCACCCTGGTCGCGACGGATCCAAACCTGGGTCGAGGCCTGGTGGAGGGGTGATTCTGTGCCAATCTGTGTGTTCAACTGGATGCCATCCAGGTTTTTGCACAACTGTTTTTTGCAAATCAGTGCGCTTTTGATCTGTTGTCTGACTAGATCAAATCTAATCTGTGCCTATCTGTGATCTAATCTGCAGATCACTTTGGTCATTTTTTCTCAAAAGACAAGTCAGACAAGTACAGTCAAGGCAATCATATGGCAAAATGGGGGGCTGTGTGCCTTAGTGGGACCACCATGCCGCGGGTCAATGTAGTCCTTAAGCCACCTATTGCTGGGTTGAGAGTAGATGAGGCGCAACAGTTCATATGGACCCCCATCTAAAAGACACGAAGAGGTTTGTCCCATCTACTCTGAAACCCACTGTATTATTGGATGGGGATGGTTCTTGGGTTGGCATAGGTCTTGTCTCAGGTCGTGGAGAGCACCCTAAGATCAGCTTTGCAACACATACCAGTTCTTTCTTTTAAATCTACACAATTCTAAACAATGTTATTGTTATATGTTATTCCCCAATAGCCATGCTATGGGGTCTTGCAAAACTAATGGGCGGACGGGCGCCGTCGGGTCACCGTCAGAGCTGGTGGGCGGATGGTGTCCCGGTCATGTTTTGATGGCGTCCGGGTCATGTGATGCTGGTGTCCCGATCATGTTTTGATTGTGACCCAATCATGTTGTGATGGTGTCCCGGTCCTGTTTTGATGGTGTCCCGGTCATGTTTTGATGGTGTCCCGGTCATGTTGTGATGGTGTCCCGGTCATGTTCTGAAGGTGTCCCGGTCATGTTGTGATGGTGTCCCGGTCATGTTGTGATGGTGTCCCGGGCATGTTTTGATGGTGTCCCGGTCGTGTTGTGCCGGTGTCCCGGTCATGTGATGGTGTCCCGGTCATGTGATGGTGTCCCGGTCATTTTTTGATGGTGTCCCGGTCATGTGATGGTGTCCCGGTCATGTTGTGATGGTGTCCCGGTCCTGTTTTGATGGTGTCCCGGTCATGTGATGGTGTCCCAGTCATCTTGTGATGGTGTCCCGGTCCTGTTTTGATGGTGTCCCGGTCATGTTTTGATGGTGTCCCGGTCATGTTGTGATGGTGTCCCGGTCATGTTTTGATGGTGTCCCGGTCGCGTTGTGACGGTGTCCCGGTCATATTTCGATGGTGTCCCGATCATGTGATGGTGGCGCCGTCATGTTGTGATGGTGTCCCGGTCCTGTTTTGATGGTGTCCCGGTCATGTTTTGATGGTGTCCCGGTCATGTTTTGATGGTGTCCCGATCATGTTTTGATTGTGACCCAGTCATGTTGCGATGGTGTCCCGGTCCTGTTTTGATGGTGTCCCGGTCATGTTTTGATGGTGTCCCGGTCATGTTGCGATGGTGTCCCGGTCCTGTTTTGATGGTGTCCCGGTCATGTGATGGTGTCCCGGTCATGTTGTGATGGTGTCCCGGTCATGTTTTGATGGTGTCCCGGTCGTGTTGTGACGGTGTCCCGGTCATGTTTTGATGGTGTCCCGATCATGTGATGGCGGCGCGGTCATGTTGTGATGGTGTCCCGATCATGTTTTGATTGTGTCCCAGTCATGTTGTGACGGTGTCTCGGTTATGTTTTGATGGTGCCCTGGTTATTTTGTGATGGTGTCCCGGTTATGTGATGATGGTGTCCAAGGAAGAGATGGTCGATGTGTTGAAAACAGCAGCTGTTTCCAGATTTTTCTTTTTGTCCCGGTTTGTATCTTGCTATTGGGGTCTCCAGCTGGGATAATTTCATATTATTTACAATCTATAAACATTTTATAATATATATATATATAAGCGCTTCGTTGTTTTTGTTTTTCTTTAAACATTGCTCCACTTTACCACTCGGTTTCTTCAGATCGCCGTGCGCTGTCCCGCGGCTTCCGTCCCGCCGGCGCCCGAGGCGGCGTGACCTACGGCGAGATCGCCGCGCTGCGGCGCCTGTCGCAGCTCGAGGAGGGCCGACGGAGGCGCCTTGTGATCCGAATGGTTAGAAGGGTGGTCATGGGTTGGTTGGGTGATGAAAGGGACTTTCCTTCTTAAGTCTTTTTGGGCTGCAAATGGGTGATTCTGCGATTCTTTGATATTCTATGCATATACAGCAGATTCTATGGATTTGGATAGACCAATTGGGAGGTTGTACGGCGGATATTGAACCCACGGGATCACGCAGCCGACTGTGTTGCAGGATTTGGAGTTTGTCTCCTGTTGTTGCTTTACTAACTGCTTTCCCAACACGGAGATGATTGAAGCCCATTCATCAAGGTGAGGGATTGATGTTCTTTACATCCTGCCCTGCCCAGGGGTCCATCTGAGTTGCAGTCGCCTCGGGAGGTTCCTGATCCTTACCACTGAGTTCATCAACCCCAAGAAGCTCTTTGCTTGGGTAGCCCAGTGGATGCAAGGGCGCCAAAAACACCGCAGCAAACTCACCGCGGTGTTCGATGTTTTTGGAATCACGGGTTCAACGGCACGTGCTGTCCTTGGCCTGCTTGGGGGCAGGGAATCAAGAGCTACTTTGTCCTGACTTTGGGTGTTTCAGTGGCGAAGTTGTTCCCTACAAAAGAGTCAATCTGTGTGTCCTTGTTCTGCCTTTAAGAGCTCTAATGCTTAAGCCTAAACGAAAGGGGCTTGCTTCTTGAGGCCAACCAACCGGAAAAATCCACTCCAGTAGCATTTTTCAGCGTCTGAAACCAGACAAACATTTCCTCCGACAAAAAGACCATGCAAGACTATGTTTGTTCATCTCCCCATTGACGGCATGGCAAGCCTCTACCCCCAGCATTGTGGAGCAAGTAGTTCCCGCAACGAACAGAATATTGTTTGTTTTGTTGTTTTCAATGCAATTCATTTTGTCTCTTTTCCACCACGTGATGCACGAACACCTCCCAAGGGCACACAACTTTATTTGTACGGTTAAGCGGCAGAAGTTGCAGGAGATGTCAAAGTTTGCAAGGTAATTAACTCCTATACATAGGTCAATATCAAGCTGCAACTAACAGTGAACCAACAGGATCCTACGAACTCCTCCGGAGCATATGGTTGTCTGCTTCGCCCCCTCAAAAAAAAATCGTGCTCCTTTGTCCAAGATAAACCTATTGGTAAACCAATGCCCCGAATCCTTCGTCCCGGGTTCAGCGATTCAACTTGCAAATCACCCGAGAACAAATTATCCACGCAATATCAGTTGGATCAACTGATGCTGGTTCTCCAAGAATCCAACAGCATGTCTTTTGTTGCGGGACGTCTCTGCCACTCCCTCGTGAGTTAGAGCAGTTACATAGCCGTTTTTCCATTGGCCATGGCGCCCTGGAAGGCAACACACACCTCACGGTCCCTTTTTCGAACGCGTTGGTTGTGGTTCGCCCCTCGGACGTGTCGGTCATCCCGCTCCGAGGAGTCCATGTGCTGCGATGCAGTGCTGAACCTGCCACCCATCGAGCCGCCGGTGCGTGCGAGCTCCGCTGGTGTGGCGAGCAAAGCCTTTGGGCGTGGACACCCGGTTGGTACCCAGAGCGTCTGCGTTTGGAAACATGTAGGGCGATTGGGAGTCCAGGTTGAGTGATTTACAAAGAACTGCTGGAGGGTGGAGAAGAGTTCCTTTTTCCAAGTTCTTGAATTCTAAAGGTCACCTTGGCAGTTGGTGGTTGAAAGTGGCCGCAAGTATACGGGGACAGTTCCACGAAGAACCATTTCCAAGCTAAGCAACTCTAGATCTAGATAGAAGGAACGGTTCCAGTTTCCTATGGTTCCAGTTTACTATGGTCATAGAGGTCCACAAAACAACAACTCTAGAGTTTTTGTTTGATCCAAGGTCGGAGTGTCTCGCAAGAATCCAGTTTCCAGGAGCTGATCCTGGCAGTCGAGCAAACTGCGATAAGATGGCACCTTTCTTGGATCACTCAAAGATTCTTTGCAAATGACTCATCTCTGTTACGAAAGCCAGCCTTCGTAGAAGGCGCCAGCGGAGTTGTGTTTGGCGAACGAAGTGAGTAGTTAGGGGGTCTGGGGGGGTCCGCAAAGGGTACACGTAAACTCGGCACATGCTGGGGGAGGAGGGTGCGTCGAGGGAAGGTTTTTTGAGGTTGTGTTGGAGGTGATTTTTGAGGGGTGGTGATGCAAGAAATGCAATTTGCATCATTTGCATCATCTGAATGGGAAGGTGTAGTTGGCACCTTGCCAGGTATAGAGACCCAGGGTAGCTATAGTGCAGCTACTAGGTATAGTACTTCAAGTTCCCTTCCCATCAACCGCTCGATAACCTCTACACACGCACAGCAATCCACAGTTTTGAAGCCTCATGCGCGCGATACCTGGGAACAGAGTTGTAGCTACCGTGGGTCCGTATGAATGCTATGTTGCTATACCTCTTACACACCTATACCAGTTCAAAGCACGAATGAGACTTCATAGCTCTGGTTTGCTGTGCATGTGTGGCTCGAGAAAGATATATGTAAACTCTGGAAGGTGATGCTTTGATGCTTTTGGAGCGGGTGGTGACGCACTCGCCAACGACAACATATACCCGTCAATAGGAACTCGAACAGCTCAAATCCAGAAGATTCTGAAAATGGCCTGGCTCCCTATATGACCCCTGGGAAGACTGGGAAGCGAGGAGGTGGAAAGTCCTTTGCTCTCGCTTCGCAGACCTTCATTTTTAAGGTGGCCTGAACAGAGTGCTTTAGGGCAGCAAACCCTGGTCTCAGTCCACCTTGAATTTAGCTTGAAAATCACAGCTTTGAAGCCTCATGCGCGCGATACCTGGGAACAGAATTGTAGCTACCTGGGTCCGTATAAATGCTATGATGCTATACCTCTTACACACCTATACAAGTTCAAAGCACGAATGAGACTTCAAAGCTGTGGTTTGCTGTGCATGTGTGGCTCGAGAAAGATATACGTAAACTCTGGGGTTGATGCTTTGATGCTTTTGGAGCGGGTGGTGACGCACTCGCCAACTATACCCTTCAATAGGAACTCGAACAGCTCAAATCCAGAAGATTCTGAAAATGGCCTGGCTCCCTATATGAACCCTGGGAAGACTGGGAAGCGAAGAGGTGGAAACAGCTGGGAGGTCTTGAACCTTTAAGTAAACAAAAGGCCACATTCAAGCAGCAGAAGGACAATGTGCATCCTCTGCTCTCGCTTCGCAGACCTTCATTTTTAAGGTGGCCTGAACAGAGTGTTTTAGGGCAGCAAACCCTCGTCTCAGGCCACCTTGAATTTAGCTTGAAAAATTGTCTGTTTTAACAAAAGCCTTGTCACAGAGACACCTCAGGACCCTTGCTTCGCATATCTTCATTTCTGAGGTGGCCTGAACATATAGTTTCGGACAGCGAGCCTCTGGTCCCAGGCCACCTCGAATTTTGGTGCATTGTTTGGCTTTTGGTTCATGTGAATGTGGCTGAAATTGTCTATGTGTGAAGTCGGTCGGGGGTCGGGGGGGTGGCCCGAGAAAGGTGTACGTAAACTTTTGGAGGTGATGTTTTAGTGATTTTGGGGCGGGTGGTGATGCAAGAGTGCATTCTTTGCTTTTGCATGGGTACCTATGTGTGTGCAGAACAAGACATGAAGCAGATTTGACACGCGGCCGCAAGCGCCTGCGCGAGCTCATTTGATTGCTTCGACGCGCAGTTGTCGAGAAAGGGAAGCGCTGGCTTTCGTTTTGCAGCTTCTCAGGTTTTTGTTTACTTTCAGTTCCGTGATTCTATGATTTCTTTCTGCAAGAAACAACAGGTTCCCTCAGGTTCAGGTCAAAGTCAGGAGCTTCAAGGACCACGCAAACACAACTTGGAACTGCTGGAATCAACAATTCATTAATGGCCCATCGTCGTAGGTGACACATTTCTTATTTCCCCCACCCAACTGTGAACTTGATTTTCACCAGTTTCACCGGCCGATCGAGGTTCTGGCCAACCTCCAGATGACATGACAAGGCAGGTTTGCGGACGTAAAGTGTACACTGGAGAGAGGGTTAGACACCACACCATAAAATTAAGCAAATTTTCTTGAGTAGGCATTAGTTGTCCCCACAGAAGGTAGTAGCCATTGACTTTGAAAGTGGGATATTGATTGGGAGTTATTTTGTTTCCATTACATTGCTAGTTGCTGTTGAGTGGACATAGTGATGGGATAATAATTGACAAAACTAAGCTTTCTGTTTTTCCCCGTGTCAATGTCAAAGATATTGTCAGTTTGTAGCCATCTTGAACAGGAGAGGTTCAACTACACATGTGGATTTGAATCTGAATTCTTCTGCCAGCTTCTTCGACCTCTAAAGGATTCCTTCTTGTTACAGCTTAAGTGACCTCATACCCGGATTTCAAAGCGAACGTGGAAGAACCAGGTGCTCAAACATTATATACATATGTTTGACCCACATGGTTTGCTCCCTTTTTTGTGATATAGGCAGAAAGTGCTTGGTCATAGTTCCTTCACGGTTTTCGTGTTGGATTTGCGGCATCCGATGTGTCTTGTTTTGGTGGTTAAGTGCTTCTTTGAACTTTGACCGTCCAGAGTTGGTTGGACTTGAAGTCTCCTCAAGAGAGGACAGACGATCACCTGAAAGGGGTTGTCATCAACTACAGGTCTCCAGTTTGCCAGAAAGGTTCTGGCCCAGAATCCGTCAACCAACTGGTATGGGAATATCTACACACTCTGCAAGGTGTAGAGTCATTCAAAGGTGCGGAGTCCGGATCAAAAGGAGGGTACAACCAAACTGATGGTCAACGGTACACCTCAAAGCTGCGGCTTTGTTTGGATCGTACGCAGAAGGTCCCCAAAAGACAGTGCGGCTCGTTTTGTCTGGGTGCTGTCAATACTCCAAAAGCATTTCAGAGGGTAGGATACATCGCAAGACTGGGGAAACAGTAGAAAAGAACATCCTCCCCCTCCTTCAGTTTGAGACAAACTCTCATGTGCAGAAACAGAAGCCGGAGATCATTTTCCACTGCACTCCAAAAGGGCACTGCATGTTTAGTCCACTTACTCATCCAGTGAGGCGGTGTCATGTGTCGCCATGCTGGCTCATACAGTTGTCCACTATCATTACCATTCAAACATATGGAAAACAATGGGAGAGATTTGAAGATGAGAAGGTCTCCCGTGCACTGAACACCAAGAACCTTTGACAGGGTTATCTCAAGATGCTCCACTATCCTTCGGACACTGGGCCATTTTACACCAGCATCAAGTTCTGTATAAAGCAAAGACTAGCTAACCACTGACTTCGACCACCAAAATCTATGTTCTCTCCTTGAGTCATATCTTCTAACATAGCTCTTTGGTAGCAATGTTACCAGCGTCTGCGTTCTTTGGGGTGGCTGCTTATGTCACATGCTCAAGCATGATGCTTGTGGCCAACAAAGTCACGCTCACATTGCTTCTCGCCTTGGATGGCGTCCACATGCAGTTGAACCCCTGGGACGTTGGTGACAAAGACCGAAACGTTGGTGATGTTGTTTCGACAAAGAAAGCAGAGCAGCTACAGTGTGGACATCTCAAAGAAAGACATCACAAGAAGGACATCTCATTCTCGCTGGTCTTACCTTCCAACCCTTAGATTGCTACGCTCCTGTGTGTCAGATACCTCAAAAGAAACCGCATACGGTGCGGACAATGATGTCCTTCGAGAAGGTAGGGATTCGGCGTTTCGCCTGTTCTCAAGGTGACTTCCAGAAACAGAACCCACAGGATCGAACCACCTCAGTTGATGCATCCAGTTACCCACTCCAAGGACCTCCAGATAGAGTCTATGTATGTGTATGTCAACATGTCTTTTCTTAAGTAGAACGAACATCAAGGTCGGTACCGGGTGTTGCTGAGGATACCCCTCCCTGGCGCGGTGTTTACATTCCAGCTGGCCTTCGCAGTGGTGTCGATCTACATGATGAAGACCCTGTGCTCTCTACGGGTGGACGATCTCACCTGGTGCCGCGTTCGCCGAAAAACTGGGCGGAAAACTCGACGCACCAAGTTGGCGGAACTCCCCGGCCAGAAGGAGGGCATTTTTCCGAGAAGCGCAGGTGGTAGCAATTTCATCTCAAGGTATATGATATGTGTATATATATATAACCAAAACGAATCAACGGTTGCACGAACAATAGAATTGATAGAGCACCCATTCCAGGACATGGTCCGGACAAGCTCCTGATAGTTTGAGCAGCTCATGGAGACGGGCTCTCCGTAAATCCTTCCCAGATCCAAATCCCCGTCAGTGCTGTGGTTCTCTCTCGTCGGCATCCGACGAACCGACCACAGCCGCATTCAAACATCCTGCAGGGATCTGGGGGTTTGCAACTCTAACGTTCAATATCAACTCCAAGGTTCATTCTTTTCCTGCAACTCTAAGGTTCAATATCAAGCTAATGTTTCCATACACCATCTCCTTTGCCATGAGTATATATGCCAATGGCAAAAGTCTTGAGCATTCCAATGTGGAGACGGTGATCGTGGCCCGCTCCTGTGCTCCACTCTTGATTAGTGCCTGGCTTGTGGAGATTAGAACGCTTTACACTAAGAGACTAAAAACCAAACAATCCAAAACGCGAACACGAACCGTTCTTTTAAAACCTTTTTAAAACAAGTCCTTGTATAAATTGTATAGTTATTCTGCGCGTAAAAACACGACCAGATCTGAGAATTCCACAGGAATCCTCAGATTCGATCGGAACAAGGTGTGATCGAATGGGCCGTGCTGAATCGCCAGCTGCCCAGCTGGAAATCCACTGGTGCCTTGCTGTCCATTCTGGTGGCGGCCACGGGCTACGTTTTGGCTGACAGCCAAATGAAGCTGGTGGGTTTGCAGGTCAGCAGAAGCTGGAAGGATTTTTGTTTCCTTTTTCGCAAGAAAAACGTCAAGACAGGGTTGTCTTTCCTCCAGAGAAATGAATGTCATGCCTGCTGGGGCCAAAAAAGCATAGACACTTGGAAGCAGTTTCCCTCTGTCTATGCAGATCTATCCATATTGCTTTAGTTGTCGTCAGTTGGTTGGTCATTTTCGATCTTTGTTTTAGAAAAACACTTGCAGGCCTACACATGGGTGGGCATTTACCTGCTGCTGATTGTCTACAACATGGTCTATGGGAAGTCGGTCACCTCCAAAGTGAGTTTCGCTTCTCCCGTGTGGGGTTTGACGCCTTGGATCATTCGGGCTCGGATCGACGGTTCGTTGGGCAGAGGTTGGGGAGACGGATGGGGAACTGAAACGGGAAACATCAGGCCATACGCCATACTAATGTAGTTGACCTGCAAGTCAGGGAGGTGTTGTTGCGGGTCTTGGTTTTGCAGTCTGTGATCTGAAGGAAGAGGCGGAAGAAGATGCCGTTCTTGTCTTCAGAAAAGGCCTTGGGGATGTAGAGACTGGAGGATTGATCAAGACCTGAGGATTGATCTATATGGGTGTGTATATGAATACTGTAGCAAGGTCTCCAACCAATGGGTAGACTGGTAGACTGGTCTATTTCCCATCTATAGACGTAGACATAGACATAGACATACAGAGGTATAGACCTCGTGAAGAGTCAATGCTGGGGTGTACGAGGGCTAGAATTGGAGGGTTTTCTGGAAGCCAGGGCCAGACAGCCAGACACAGGAACACCCTGATTTTCACAAGATTCTGATTGAGTGGAAAAGCCTCTCATGATGAACCTGAGCGGGTCCCAGCTTTCCTGACGTCCTGGTTTAGCCTTTGGCACCCTTTAGCTTCAAGGGCTGTTGAACGAACGCGCAGAAAAACCAGGACCTACTACACCAACGTGATGTCCTGCCCCGCAGTGGTGCTCCTGGGCTTGCTCAATGACGAAGTCAACAAGGCCCAGAGTAACGAACCCAGTGTCTCTTTTGCATTTAGCCTGGCGCGTCATCGGTTGGAGGGCCGAGCCCAAAAACAGCCTTTCCTCGATGGTGGGAAGCTAAGCCAGGGCCAAGGGTCTCACGGTCACCGGGTCAGTTGCGGCACTAAATACCTTCCAAACCAAAAACTATATACCTGGTTCTTCAATGTGACCTTTTGATAACCTGGTTTGAGGTCACTTAAGCCTCCTAAGGGTCACTTAGGAACCTTCAAAAGGTCACTTTGAAGAAGCTGGTATTTACATTCATGTGTATTAGAGTAGGAGACCCCCTATCAAAGAAAACCTCTGCAAAAAGGAGTTCCAACACCCGAAAAGACCTCTGGGTTGTATTCGGTCCCCCGACCAGCCATCTCCGGTTTTGGTCCGTTTCGAAGCCGCTGCCTTCACGACGGACACGGACTTGGACCGCAGGCATGGCTGGCTTTGCGGCCTTGTTCGTGTCCTCAGCGATCGGGGTGGGCATTAGCTGGAGTGGCTGGAATTG
Organism: Durusdinium trenchii; assembly: GCA_963970005.1. Classification (NCBI taxonomy): domain Eukaryota; class Dinophyceae; order Suessiales; family Symbiodiniaceae; genus Durusdinium; species Durusdinium trenchii. The sequence continues at coordinate 139,770 of CAXAMN010027251.1, forward strand.
CACCAGCCTTCTGACCGCCACGACCTATTCGCTGGTGGGATGCTTGGAACCAGCACGAGGTTTTTGGGACTTTCGGATGGGCCGAAGCGATGTGAATGACGCAGGGGTGAAGTCTTTTTGACCAATGGATTCAGTAGTTGGACCAGCATCCCAAGCTTGCTTCTGTCTTTTCCCCAGCAGGGTTTTCCTTGCATCCACTGGCCAGTGAGTGGTAGTCCTCAGATCCTCCACGAGAGGCTCCGTTGTGGAGTGGGGGAGAAATTAAACATGGTTATGGGAGGGTTATATAAGGGGCTTGGAATCGGCTTGAAATTTCGGGTTGGATGCCGGTTTGGGCCACTCCTATCAACAACTGTTGATGGGAGAATTCGCTCGCTCTTTGGAACTTTAAAAACATCCCCACCTGGTTCGCACAAGGGAAGCTTGTGAGGAATTCCATCTGAGATTCTCAGGGAAGAGAAGTTGAGCAGGAAAGAGTTCTTTTCGTGGTGTTATTACAGGTGCCGAAAACAAAGCCGCTGAGGCCTCATGTGCAAGTTCTTGAGCGTCCTCTTGAATGCACCTTGGGCATCCTAGGGCCATGGTATTTGATGTTTTGGAAGAAAAGAGACTGACTGAAAACTCGGATCAACACCATTGAAAGAGGATTCTTCCTTTTGCTTCAATTACCTGGTGTTCTGTCACCCTCTGACTCTGAAGTTGAACCGAAGAGTCATGTGATTTAGCTTCCCAGAGGGACCTTGTGATGAGCCATTGCGCTCATGATATCCCATGTGGTTAAGGCCCATCAATCCTCAATACACCGTAAGGGTCTCTGTCAATTTCACGTCATTCTCACCGGTCTCTTCTCTTCTCGTTTATATATCCGAGGTTTTGATCTGGGACAAGCACGCCACACCCCTCGGGATCTTCTGGCTCTGTATCTGTCTGATTGCCGGGATGTTCTACGAGCCAGCCGCCCTCCGGGAGAACGCCAAAGTCGCCAGCGAGGTGGACGGCGAGCCTTCCGAGAGCGCCTAAAGGGCGCGGCTTCTGCTTCCGCGTAGACCGCGTGCTGAGCAGACCGTGTGCAGCGGACTCGCTTTCACCGTTTTCAGGGATTTGATCTGCTTGGCCAATGCAAAAAAGAGCTTGGATGGAACATCTTTGCGGAGCGGCTGGACATCTCGGAAAATGGAAGGAATCCAAGGAAGAGGAAGTTAAAGCGATTGCCCTCAGCTTGCTGGAAGGCTCAAATAGATTGATTAGCAACAATCCTCTTGGAAAGCCGTGTTTATTAAGGTTTATTATTACATGATAAACTAGAGTATTGGTCCAATGCAGGGTACATCTATTTTGAGCTTATATGTATATATACATATGCAGCATATGCAACAATATACAACCATATCATATGCATATACTAGCCAATAGATAACATGGAACTTATGTGAACTTATACTTCCTGCAATTGATTTATTCGGCGAAGTCTGATTCCGATGTTCAAGAATCATCCTTTCTGAGAAGGTGTTTCCCCCTTACTTGACCTTGTGGTCGAATTTCCTGGTGGACCACAGTGGATTAGGGTTCAAACACCCTAGTCCACAAACCCGAAACCCCAATCCACAAACATTAAACCGTATCCCACAGACCCAAACCCCAATCCACAGAAAGCCTGAATGACATGGTGATGGGCCTCAAGAGCGTGCCTCAAGTGCAGCTCTGAACTGTGATGACAAGAGGTACCCGTCCCACAGAATAAAAGTGCCTCTGCAGGTCCTTTCAATGTATATCCCACTGTTGAAAGATGCCGGGAATTCTGTGCTGCTGGGATGCTTGAGCCAGAATCGCATCCTCAAATGCAACCATTCCACCATCATGATGTTCTAGCATGTTTTGCCATGAAGGTTGCATTTGTGAAAATGGCATCCAACCTTCCAAACGCCCGGCGCTCATCAAAGTTCCTTGCGGACACATCTCCCCGCTGCTTACTGCTGCGTACCGCTGCGCCGATCGCCAGGGACACCGATCCACCCACGAGCCATCTCCAAGAGGCCTGCGGGACGACGAGGCGGGAAGGGCACAAAAAGGGGCCAGGCAAGTCGGGCATGGAAGGCAGGACGATGTGTGGTGTGGTTGAGTAGCTCCGTCTGCCTTTGCTTCCCAGGAGCTTTACACACATTTTCTGAGGCAACTTCCGTCATGGACGTGGAATTCCATGCTTGTTGGAGGAAGTGTACGTGGGGTGTGTGGCACTGTCCCCAAATCAACGAGTGATGCTCCGGGATGTCGAGACCGACTCGGTCGATGCAGAGAGTCTGGTACAGTGGCTGCACTCTGACGAACCGAAGTGGAGCGAAAACCCCTTGTTCCGAATGTCGTCTTCCTTTTAGGGACGCCTGCGAACACACACACGGCATGGGTTCGTCAGAGTGTCGGTCTGTGTGCTTTTTGGCAAAGATTGGGCGACCGTGGCATTGAGACGTTGAACAACATTGAACTTTCCTCGTTAGGCGCCCTTTGCCCGAGATTTTAGCCAGCGGTCTCGTTTGGTCGATGAAGGCTTGATTATCTTATATTATCTTTATATAGAGAGAATTGCTCCCAACCTCTTCATCGCAAACAGCCCAACTTAAGATATTCCTCCACTTGACTTGTGCTGGTCTCATTAGCATGGGCAAAAAGCCATGCCCAGCTGGTTGTTTCATTTCCCTCGCAAGGTCAAGCTGAAGACGACGTTCTTCGACCCTGGTGCCGAAGCGCTTAGCCGGTCCCACGGGCGTCAACCGCCGTTGCCCGCGGTAGTGCACCCGCACTGCGAGTGACTCGGGCTTCTGCACCAGTCGCCAGCGGGCAAAAAAAGGAATCTGCCCGAATCGCTGTGTCTTTGTGGAGAATCTGATAGCCCAATCCCCTGAAACTGGTGTTTGACAAATGATCTTTCCGGGCTTCATCATCCCATTCACTTTCGTGATTGTTTCAGGAGAATGCCCAGGACCTTGGACAGCTTTTTGATTCACAGAAAGAGGGAGAACATGGGAGAACCCTACAACAGGGTGTTCTTGGTGCTGTACCTTGAACATCAATGATGTGGGTGTTGGGGTCAGCACGAGGAAACCAACACCTTCCAAAAGGGGATGTTGGCAGCAACATCCTCATCGGAAAGGTACCCCTCAATTCCTCCAGTAGTCCGCGTTTGAGATCCTGTGCCGAGCCTGTTGGGCGATGAAAGCCATCAGGAGACTATGCATCACGTGTTCCAAGTTTGGCCTTGAGCATGCGATCATGTTCAGATCTGACAACTTTTCAAAGTCACATGATAGACGATATGAACCAAATGTTGAGCAATTTGGTTCTGGGGGATGTTATGCCTCAGTGAAGCATATAAAGATCCTGACAGACTCAGGCGAGGGAGTGATATCTCTGGATGGTATTGTCGATGGAGGAGTTCTTTTTCAACAAAACCTTGACCCCGCCATGAATCTCACTGTCTACAGTGAGGTATTGTCCTGTCAATCTCCGGTGATGCAGCTTTGTTTTTGAGGAGAACAGTTTCTTCAAAAGTGGGATGACATCAGACATGACATCAGACATCCCTGTTTTCACCATGGAATAAGTGGATCAGATGGATCATGTGTTTCCCTGTTTCTGTTTCATGCTTTTCCCGGAGCATGGGCAATACAACTGACGAGGTGAGCCTTTGGGCTGCACCTGGGAGGCTTCTTGGGGGGCGCCCCTTGGAGGCCAGTCCACTGCAAAGGAGATCGATCTTCCTATTCCAGCTCCAGTGGATCCCACTGAAACCACAATGTTATGGAACCAGGGTTGCGGAATAACGCTGGTTTGAGTCGATGTTTTTAAGTCTTGGCTGAGCCACTGGTGACCAGCCACTGGTGGTTTGCCTGGATCCCCTGGTTTTTGCATCAGTCATGACAGTCATGTTCTTTTCGCGTCGGACGCTGCAGGAGAAGCTCCGCTTGGTCTCTGAGCCTCAGGGCCCGCGAGCGTTTCAACGAGGTGAAACGCGCATTCCGAAAACCACCAGTCCCCACAGTCCCCATGGGTCCCACCGGTTGTTTCTTTCGGTGGAGTCGGTAGGGGCACCGAAGCACCGGTTTGGCCCCTTGAGACGCACGGTTGACGCCTGGCCGTGAGGTTTCGCGGTCAAAGGAAAGGCAGTGTGTGCAGCGTGGGCTCTGACGGATCACCAGTCCAGAAGGATGGCATGTTGCTCTTTGTGTCTGGGAAGAAGGACTTGGACAGGAGTTTTTGGAATTGATGCAACAAAGTTTCCGTTGTGGTGGTCAAGCACAAAGCCAGGAGTCAGAGTCTTGTCGTGTGGATTTGCCAGGTTGTTCTCCACCCTCAACCCTGAACCTCGACTTGCAGGTTGTTCTTACCTCCAACCAGAAGCAAGGAGCCACTGTTTGCTTGTATATTATCAAGGGCAGCTTTTCTGCCCTTCCTTCAACCAGACTTTTCTTGTTTGGACTGAACTCTCAAAGAAGTCATAAGGACACCCGCATGCCACATCACCTCTTCCCTTTGGAATACTGTAGATCCTGACACTGCTCCAAATGATCACAAGGCGGCCCCCAAGTGTCAAGGCTTAATTATAGAGAGAAGAACCTATGACTGTTATACCGTTATACCCTAGGGCTCCAACCATATCCTCAGAAGGTGGTTAGACCGTTAGACCCCCAAAACCCACCCCAACCATCTTCTCAGGAGGTAGTTGGAGCCCTAGGGATAATACCCTTCTCTGACCTTGTGTGGAATCTACGGTGCGGTCACGGTGCAGAAGCCACCGTGCTTCGACATCTGTGTTTGACACCGGAGACCGGAGACCTCGTGTGGATCGTTCGAGAACGGTTCGACCGCCCGCCCGCAGAATCAATGGAGCCCCATCTACGACATTTCTGCCATCTTGACCTCGATCCAGGCAGGTCTTGCTTTGGTGCCGTTTTATTTTTTCCCATGGTCAGGAGGCAAGCGATTCCTTAGGTCGGTCATTAGATGTCAGAATCCCATGTTCTGTGGTGCTCGAAGTGGTTCATAGGTCAAGCCCCAGATGTGAGCATCTCCATCAAGTTCAGATGGACTTAACCCTGGGCGCACATGGAGTGTTTTTGCTTTTGAAACGAGCAGAGGTGTTTTGTTTTCTTTTTTTTCCACCAAAGGGTTGCAGAATGATCGAAGGAGAATACACGAGCACAATCGGCAGGTTTGGGTCGTATTGTTCTTTTGAAAGGCGGGGCATCAGCCATACTACCCATTTCCCACCACAAAGTTGTAGCAAACTCATTTTTGGAACCATGGACCATACTCTCTGCTCAGTGCGAGAGTTGCTCCTTCAAGGAAGGATTGGTCAGGAAGACAACTTGGGAAGTTGGATGGAGTTGTGTGATGCTCTTAACTTAACATATAAGACGGTTCATTCCCCTCCTGAACCTGTCTTGGTTAAACTGGAAGCACCTAGAGGCTCATCACCAAGAAACACCAAGAAGCGTCATCACTTCCATGCATCCTGGTTCATTCAGGATTGTGTAGTGCCAGTTGTGCCTGTAATTACTAGTGTTCCTTTGCATCAACGTTCTTCCATGTTCTTCGCCGGAGCTGGAAGATGCTGGAAGTGCATCTCCAAGCTTCCCAGCCATTGGGGGTATTTATGTGGTGGCCACTGGTGAGGAGCGAGTGAAAATACCGATCAATGGTCCCAATATGTTGTTGGAGGTATTTGCTGTTGAAGGACTGGGTGGGAGAACTCTTGATGTTCAATTCCTATGACTCATGACTGGAAGTGTTTGTCCCAACTGGCCCTGGCACGGCATCAGCTGACAAGATCTTGATACAAACCACGAAATAGATTTGGAGGACAAATTATGTATGCCCTGAAATTGACATTGATTTCTTTTACTTGTATAACTTCGGTGGTGCCAAAACATCCTTTGGACTTCTAGGGTATTACTGTAGTACAGGTGTACCCCACGGAGCTTTGACCCGAACCGTGTGCCTTCAGAGCAGTCCTTCTCCAGTCCTTGCTGACGGACCCCAACCCGAACAGCCCGGCGAACAGCGAAGCAGCCAAACTGTGGCACGGAGACCTAGGCATCTGAAGTCACCGTCGGGCGTCTCCGGGTCTCACGTCGATGGCCGGGAAGTTCCATGAGATACGTCATCAAGTTTGATGGACGCCCCATCAATTGCCTATCGGGTATATAGAACAATGTATATATATATATACTCCCGGACTGGAACTTAGAATGGGGGGTTGTGGATCGCAGAAGGAAAGAAAAACGACCGGATCGAACGGCAAACCCTCAAAACATGCATATTGTGCAGTGGCAAAAGTTAGAATGCCTCTCCTCAGATTATAAAACAAGTAATAATATCATGAGTATATCGAGGCGATGAAGACATAGAATGTCTAGAATGTCTCTCTTCATGAAAGCCTTTGATGACTTCCCATTCCAAGTTTCAGTCCGGTTTTAGCTGCTGATTTGGTTTTTGGGCATTCTGATATAAGCTGCAGAGTCGTTGTTTTGGCAGAATCCACGTGATAGTATGAGTCTTTCGGTGGACAAGAAAGTCGCAATTGCCAGTAGAGTTCACAAGACATGGCCCCCCATTGGGCCTGCTCAACATGAGAACTCGATTCAGAGCTGCAACCCACCGCTGAAGTGGGGGAAGAGAACACATGAGCAAATATATCATATCACAAATGTGAGTCCCTGGCACTGGCTCTTCATCTATTTGCTAGACCTTCTTCACAGCTAAGCACCTCGTTTTCCCCAACCACTCGGTGTTCTTCAGACTCCGTTTCGTTCCGGTTCTCTATGTATATATATATATATTGCAAATCTTCAGGAGCTGCCGAGGGTTGAGGATTTAAAGTTGGAATGGGAAGTCATCAAAGGCTTTCATGAAGAGAGACATTCTAGACATTCTATGTCTTCATCGCCTCGATATACTCATGATATTATTACTTGTTTTATAATCTGAGGAGAGGCATTCTAACTTTTGCCACTGCACAATATGCATGTTTTGAGGGCTTTCCGTTCGATCCGGTCGTTTTTCTTTCCTTCTGCGATCCACAACCCCCCATTCTAAGTTTCAGTCCGAGAGTATATAAATGTGTATATACGCCTTGATGTCTGGCAAGCAGAATTCTGAACCGCAGAGTTTTGCTCGATAAGCATGCGTGATGCCATGCAGCTTCTCGAAAAATCTGGTGCTATCGGGGCCGGCTTGCTGGGGAGCAAGCCACCAGGCGAGATGCGGTAAACAATATGACATAGAAAAGCTACATTCTAAGTCTGTGTTGTTTCAATCAAACACGCAAAAATGTGGATGCATATATGTATATATATATATATAGATATGTGTATAGACAGAGATATCCAACTGGGGATGCTAGTGCTGGAAGGCTGTGAGTTGCCGAAAGAGCCGCCGCCTCTTCCAGCACCAGCCTGTGCTCCACCGACAGATGCTCCAGATGAACCTACACTGCAACCTGCTTCAAGTGAAGCAACCAATTCAGCCCAAGCCAATGCTTCAGGGTGGCTTGGACAACCACTATAGTGTCTTTTTCATTGGTGTTCAAATTGTTTGGAACCCCGACCTGCTTGTATATATATAATCAATCCGACCCCAGCGCACTCCTCCCCGCTCTCTCTCTCTCTCTATATGTTTGAATTCAATCCTTCTTGAGGTCAAAGGATGCGCCGCCTTTGCCACCAGGGGTGGGACAAAACAAAAGGGAGCAGCCTGCCTGTTTACTGGTAGTGTTTTTGTGCATGCTTGGACTTAGCTCCGCGCTGCAACGCTGCTATATATATATATAACCACCACAGCAAGCGTATATATATATATATCAAACCCTCGCATTTTGTACGAAACAGTCATTCAACCAGTAGTGGTTCAGCAGTTTGGCATCATAAAACCTAGACCTGTGCTCGCATTCTAACTGTAGAATTTAATGCCAGTGGAAAAGCTAAGGGTGAGTGTGAAGCTTCAGAAGTACACCCGCAAGTTTGCTCACGCGTACTATGGGGATGAGGTGTCAGCAACAGCGGTGGCCATTGAATTCCGCTCGCAAGTCACCAAACTCTTGGCTCGGTTTGATGCTCTCAAGCCAAAGGCCGGCTCCCATATGCATGTTTCGTTCTTTTCCTCTGCAATCCACAACCCCCCATTCTAAGTTTCAGTCCGAGAGTGTATACGTATATAGTTCGGGATCTTGAAGCGTCAGTATATATATATAATTACTATGTAAGTATGTGTGATGATGGACCCTGCAGGAGAGAGAGGTGCATTTTACTGAGTTGGGCTTGGTCTTGAAGGGGAGGAGGGTTGATGATAAGCGAGATTGTATTGCTGATGCCTGTTGTTCAAAGCAACTACGTGCCTCGGTCGGGGTAACTTGCGACGCGTGCCACGCTTGTGTTGCATGTAGCAGCAACCAATGTTCTAAGGTATCGGATGTCAAAATCCCCTTCCTTGTAAAAAATCATCAGGTGGGCATTCTATGTCTATATATATAGAGAGATTTCTCCTTTTGTGCCAAAGTACTATGCACATTGTGAGGTTGTGTGGAAGAAGCAATCATTCAAGCTGCATGTGCCAGCCCTCGTGGCAAGCTGTTCCTGATTGAGGGGAAGACTGAAAAGAGTGACATGCCGTTCATGGGTGAGTTTCAGACAGATGATGGGAGGATCTCAAAAAGTTTTTCGAGACCTGCGGAAGCCCTACGATGGATTTCTCACATGGACGTTGCCTTGAAATCAGGCAACCTCCACAAGGCTCTGGCTGCGCTGGAGAAAGCTTCTGGCAAATCCGGTGATGTCGCTTATATTGATTATATATGCATTAAGGGTTGTGGTAGGTTTGGTGTGTGTTTGAAACGGCTTTGGGATGGACTTGGGATTGCAATTCTATTCTTCATGTGTCTCCCAAAAAAAACAGTATAGCGTGTCAAATCTAGCATTCTAAGTCTATTTCAGTTGAGGTGAGAGCTGTCGCTCCCCAAGTGAGTCTTGATCCGGAACGCCTTTGTGAGCTACCAGTAGCACTGCCATCGAGCTCGGTGCCTGACTTGGCGCAAGCGAGGGACGTTACTGATACCTTCTTTGTTCAGCCCAGGCAACAGCTTGCACGTTTTGACAAAGCCAAGATTGCCGTTAACAAGGCTGCCATAGTGTCTTTCCAGACATGGGCCCTCCGAGACGGTTGCCAGCTTGTGGGCCTGCTGATGGGTCAAAAGCAAGGGCATCGGCACACGTGCTGCCGGCTCATTGTGGAAAGGAATTATGATTGCATTGTCTCATCTTCGCAAGTGGCCAAGCTCACGGAGGAAGAGCAACTGAACATCCTAGGTGTGGTGTTGGTGGGCTTGCCGCAGGATCGGGCCACCAGTGACACGGCCAAAAGTCATTTGGAGGACATTCTTGCAAAAGGCGTGGGAAGAGCTTTGTGTGTGTACGCCACCTGATTGCATGAGCCAGGATTTTACTCCAGGTACAATGTTTATATAGATAATATATAAATATATATACATATGTGACATATGTGCGTGTGTGTGTGTGTGTGTGTTTGAATTTGCATTCTTACTACAAACTTTCAATGCGGATTGAACCTGTGTGTATATATATATAGAAGGTTGTCAAAGGAGATTCTGCGAAATAGGCTTTGATCTTGCTTTTCGCCTCCCATTGCTTGCTTCTTTCCTGTTTCATTGGTAAGGTTGATCCGGTCATTCCCGGACAAATGACTTTCATTGAGAGAAGCGAGGACTCAGACCACGCGGTGGCCGTGGAACCAGTATGGTGCAATGCGAAGCGCACCAACATCTCAAACATCGTGATGCTGGGCAATCTGTTCAAGAGTACCCGTGCGCACCTATATGAGAAGATTGTGGAGAAAGTCCTTGCTTCAGCCAAATCGAGTGTGACACCGGAATGTTCCGCCGCAGAACCTCCCTCCGGAGTGGGTTTTGAGAGGGTGAGAATCGCTGGGGACGGTCGATGTGGCTGGCGATGCTTTTTGGCAGCTGGGAACATCGATGCCTACAAAGCCGTTCCGAGGAAGGTGTTTAATAAGAGCATGTGGAAACATCCTTGACCTAATACACATGAACTTAACTAACAAACTAAAGCCATTTGTTCTTGTGCAGTGCAGGTGTATATATATATATATGTATAGTATGCAAAAATCACATGCCACCCTGTACAGGAACGAGAGCCAGTACCCTATATCTCAGCGTCTAAACGAACTGGAGGTCATGGATTCGCAAATGCTTTGCTTGCAAGCTTGTTTCTTGGCACCATTCATATCTATATATTATATATATACACTTGTGTATGTATATATATATATATACACAGATACACAGTTCCGGTATGGGGTTGGTGAGGGAACATATCGTAATATATATATATACACATATTCTTTTATGTATTTGCGAGCATTCTAACTCTACCAACCTCACCAGCAGATGTTTCAACAGAAATGTGTTCGGATGCCAGTCGGGTGGAATGACCGTTGTTCAGCATTCAGCCGAGGTGATGCAGCTTTGGAAAAATACCCTCACTTGTCTGCAGAGATTGCCAATGTCAAGGGCAAAGATGGTTCTTTTTCTTTACCAGACATTGGGTGGATTGCAGACATTCTGGGGCAAACAGTGCGCGTCACGATTGCACCAGCATCTCATGCTCTGGCCTCACAGTTCTCTCCAAATCTACCTCAAGACTTCATTTGTGGCAACGGTGCTGTGAGTGTGCACCTTTGGTTTGAGTGGCAAGAGGCAGTGGCAGAACAGCGATCTTTTGGTCACTTTGACCTGTTGCTTCCTACGTGCACGTCCACCGCCTCAGTGCATTTGCCACCAGATGCGCCTTGAACAAATCATGGTTTTTCCTTTGCATGTTCCTCAAAATTCCAGCGCATGCGAACACGTGAAGACACAAACAATCGGGGACAGTGACAGGACCAAGTGAGTCAAGCTCCCAGCGAATGGTGTCCACACACAAGACAGCAGCTAGCCTGTCCAGAACCAGAAGAGGCACAGAAACTTCAGTTTTTGTTTGCTTGGTGAAGCTGTTGCCAATGTATGTAGAACAGTCAACACTCAACATTGAACACCAACACACTTTTGTGCACATTTTGCTGCCAAATCGTGCCAAACTCTACCTTGGCCAGGCTGTTGGCCTAAGCGCATGGAGACCACCCTTGGAGGAGAGTTATTTTGGCTTCTCCACACTTGAAAATGATCTTGTGAGTATATATATATACATGTACTTGCAGGCCCGGGTATGTATGTATGTATATATATATATATATCATATATATCTGCGTGTACGGAGCGGGGGGTTGAGAAGGAGTGGCCAGAGCACAGAGCCGCAGTGGTTTGTTCAAGGGGCCGATCGTTTCAGCTAAGCACTAGGGCATTGGCCGTGCCATGGCGGAGTCATCGGATGAGTGGGAGCTTGATCCGTCCGAGGGTACCAAAAGGAAAATTACCCAAGAAATAGCTGATGCGAAACGACAAAAGGCTGCTCAACTTGCTCAACGTCCCAAGCGCGTTCCGGTGATCAACACAGAGATTAGCACATGGAAGGCAACAGAAGAGTGGAGTACACAATTTGAAAGGGAGGTAGACTGTGGAAGATTGAGGTACAGAGAATATGTCACCAGGTGTCTTCACTTGGGGCAGGGAGCTGTACGACTGAACCAATTTCTGTTTGCGGGACTTCTGCAGAGCGGCTGGTGTCTGAAGGATGGCAAATTCACCGTTGCAAGAAGAATATAGCCGAGTGCGAAGGCTGTCTGAGCTTCGCGTACCATATGTTTCAATGGACAGCAATCTTGAATGCAGCCAAAAATGTGTGATAGTGCAATTGAACAGGCGTCAACACTGTGAGACATCTTGGAATCCACCCATCTACCAAACTACCTCAGTCTTAGAATGTGCTAGACTAGATTTGATGTTCAGGAGGTCCAGTGCGAGGACGTGGTGGAGACTCGTGTGCCAATGTCTGCTGTCCAGGAGTGCTAGATCCCTATA
>CAXAMN010027251.1:157332-168171 GCA_963970005.1 Durusdinium trenchii
GTCCGATGGTCTGCTGATCCGATGGTCCGATGGTCTGCTGATCCGATTGTCCGATGGTCCGATGGTCTGCTGATCCGATGGTCCGATGGTCTGCTGATCCGATGATCTGATGGTCCGATGGTCTGCTGATCCGATGGTCCGATGATCCGATGGTCTGCTGATCCGATGGTCCGATGGTCTGCTGATCCGATGGTCCGATGGTCTGCTGATCCAATGATCCGATGGTCTGCTGATCCGATGGTCCGATGGTCTGCTGATCCGATGGTCCGATGATCCGATGGTCTGCTGATCCGATGGTCCGATACCCTGGAGCCTGGGTTAGAGCTTGGGGTTGGAGAGACACCAGGGCTGTGATGGTTGAGGGGAGGGCTTTGGGGGAGACGGTTTGAGACGATTATATATATATATATATATGGATATATATAAATTGTGAAATGGTAAGCTGGACACTGGACTTCTGGACCGTTGACTGCAACGTGGACAGGGTGTTCAAAAAGGAATGCCAGAGCCGCAAGGCCATCATGTTCTGACAAAACAGCCACCAACCTACGATGCGCTTTTGCCGAATCCGTCTGGATGACGTTGAGGAAGGATAGGAGAGGTGCACGCAAGCCCTGGTCGAGCCAGGCGGCTGGAGCTTTTTAGGTTGAGCCAGGTGATCGGGCCAGCTCTTGCAGCGAGGTTTGTGGAGCAATTCACATGAGCCGCATGAGCTAGAATAAAGCGCATTCTAACACACAAATCAACGGTATGTATGCATGTATGTATGGACATGCGTTGTTCCTTGATATATTTAGGTACTAGGTACTAGCGTTAAGTCGACTCAGCTTGTGTAAAGTCGACTCGAAACCGTGTGCCCTTGCAGAACTGCACTCCACAGGGATGTCTATATGAGCATAGGTTGTATTGATCTATAACACATGTTTTGTGTTGTGCCCATGGTGTGCCTGTAGGGCGTACCAAGAAATCGTTTTTATATATATACTTTAAATTTTGAAGCTGTTTGGGGTCTATGCTGGTTTCATTGAGCAAAATGAAAACGGGACGGGTGCGAATATGAAGGTCAAAGGCACTTTAGGAAATTAACGCAAAGACACCGTGCCACCGTTTAGGTTCACCAGAGAGTCAGGGAGGACGTTGGAGGAGACAGAGACATAGACTGGGCGTGCGTCGGACGGACTGAGGCTGACACAAGAAAAGAAACACCGTGAAAGACACAACGATGTTCTTTAGCAATTGCAATGCACGAGTTGTCGCAATCCTGAAAAGGATGAACTGAACATGGGAGGAGCGACGTGAGGAAAGGAAGGTGAGGAGAGGAAGGTGAGGAGAGCGAGAGCAGCAAGCGAGGTAAGGAGGGACGGAGGAGAGGAGAGGTTCGCAGCATGCAAGCCGTGGTTGGAGCTAGGGTTTTGGGCCACTTCCGCAGCCTCCTCCAGAACCTGCTCCGGAACCATGCCCCAGAACCCTTCTGGGGAGATAGCGGTGGAGAGGAAGCGATGGTAGGTGGGGAATTGGAACTTTCACAGATGGGGGGCATTCTAACACACGGGGTTTCACCCTCTTACCAAAGGTATTATATATACCATGTTTGACAACATTGTCTTGTTCACACAAGAGTGGAACAGGAACCCTGAGATAGCGGTGGAGAGGAAGTGATGGTAGGTCGGGATCTGGGGCTTTCACAAACGGGGGGCATTCTAACTCACGAAGTTTCATACCTTACCAATGATTACCAATGGTATCTGAGTTGGATCCATACAAAAGTATGATAAGAGGTTTTCAGTATGAAGTGGTATGAGCTGGAACCCTTCTTCCACGAAAACATCTTTCAAGTTGTGTATATGTAGCAGTACCAAGCCCCCCAATATCTCAAGAAACCAAAGGCCTTCGATCAATTTTCACCCGGTCATGGTGATTCTGCAAAGCGTGTCGACCCGACCCTGTTTAAAGATACTTTTGAGGCCGGTGGATCTTCATGGAACCGCATTTTTGCAATCCGATATAGTGGACTGGACACTGGGCGCGATGGCGAAATGGACACCAGGCATAATGGTAAGGGTAGACTGAAGCATTATAAGAAGAACGTGTGCAATCGCGCGAAGCTATCGAGTCGAGGATGTCATTGCTTTTTCCATTCGCGGCAATCAAAGTTGCAGGGGTTGTATATATATATATATTGAATGTCTTTGGTTATGGTTCATGAACAATGATTGACTTCAAGCAAAAACACCTTTGGTTGGTCTCCTGACTTCGGGGATCTAAGGCTTGGAAGCTGGTTGACAGTCAAGACTACCTTCTTCCACAACGTCGGACTCGCGTTTGGGGTATAGCGCCCACCAATGCAGGAGATGTTTCTCAGCAGGAGCTGCAACAAAGATTTGAGACTGTTCTGGATACCATGCGATCTTCTTGCAGAATTGCTTTGGAGTCTCCCGGTGTGGAAGTGGCTGAGCAGGCTCCTGATTCAGGTCGGCATGAAGAACTTGTTAGAAGAGCAAGAGCTGGTCATCTTGGAGGGGATGACGTTTACGTTGACTGCAACGCTAGCCTGCGGAGAATGGTCCATGCTCAGTTTGTCGCACCTTGCTTGACCCCAAGTCATCCCGTGTACAGCACAAGGCTTAAGAGATACCTTACTGCAGGCGAGCATTTGAATGGGCAAGGGCTTTGGAAGACTTGTTTCCGGCAGGAAACCTATGACCATCTCCTGGCCAATCCAAAGCTTGCAAAAGATTTAGCAGGCAACGCCATGTCCTCAACGGTATGCCAAGCAAGTTTTTTGGCTTCAATGATCATAGCCCCTGGGTCATGGAGATCAATATCGAAAGCCTTGCCCGACCATCGAACAAGTGAAGCAGGGAAGCCGCTTCTCAGAATTGTGAAGAAGCGACCCGCACCAGAGTATGGACCTCCACCATCGATCAAGAGATCAAGGACAACCAGAGACTCAGCATCATGCAAGACCAAGTGCCAGAAGGTGAGAAACAATGACAACGTGAAGACACGACAGAAGAAGGTTGTGAAAAAGCCGAAGAGGACCTACAAGAGGAAGGTCGCCGGGAAGGACAGCAGAAAGAATGCCAAAGGCAAGAAAGCGGTCGCATCAATCTGGGACAAAGAGATTGCGTCAGCCACTCAGGGCATTGCCAGCTTTGGTTTTGACTTGTCTTGACATCAGCGGAGGGGTAATAAAGAGCAGCATTTTGGTGATGCCTGGACCACATTCTAACTGTAGGACTACTGACATTGGCCTACCATAAAGCTTTCATGAGAGTATCAGACACCTTTTGACCTGGCCCCATGTGGTTTTCAACTCTCAGGATGAAGAAATTTGAGGAAGAAAAAGCGGCAGGGAATCCAACGCCGCATGCGGCCATCGATGACATGAAGGGCGTGTACAGGTGCTGTGCGTACAAATGGTGCAAAACAAGAGCGCGAGACCAGTGGTCTCTGGTGTGCTCAACGGCACCAGACTTGGCCAGAAAATACAAGGAACTGCCAAACATTTTGAGAAAGATGATGGGGAAGAAGCTCAAATTTGCATGGCGAGATCCAGGCGTTTCTGAACAGCCCCAGACTTGTACGCTTCCACCGGCATTTGAAGAGGTCATGGCTGAGACAATTGCGACTCATTTGAAGGTGCTTTAAGTTTTTACACACTTTTATTCAAGCATATTCACATTATGTAAGTACTGTATATATATATATATATGCATTGTTTAATACACAATCATATACAAACCCAGGTTGAGCGGATCAACTTGGGGGAGGAAGTGGTCTACCCATTGGTCATGGACATTCTGGCAACCTCCATAGAGCTTTGGAACCATGCAGTTCAAAAGTTGAAAGAGGAAGTGTCCGAAGTTGAAGTCATTTTGCGCGCTTTGAACGACCAAAAGGCAGAAAAGCAAAGTGAAGCGGAATTGGCGGAGTCCATTGCGGAGGTTCAGGCCTGGACGTTGCATTCTAACATTAGAAAAACGGAGACTTAGAATGCCAGCAAAGTCCATCCAAAAACGCGAGGTTGGGGGCAGGGGTGTTGTTCAAAATGACAGCAGGAAGCAGTGAACGTGAATCTGCGGGAGATCCACTTGAAGCGGACCGATGGAAACTTTTTGCATCCTGTCTTATTTGTTTAAGGCTACGCTTTTGGTCCCGTACACATATATATATATACAGAAAATGTTTGCCAAAATACAATTTATGCTTTTATATAGAGGCCTCACACTGTCACACTATAACGAAGATGAGCCAAAAACATGCATTCCGGTCACAGTGAAATCAGATATTGTGAGCCAATGTTAGAATGCGTGGTCCTTTTGTTGATTTTGACCCGAAAGTCTTTTGCTGTGCTGTTGTGTGTATATATATAGATATATACATATTTATATATATATGTTTATGTTTGTTTAAGATTTGCAAAGCTATTCTCCAATGAACTTATGCTCAAGGCAGTTGTTTTCAGACATCTCAGGAAATGTGCACAACGCCTTTGCCGCAAATCTGGCATCATTCCTGGCACCAATCCCAAGCCAGGGAAGCATCTAGAGTCTTCCCACCCATCACTCCAGTATCTCCGCACTTGGATAACTATGGAGGTCAAGAAGAAGAACATCAGTCCGCAATTGATCGCCAACTTCGACCAGGTTTGGTCAGTTCAATACAGGCCTCGGAAGAGCATTCTACAGCACAAGGGAGCTTATGATGAGCATAGTAGAAGCACTTGCAAGAGGAGAATCCGACATCGACTGGAGCGGGTTTTGGGCTTGCCGTTCACAGAGGCAAGTGCCTCAACAGACACTGATCCTGCACCACCAACACTTCAAGGTGGGAAGGCAGCCACTGGCGTTGTAGACCTTTGGCGGATGCCGCGGACAGTGACAACGCTGTCCTGGATTGATGGAACCGCTGGCAGATCCTTCATTACTTGTAGAGATAACTGCCTTAGCGAAAAGCAGAGGATCCAGATCAACGAGGTAGGGCCACCGGTTTCGCTTTCCCTTTTTCCCTTTCCTCTATATACTTCCGGACTAGGAGTTAGAATGCGACATTGAAATTTATAGGCAACCAAAAGGATTTCAATAGGAACCAAAAGGAAATCAATGATCAAAAGGAAATCAAAGGGAGTCAAAAGGAAATCAATAGGAAGCAAAAGGAAATCAATAGGAATCGAAAGGACATCAATAGGAACCAAAAGGAGTCAATAGGAGTCAAAAGGAAGAGTTTTACCTACGGACTGACACTTTGATTATATATATATAGTTACTATTCGCATTCTAAGTGCTAAATTTCCCACTATGTGCGGTGGATTGTGGGCCTTTTTCTGTGGTGTTGAAATCATCCGGCAAATCGGACTAGCAAATCGGACTAGCATCCTCACAATGTACAGGCGTTTGGGGCGTGTTGGTGGAGGGAGCATTCTAAGATTCAGTCCGTCAGTATATACACTGTATACTTATACGATATACATATATATATATACATATATGTTGTGTGCGTGTGTGTCTACATGCTATGTTAATATATGTATATATATATACATTTATGTGTATATCGACCCTTTGATGTTGAGACAGGAGCTGGAAGAATGGTTGGAGGTTGGCCCCCTACACTCCAAGACGCACATTTGGAGCGCAGAGACCATGTTGAGTTACCTCCAGTTTTTTGGAGAAGAGTTGCGTGAAAGAAGACGCCGTTTAGGCCTTACGCTGGAAGACAGGGCACTTTTGATATGCGATTCTGCATGTCAGCACAGTTCCAAGAAGTTCGTCATTCTCAAGGATGCATGGGCCAAGCAGTTTAACGTCGCTCCTAGCCTCTTAGAATGGGCATGGCTTTTATTGTCTTCTTGGTATCTTTTGAGTTTCTTCTAAAAGGCATGCATTCTAAGTCTTTCGTGGGTTCTCTGCAGAAAAGCGAGTGCATGGAAATACTAGTGTGATCTAGTGTGTTTTATGTGCGTGCATGTCATCCCGGGAATCTCAAATTCAGTGAGGAAATGTTGACTGGCGACAGTGTGGTATGTCAAGTACCAGGCGGCTTTGGGGCCAATGGTGGCCCCAACGATGGATATCATCAGCATCTCCACGTTTTGGTTCAGGCATACATGGCCACGAGTGTAGGTTGGAGCTCAAGTCTTGCTTTGCGACGCTCGCTCGACGAGCTCCAAATTGGAATCCAAGGCTCAGTTTCTACAAAGTGCCTTGCCTACTTGAGCTTTTGCCTGATCAATTGTGTTAAGTTATATATAGAGTATCAATATACATATATATATATATGTATACAGTGGTGAAGCCGAGCTAGTTTGAGGCTTTACATAGCGTGCAAGACAATATCTGAAATTAGAGTCAACATTAACATTGTAAAGTTTGGGCATTCTAAGTCTATATAAGTGTCAAGAGTTACCGCAATCGAGGGTCGACATCATGACAGCTCTACGTGCTGATGCTTATGCTGTGAAGTCCTTGAATGAGATGCAGTAGCTTGTTGTGCACAGAGTCGGAAAGATCCTATCCTTTTTCTTGCATGCTTTGTGTGTAGGCCTGTGCATTCTTAGCTGCATATATCCGGACAACTGAAACTTGGAATGGGTATCATACCAAGGCATGGAAAGCTGATCTGGTATTCCTGGGTATCACGCGGGTACTGTTCGGTGGAAGACATTGCACGATGGCGCTTTGATGGCATCTCAGCTTGAAGAGCAATACCAATTTCCTTATATATATATATGTATATATATATACACGTATATGACTACTTTCTCTCCCGTTGCTTCTCCCGTTCATGAACTTTTGTTTGTCCACTTTATGACCTTTCCCGTGCCCGTTTCCCATTGTAGTTTTTCCCGTTCCCGTTTCTGACCTGTTCCCTTCCCGTGTATGACTTCCCATTCTGAGCTCAGGAAACATCCAGAAGGCACAAGAGGTGCTTCATGACACCCAGACAATGAAAGCTTTCACAAGGCTTGCGGTTCTGCCCAGCATGACGTCCGATGAGCTCAGCTTAGAAAGAATCAAGCAGATGCGCAAACAGCCACTTCCTGGTGAAGAGCACTTTGTATGGGCAATCCAAACTGACAATGATGCAAGCACCCGGCAGCTACTACCAGTTTGGATAGCGGACCCTGTTCAGCGAGCAGTTGCAAAGTGGTCTGAAACGAAGGCAGTTTGGACAGAAAGAATTGAAAGAATGGAGAACCAAGCGCTGACAAAGGCAAAGCAGCAGGATTACAACCACTGGTTGGCACATGGCCAGGAAGCTCAATTTCTGTTTTCCAGAGAAAAGGAAAAAGAAATCAAGAGGACCAGGAAGAATGCAAATCTCAAGCATCTTGAGGAAGATGTTTTCTCCGTCCAGATCAATTTCTGCCTGGACGATGAGATGGTTTTCATCAAGGCTGGAGATGGGGCGGTAAGACGACTTGTGGTACTCAGCATGACAGAGGTCGCTAATCCGCAGTTACCGGACTTTCTTGATCACAAGATCCCAGAGGCTTTGTTGAGGGAGGCTGCTGCTGAAGGGGCATTGGTGGAAGAGGAAGATCAAGACCAAGCCGATGATTTGGACCAACAGGGGTGTGAGGATGGTGAAATGCAGCAACAAGAAGCACTTTTGAAGGCTGACATGCAGGACCAAGATGCGCAGGAAATCTTAGCCGATTCAAGCGATGAAGAAGACTTGGCTGATTTGGTAGGCCGTGCCATCTCTGCCCCTGTCAGCAGGGTCAAGAGCTTTATGCACCGAGAGGAATGGTTGAAGCTGGAGGGCTTGGGCTTGACAATGCTGCCAGTTGGGAAGGGAATCTACATTGGCTGCCATGCCTCTTCTCGGACCTGGCAGGGCTTCTACCCTAGTGCGAAGTCAGGAATGAGCTTCACATGGGGTCCATCTACGAAGCGCACTCCAGCTGAGGCTTGTTTGAAAGCAATTCGTGGGATCGTTGAGCACCATTGCCAACTTCAGAAGAAGGACAGGCTATGGCAGTCTCAGCTTGAGAAAATCATCAAGGCAGAAGCAACCCTTGATTTCTAGCTTCTACGATCTGAGGTTTCCTTCTCATATTTGTTCAGTTTCTTTTGTGCTTGTTGATGCAAGGTGTCCTCAAGTTAGAATGTGCCCCATTCAAGAACTATATACAGTAAGTGATTGTTTTTCTCATTATATTTAATATGTGTGTATATATATACATATAGTATCAACGTATATAATATACACGCATTCTATCTTTGTCCATTCTTCATGTGTCCACTGCTTTTCACTCTTCACATGTGTACAAGTATAAACTCCTGTTGAATGCAAGCGCTCAGATCGTCAAATATGCATGCTCGTGTCAACTTGAGTGCTTCGTGGCACGGAAGGTGTTCTTCCAGTCCTAAAAAAGGACGTGCTTGAAGAGGCTCAATTTGAATGTTGGCTTGAAGGCACACAGGAATACAACATCTGCAAAGTGCGTGGGGAAAAAAGACTCCGATTGGATGAGAACGGATGGTTTAGAACACTTCTTTTGATATGATTGTATTTCATCATTGTGCGGCATTCTAACACTCGATTACGGCAGCAGGCCCCAACCCATTCCAACTCTAATAGGAAAATAGGCGTGGAATTTTCACCCATTCTAAGTTTCAGTCCGTAAGTATAGTCAGTATGTCAGTATGCATACATATATGTATATTGGTGGTTCGGTGAACTTTTCTCTTGAAACGGTTGATCATGCTGTGTTGTGGAAATATTTGGTTCCAAGCTGGGTTTACGGGTGCCGCCTCCTATGGTGGCGTGCACGAGCTGCGGGAGGCAGTTCTTTGTGGAGCAGCCTGGGCTTTGCCGAGGCTGCTTAGCTCTTAGGCGCTTGGCAGGAGAGCTCAGGTTCACTCCACATTCGAGGCTGGAAGCTGCACTGTGCATCAGCCTACTAGAAGGTGTGCCAAAGAATATCGAACAGTTGAGGGACGAGGCACACCTTGCAGCTGAACGAGAAGACGCTCGAGGAGGAAGGGTTCCAGATTCAACTTTAGGCCTTTCTTCGAATCGGAGGTCAGAGCTTGGTGCAGCGAGTCGTGACAGGACCAGCCGAGGTGGTGACAGGCAGAGTGGAGTTGAACCTGGCTCACTAGCCAAGCAGAGGAGGTCAGAGAGGAGAAGACGAGAAAGAGATCAAGGCGGGAGAATGATGGGAGAGAGAGGAGGCGGCGCAGAGGCTGAGCTTTCCTATGGTGAGTGCTCTATTGGTGACTTCGAGAAATGGAGCACACTGAGGCTGCAGAAGGGGATGATCCTCTACTGCCACGTCATGGTAGATCAGACAAAGGTGTATGCCCCGTTCTTCATCAAGGAGGCATGGATGAACAGCGACACCTCTTGGACGGCAAGTGTAGCATGCCTTGGAGTGAAGGACTCAAAAGTTTCGAGGCGGCTCACTCAGTTGACCAAAGTCCTGGACGAGATTCACCTATGCATGGAGGAGAGGTGTCAGATTCCGGGCAACTTCCTGGGGCACGTGAGCGAGGTGAAGATCATCAAGGCCGAGGATTTGCCACGGCAGGACGTGGGTCAGACAGGTTGGAAGAGGTGGCAAACACTATGTCACGAGATCTTGGGCTTGGACGTGAGCGAGGTAGCGAAAGAAGGGGCAGGCATGCTCTCCAGAGAGGCAGAAAGAGAAGAAGAGGTTCGCCAAGGGGCTTTGAAGCATCGAGGACGAGGAGAAGGCGAGAAAGCGGCCGAGGCGAAGGAAAGGGCACCATGGCGAGAGGAGATGCTGGACGAGGAACCTCCAGAGCCTGTCGAAGGAGAGACCCAGGAGGAGAGGCAGCAGAGGGTGAGCTCCTATGCAGCCCGAGAAGCCAGGAGGATCATGCAACGACCAAAAGGTGTGGACCTCAGCACGGCCCTTGCAGAGTTGAAGGGAGATCTAACTCGGGCTGGAGGAGCGGAGCAGAGGCGAGAGTTGATGAGTGGGAGAAGGGAGACCAGCAGAGGGCGCGAGGAGGATTTGTCGGAGGTCGGACCTCATGGAATGGGGATCACCTTGCAGAGCCGGCAGGAGAAAGTTGCTGGGCTTCTCAAGCCCAGTGCATTGGAGCGAAGCGGAGAAACTCTGGGCCATGCAGGTGATGTCATTAGTGCATTTCAACTGTTTCTTCCTATCTTAAAGAAGCGTCTTGTTCATTCCTGGAGAGTTTTCGGAATCTGGCGCTTGCTTTTTGGGATGCTCAATCGAGCGTTTGAACTTGAGGATCTTTCATTTATGTGCTTGTTGGTGCTCGGCTACTGTGGCCTGTTAAGGACTGGAGAGCTGCTTAGTCTCCGCTGTACAGACATCTCATTCCACCACGAAACTTTCCTTGTGTTCCTCGCCAACACAAAAACCGGTTCCCGCTTGAACAAGCACGAGCACATTGTTGTGCGAGAGAGCTACGCCTGTGCCATTTTGCGCTGCTTTTTAAAAGTACGAGGGGGTGAAAATGCACCTATTTGGCTCGGGTCTGGTTAAGCTTTCAGGTCGCTTTTTGACAGATATCTAACTTTCTTTCACGTATCTTCTTTAGGCTACCGGCCTTACTCGCTCCGGCAAGGCGGTGCAACTGAACTGTACCGCCAGGGCCTTGCAATGGATCTGATTTTGATCCGTGGATGTTGGAGTCACGGACAGTCTGCCAGAGTTTATATTAACGACGGCGTGACTGAAGTTGCTCAAACTCGCTTTAGTGAGAAAACTGAAAAGCTCCTGACTGCTTACTCTCACCGCTTTTTACTTTTCGCCTGAGGCGAGCAAACCAAGGTTTGGGAAGCGTGGATAGAGAAATTTTTCTGAATTCTGAGATGAATCGATTCACCTAA
>CAXAMN010027251.1:168181-214695 GCA_963970005.1 Durusdinium trenchii
CAGCGAAAAAGAGAGACCGTTGAAAGAGATATATAGTATAATAGAGTAAGTGTTAAAGCCCACCTGCCGGTGGTTACAGTGACAAGGCGTGCGCTTTTCCACACCGGTTCGGATCCGGAGGCTCTTCAACCACTTCGAGAGTCGTGGTCCGATTTCTAGATCCAATGGATCAAAACTGCCTTCTGTCCGGATTGGATCCATGGATCTCGATCCGCAGGGAAAGGCACGAGTCACTCGGAAAGACCACGTGGTCCTTCAAGTCAACGTGCCTGGACCCTTCTCCACCGGGTCCTTCCGCCGACAGACGGGTACCGAGGTCTGAGAACCGGCGCGAGTACAACCGCCGTGTGGCCGAGATCGTGGAGGAACGCTGCGCCTGTGGGTCGTCCGTAATTTGTCGTTTCCGACCGTGGGGGTCCAAAGGGACTGGATCGAAGCCAGCGGTGTTCTGGAGGTGCATCAATTTTTGGGTTCTGTCTTCTAGAGGCCTTTTCAACTGGTAGACGGGGGCGACCAGCTATAGCTCATAGAGTCACGGAGGTTTAGAAGCTTTTCAGTTTGTTTGAGTGTGTGGAACTATGCTTGGTTGTATTCCGGCTCATGCCACATGGATGCCCAAACCACCAAGTCTCTTCTATTTCAAGGCTGGTTCAGGTCTTCCTGTTGACTTGGTCGGACCAAGGGTCCGTTCACTTCATCCCGTTCAGGAAAGTTGGGCGGCGGCTGAAGCACTGGAGGAGGCTCCGAGATCTGGACGGGCGAACGGAAGATCGAGGTCAGAAGTATTTGGTTGGTCTCACTCTCAGAACATGTGGATGATCTTTTTTAATCAGAAGGCGGGTGCAGAGATTTCCCAGGAAAAGACAGGTGTCCGTGACATTGAAAGTGTGTTTGTTCCGTATACATTTCAAAAGGCTATGTTGGGGTCACAAGCAGTTGGTGCAGGCTTTTTAAAAAGGCAATTCCACCTGATCCAGACAAAGCAGCCTGACCTGGTAGGGGCACTTCCGCTTCCAAACTTCTGACACTTGAGAAACTGATCACCAAACATTCCTAACATCACCTGGTGTTTGTGATCTTTTTCCCGGCACGCGAGCAGGATGTGGACATGGCACCCCCACCTGCCAGCGCGAAAAGCTCGAAGTGAGCACGGTGAATCATCGCCGGCCACGCCGGAACCTCGTGTGGCACGCCACGTGTGGCACGGAGTCGGTCTCACTGAGTCGGGTCGCGCATCGATGGGCCGTGGGCAAGATCGAGTTGAGGGAGGCGATTATGGTGAACAGATCTTTTCAATCAAACTAAAGATTCTATAGATACTGTATCATTCATTACATAATATATATATATATAATCTTTCCCACACGAGATGGCCGTCAGTTTTTCTCAAGAAACGCAACGTGCCACATCAGTGGCCGCAGCAGGTCAGCTAACCAAAGTAGGGCACACTACGAGCGGTTGTGGTGCAGCTTTTCGCGTTTATGTTTGTGTCATCGTACATATCATATATGCACATATATACAGTATATATACACTGGGGTGCCGAAAGTTGCGCTTCTTGACTTCTAAAACGGACAAACCCTTTCCCCTTAGAATCCTACGTGCAACATGTCGACACTGAACGCCTTATTAAGTATTATAGATTTAAATGGGTGTGGAAATCTGACCGTGCTGTACCTGCCAGGCAAAATGGACGTGTCAATCCGATCCGCTGTAGACCGCAAGGGCTCTTGAAGTATACATATAATACAAGTGCATATTAGTGCATATGCTGAATGCGCTGGATGCCTGCAAAGTTGACTGAACATCATGAAAACTGATAAGACATTGGACACTGGGGATCCCCGGATTCAGTCCAGATGTTTATGACAAACTGTATGTGAAAACCGCTTGTCTTTCATTGTATTTTTGGGCCCCTTTGGCGAAGTGAGAAGAACACTATAACAATTGGGCAGGATGGCTGTTGAGCTGAGAGTCTCTACCCTCAATCCCTCAATACATGGCCAGTTTGGGAAGAGTCCATGATTTCTGGAGGGTAATTTCAGGTAATTGTTCTTTTTCAATCACATCATGCAACCAACAAATCCAAAGCAGAATTCTCCAGTCACCTGCATTTGACAAATTGTCCAACATGACCTTCGTTTCTGTTTCATTGGGAATTGACATTGAAGAATTGATCCACAGAATCCATCGTTTTGGAGAACAGATTGGATTCTCCAGGTCCTTTATGGATTTGTATGGTCAAAAGATGTGGAGAAGTGTCCTTAGTTTGATTATCACTCGTCTAGCATTGAGCAGCTCTAATACGGTGCTCCATCCGACCACCGTCCCGCACGCGGACGAGTCAATCTTGTTTGGACGGGTGTGGCCAGACCCTTGGCTGCACGAAGCTAGTGCCGGATGAGCCTTAAGCTGGAAGCCGAAGAGCTAAAGGTGCTAAAGCAGATGATCTGATGATCTTGGAATCAAATCATTGTATAACAGAACCATCACAGACTCCTGCGGTAATTCTGGAGTCCAGAGCCGGATCATTTGAATTCAGACCTGGGCTGTTGACTCTTCCAGACCTTTATTCCACAGCTGGACTTCGAGATAATCACTGACAGTGGTCTTGATGCAAACTCCCAGAACGTGATGAGATGAATATTTGATATGCTTCGGGCGTTAGTAACCGAGAGCCCTATGCTTCCAGGCTTTCTGTCTTGTGACTAAAGATGTTCAGTGGATCATGATGCCTGGGGTGCTTTTTCAATGGCTGTGAATGTTTGACATGGGCCAGAAAGAGACATGATTCTAATAGCAGAACTGAACAACACACACTGTACTGGCAACGCAAGTACTGTGCCAGACGGTTGACGCTTTGACCTGGAGACGGCGACGAACATCAGCTGTGTGGCTTTGGCGTGCGCTTCGGCTGGCGAGGCTTGATCCGTGTACATACTCCAAGGCCTGGTCACCAGGTCCACCGGGACGGAACGGACCCGAACCGACAAAAAAAGGTCGGAAGATGGTGCGGGTTCGGTTCGTGCTGGTGTGACGAGTAGACGGGGAAGAGACGAGTAGATGAGTAGAAGGGACGCTTGTTCGGACGTTTTTTTGGGGGTTTTGGGCCGAGAATCAGCCAGCAGGTTTGACCAAGGATTCACCCCAAGTGACTTAACAAAACAGTTTCAGCTAGTGCTTTTCAAGAGGCGGCTTAATTACTGTAAATACAACATAATACAGCCGCGCACCCGCAGGAGGCCTTTACCAATGGGTTTGTTGTACAGTCTACTTTGGTGGAAGCCACTTTCCATTTCTTCTCAGGTTCTTTCGCAGGTGGACCGTCGGTCAAAGGTTGGCCGGAAAGTCAGAAGATCCGGCCACCCCCAAACATCCAGAGACCAGAAAGGTGTTGTCCCTCTTGATTTGGGGCCTCAATGACTTTGGGCCAGTGAAAACGGCAATCAGATCTCAGGCAAAAAGGATCAAACCGGTTTTCAAGGGTGAAAACATGTGAATACTCACTCGACCCGGGTCAAGGATGTCACGGTCGCCCCCCGCAAATTCCTCAGCCTCGACGCCCTCTGCGCCTTCCGCACCTGGCTCAGCCGGCCAGATGGGCGCGGCGCGGCCGCGGCGAGCCGGTCCAGTGGGTCACTGCCGCCCCTGATGGGTGAGCATCTGATCGAAGGTGGCAGTTTGGGCCGCATGTGTGAGTCAGGGCGAAAGGTTTCGCTCCCCTTCCAATTTTTCAGGTGCTCAGCTACAGCTGAAGGCTTTTTTGGTTTCAACCAAGTATATTATTATATTATATCAATTATATATTATATATTAGTTGTCGGTCGTACCCCTTAAGAAGAGGAGTCTGAAAAAGGACGTGAAGCTCTGCAAGGGGTGAGCCTGTAAGCTGACTGGCTTCGTAGCCACGAATTTCAATTCGACCGCGCACGGGCACTCAGGGTCGTTTGCAATTGCTGTGGACTTGCTGAACTCGCCTCCGAAATGTGTGACAGTAGGTTTTGAGATAACTCAAACGAGGTCCAACTTGCATTTCTGCAGGTATTCTTGCCATTTGGTCAGCTCTTTTGTTGCTCGTGTTGGCGCCAACACTTCCCGCTGCAAAATTGTCAGATTGGAAGAACATCAAAATGAGATAGCTGGCGAACTAGCTGGTGCTTTCGACCAGCTTCAACCATTTAAGTAACAGTTGTCGTAGTATTGAAGAATGCTGCATGCTGAAAAAGGGGTTATTAGACTGATCAAGCAGCCTGTTTCTTGCTCCAACCACCTGGTAGAGTTCAGATGCATTTTACATATATGTACAACATCCAACTTCGCCAGGGCCACCGGTGTTTAACTACAGGGCTGTCGAGCAGAAAACGACTACAGGTGTGTACCCATCTCTTCTGAGGAGAGAACGCTCGGGAACACGCCCAGGAGCACGGGTAATCCTCCCCCGATCGAGTGAGGTGATCCTTTTGATTAAGGTATCTTAAGGTGACGAGCTAATTCCTCAGAAGGTGGTGACAAGATCATGGAAACAAAGAACGAATCAACCGAGTGGATCCACTATCCTTGGATCTGCACCGTTTACATGTAAGCAACTGAAGGCCAGGACATCTTTATCCAGGACTTCTTGGACTTCTCCTCTTCGGTGAGAACGTCCAGTGTGTGTTTGGAGCGATCCGTGAGTCTAAAAATGAAGGGTTTGTATTCAAAAGCCAACTTCAACAATCAGTCCGAGAAGTCGATTAATTACTTGGTAACTGACCTCTCAGGCCTGACACCTGACCTCCACATGGGTAACGCCTTCTTTACATGGCAATGCCCATGTGAACGTGAAACAGACGCTGCGTTGTGGGTAAACGTTGGACTAGCACAAGTCAGTGACACTTTCTGACTTGGACCTGCGGGACGGGCATGGCATTTATGTTATAATATATATATATGTTCATGCCATGAATCATGACTGGCTGCCCTGTTCCTCAGGGCTGAATGTGGAGGTGAAGGCATTTCGCAAGGAGGCGGAGGCGGTTCCACGCGACTGGGACGGTTTTTCTGGGCGACTCACCAGCTCGGGCGAGGTTGGCCTCCATGGATGAAATTCAGAAGGGTTTGAACACCTGGGAATCAGCGAGGCATTTTTTCCTAAGTAACACCTGGTAAGGGAGAATCCTAGTAGGTGTTTGTAGCATCCTTTCTACACGGGACCATGTTGGAGAGACCATGCGAACCGTTTTCGGGAAGTATCCTTGACTTCTGTGGCCCGTTGTTTGGACTCGAGTTGCTTTCATACTGGTCAGTATCTCTCCTCAGTGCTTACTTTATCTTCCTTTCTCTCCTGCAGAAAAATCGCTGCTTCGAACACACGGGCAGGAACCCTTGCTCTGTCTCAATTGCCTGGAAACCCAGTGCGCGACCAGAGGATCTTAGAGGATTGCTTTCGACCGAGAGACCTGAGGACCAGGGCTTCCAATGGTGCTGACCAATGTGGAAAGGTAGACTCGAGATGAAGAAGATACCTTTTTGCAAAGGCATCATTCAGCCACACAGACAACTGGAGTTGACCTTTCCGGTGAGAAATGGTGTTTGTTCCAGTCTGGTTTGGAAGATGGTGGCCCATTTTTGAAAGGTTGGGCAGATGAGTTAGACATATTAGACTTGCGAGGATGTAGGTTGAGTCCTTCCCAGTGGCTGCCAATGAGCCTAATTGGGTGGAAGCACCACAGTGCGCAATTTGAGAGTGTTGAGAGCACTTTCTCCCTTTGATTTCTTTCAAACGAAAAAGCCACAGCGTGTCAATGGTGGGAAACAACCGGTGACCTTTGTTCTACTCGGCTCAGCGAAAAAGCTTGCGACCATTCTTTACAGCCACACCGCTCCGGACGGTGGTTGTCAAGGTTTCCTCTGCCCAGGACCATGACCAGGGGTCGACCGCAACCTGCATTCGTTACCATCAGGTGACAGGTGATAAGTACAAGGGACAATCGGTGGAGAAACCGAGGCACCTCAGAAGCTCAGCCGATCTTGCAGCACGCCGTGAGTGCGGCCCAGCATGCCGCGCAGGCAGGGGGCTGTGAGGTGCAGTCTCGCCACGACAGACACTGGTCTCTGAGACCAAGTTAGCTTCAACCTTGCAATTTGGGGGGAAAAAGCCGAGACTATGGTCTTGTGGGTGAAAGATTGTGGAAAGGAAGCAGTGAATTGCTTCTTGGATGGCAGTCTCCAAGTCACTGAAGCTTGGAATCGGGCCGGGCCCTTGAAAGACACGATGTCTATGTTGAAACATGTTGAAACGTTGAAACCTGACAGCCTCGGCGCGAAATAAAAAGAAATAAACAGTGACTTTTCTCGTCCGAGCCCCTCAGCTCTGAACCAACAACGCCAAGCAGTGGCTAGAGCATGTTCAAGACGTTCCAGTCTTTGTATCGAAATCAAGAACGATGAGACGAGCAGAACCACCATGCGATCGTTTGCGCAGGGCCAAGGCGGCTTTCTCAAGTCCTTCGATCGGCGTGAGGCGGAACAAAGTTTTCCAGAGCCACCTGGTGACACGAACGGTCATTTGGGTGATTGAGGGATTTACAAAAAACACACCGGGATGGGGACACACTTTTGGCACACGATTTTTTGGTCGAAAATCAGCTCCTCCAGGCTATGGTTCACCATCCTGAACCATCCGGGCCACCGGGTCGTTCGGGCACGACCGACCCTTTTAGGGGGTGGTCAACCGGAATCGCAGAGCTCGGCTGTTGGACCGACCACATGGTATGTGGAAGAAAACACATCGTTGGGCTGAACTACATGGAGGGGTGACCAGAGTCCCTGTGTTGCGAACCCTTTTGCATGTTTGCGTCCGCTGGGACTGGGACTGTGAGAAGTTCCTGGGACGTTTCAGCCGCTTGAAGGGAGTTGCTGCTGTTGAGGGTTGCTTTTGCCCATCAAGAACGACGCAAAAGCCAACGTATAGCAGGCCTTTCATATCTAACGGACGTGCACCCCTTTTCCGTCAATTTGAGACCAATCCTCAAAGCTGGTTCTATCAACTGATGATAACCTATTAAAAACGTATGCCTCACTTGCAAACATAGATACTGGACGGTATGTATATTGTTTGCGGGGTTCACGAACGAGTTTTTTCTATTTTATGCTTGGGGACAACTCTACTGTAGTATATATGGCGCATGAGATCTACTTTGCACCTTCGCCAAAGCAATGCAGACCCCAACCCTGGCAATGAGCCCATAAAAATGACAGTTCTGGGGCAGGCTGCCAAGTCATGGGATTGCCAGTTCTGGTGACCCCTTAGATGGTTCCGCAACATGTTGCCTGGATCGCACCCAATGTCACACGCTTTTCCTGGACCGGCTCCGGGTCCCACCCCGTCGGGTCGCTGTGGATTCCCAACGTCGCTCGTGGGTCGAGTGGCCCGTCACAGCTGGGGCCTGTCGATCACCCAAGTCCATCCACCGCTTTCGAGTGAAAGGAGTGCATTGTCCTGTGATTGATAGAAGAGGTGAACAAAGCTAAGGGTCTGGGAGTCTCTTTCCTGTGCAGCCCACCTATTTGATTAATAGTTCCAGATGTAGTCTGGGGGTATGTGATGAGCCTGACAGTTAAAGAGGCCCACCCAGACCCTAAAGTCTACCGCATAGTAATATAGGGCCTCTCCCATGACGTGTAACAGTCGGTAAACAATTATCATTATTTTAGAGAAAGGCCTTACTGACCATTGTCATCCACTGCTACTGGTAATCGGATATGATATACTATACTCATATATAGCCAACTGCCAACGTACATAGTTTATCTTTCTCTGGTGAGTTCTTCCGTCGCCTCACTTTGTTTTGCCGCTACCTTCGCAGGTCACTCGAACCCCAGAATATAAAACAGAAGCGCATTTCAATTCAAGGACATGTAGGATCATGTGCCACTCCCTGAGGAAAACTGTGAGACTGTGGAGAAAAGTGCAAGTTTTGCAGAAATGGCTCCAGGCATTCCACCCAGTAACTAACTAGGCTAACGCCTGTGGGTCCTTGGGATCTACATATATTGTTTCAGATTTATGTCCTATTTATTCAGCGGTAGTACTGATTGGTTTAGGGTTCCAAGATCTCAGAACAGCACCCAGTCATCTAAGGCTTACAAAGAGCCTGCAAGGCTACGCCTCTGCGCCCTGGACTGCAATCTCCTCCCCTTACGAATCCCTCTTGGTTCGCGCCCAATGATACAAAAACAGTGCCATCAAGCAATGATTTGTGCGTTTTTTATGCCCACTCCAGCAGCCCCCTTCCTTGTTTTGGTGGAAGGGGCTCTTGATCCTGAAGAGAACCCTGCACAAGAGAAGGCTATTATATAGAGATGATCTTGGGGTGAACAAACACTTCAAGATGTCCAGCGCTTCTTCCTGAACCAACATCTTGTCAGGTCCGCAACACGACCCAGTGCACGAAGGGGATGGACCTCAAAAGTATGGGACCTGTTCACCAAACTCGAGTGGACACCACGCAAATGTTCAGCCAGTGTTCCGCCACTGTGCTAGGTTGGGCACATCTGCCTTGTGCAGATGCAGCTCACTTCGAAGACAATTTGGGGCCTTGGGATCGCAAGCAACAAAAAGGCGGGCGCGGATGTGGGGAATAAAATCGAACCTCTTGTACCATTATAGCTAGGTGAACATCAAACACTCATGAGCCCTTTTGACGACAACTAGCTTGCGGTGAACTGGGTGTACCATAATTTGACCAAGAAGTATGCAGGACAACCTTGAGCGAATGTTTCCTGGCGCCTGGTCAACCCTTGGCTTGGCCAGTTTGACCAGCGTAGCTGTCCAGCGTAGTTAGTGAAGTGAGGTTGTGATACTCTCCCTCAGACCCGTTTACGTTTATTAAACATTCAATACGTTTTAAACAATTGGTCCCGTCGTGCTCCACTTCTCAAGAGAAGTGGCCTCCGCTGCAAAGCAAGGGCCCTTGCACACTGAACGTGGAATGCTCCACAGGTTCCACAAATTGGGGAAATTCGTAACTATCTGTCGAGAACTCTTTAAATGACATCGTTTCTGCAGGCATTTCGACATCTTCCTCTGCACTTGCTGCTCATCCGTGGCTTGATTGTGTGACACCCAACTTCTCCACAAATGCTTCCACTTTTTGACATTCCCCGTTTCAATCTTGAACCATGATGTAATCTTCGTCACACCAAAAGCGGAGAGATTGCTGCTGGCACATTCCATGATGAGGAGGACCTTTCGCAGCACTTCCATGCTTCCAGGCACCTAGACAATTGTGCCATTCCATGTTAGTCAGTCCGCGTGTATGCGAAGACTTCCATTTTGTGGATCACAATGTAGGACAGCAGGTTTTGATAGGGGCTCATATTCGAACCGACTCATTGCCTTCTTCAGGGTGCCCATGCAGACCCCCACTGACTTAATGGGTCCAGACCCCATCACCGCCAGAAGTTCAATGGAGTATTCTCCCGGATTGCATGTAAGCGGTTGGGGATTTGCATTTTTATTCAAAGTGCGGTAGTTCACCAGGAGTTTGAGCATGCATAGCAAGAAAAAGACCAAACACACCAATATATAATATATCTGTCGCTCACCACGCCAGTTGAAAGACCGGGTCGCTTCTATGACCACAGCCCGACCGGATCGCTTCTATTTGTTTGTTGATCAGAGCACTGCACGAGGTGTAAAGAGGAAGGTGTGAGGTTGAGAATAGGCGTGCTCCTTCATCCGGGGATTTAGATAAGGCATGCCCAGGATACCCTTCTATTTGTCCTGCAACGAGGATTACATCATGTAGGTCATTTGTCTTGGCTCGTTTCACTGGGCTGGGCTTGCAGTAGAAAAGCCTTGCACAAGAACCCCAAACAATTGACCCGACACTTTGCAAGATAGATGACAGGGGTATCCAAAAACCTAGATCTGCTTGAGTCCTTTCAAAGCTGACACCTCTAGTTTGCTAGGCATCCTTCTGCCCATCCCTGCCGTTGACAGAAGAACTTCTGCAGCACTTACGACACCCACACCGCCCTTTAAAAAGACAATGGTTTTCCAGACGTTGCAGGTGCAACCCTGTTTGCCTTTCATCAGCAGTACATCCCTGCACCCAAGACTGGCTGTTGGTTTCATATTCTGTTCAACCTTTCCGCGGTACCCGGGGGCCTCATCACCGCCCGACTCTTCTTCCACTGT
This sequence comes from Durusdinium trenchii, assembly GCA_963970005.1. NCBI lineage: Eukaryota > Dinophyceae > Suessiales > Symbiodiniaceae > Durusdinium > Durusdinium trenchii. The sequence continues at coordinate 178,365 of CAXAMN010027251.1, forward strand.
CCTCATGGACGCCCGCCCTGTCGTCCAGGCTCAGAGCCGCGCCGCGCACCTGGCGGCATGGCTTCACTACGCTGCATCCGTCAAGACCGATTCAGCTGCCATTGATTTGTTTCATGTGTGTTTTTTTCTCCGGGCCATGAAGCAAGAAAAGGCATGCCGGTGTCTTTTCATCGTTCGCCTCTGGAATGTCCCGTGGTTTCCTTCGGCATCACTGCCACACCCATCACGGGACTCCCGTGGTTGGTCTCTCGACCGCACCCGCCCGGCGCGTGAGGAACAGTTCTTGGGGAAAAGGCTGGAACCAGGAGGACACACTCCAGAAGCTCACGCAGCAGGTGCGGAACCTTTTATTCGAACGTGAGGCTCCAGAAGCTCACGTCGAACGTGTCTGACCCCCTGTCGAACGGAAGCCAAGTGGGCTGAAGATCTTGGCATCGGTTCAGATCGCCCCTGGCTGCCAGGCCAGGCTCAAACTCAGAGAGTTTAGAGCGATGAGAGGTGAAGGCAGCGGCGCGCTACGGGGTGAGTGGGGCACGGGGCCAGGGGCCATTGGTTTGGTGTCTCTGGTGACCTCCAAAGGGCCTGGGTCATGGCTGGCTCGGGTAATCGGTTCCGAACTTCCTTCTTGAGACACATCGAATGAACGACGGCAACTCCCCGAAACCCCGTAAAGCTTGTGGATTCAGGCACCCTTGTTCTTTTTTTTGCGATTTCTTCGCGAAGGTTCTTGGGGCGGCAGGCTTTGGAGAGTTCATCTAAAACCGTAGCCGGAAATTCAGGGATCCTTTCGTCATATCATCCACCTTCTGTTGAGGGTGAAGTGTCCTAGAGTCACAGGATCAACTGCCCTACCAAAGTTAGAACTCCACGGTCCACAGCCTCCCTTAAAGTACTACGCCGTGGGACTGCAGAAAGAACATGTGCAACATTTTCTATCATTCCAATGTCCGCTCGCTCTGCGCAGCTGTGCCATCGTCACTGGCTTCACCCGCAAGCATGGCGTCCGAACAGCAGGAGACGGAGACACGGTTCCCTGCGCTAGGATGCGGTTGAGAAGAGCAATGCTAGGTTCAAGATGGTTTAACATGTGGGAAAGGTAAAACACACCGACAATCTAGTGATTCTTCACCGTTATGTTGTGCTGAAGACGTTCAAATACATTCTTGAGACTTCAGCCCACTTCATTCATTTCTTTGTTCACTTCATTGTTCTTTGTTTGCACTCTTTTCCATGCTACCTATGCTGCTAGGTGCTCACCAACTACTTCGGGCAAATCCCATGTGGGTGTAGCACAATCCGGTCTTGACCAAACATCAGCAATCATGGTGGGACCTGTGGACCTCGCATAGACTTTCCCATCCGGTCCAGGACATTCGGGCATCCGCCAGCCGTGAACTCAAGCTGACTGAGCGAGTGTGGACAGGTTGCCCCTGGACAGCTCAACCCCTTGACGGTCAGAAAAGACGCCGTCAAAGAATTGGACTGGTCGTTTTCAGTGTGAGGCACGAATAGGAACTAGAGCATAGAGGGAGGAGAGAAACATGGAGGACTCAACAAGGTGCTTTTACTTCAGCATGAGGCCCTTTCCAGGAAAAAGGCCTCCTTCACGATGCATTTTACGGTTCGCCTTTTGGTTTCCCGCAGGATGTTTCCTGCAGCTGCCGGTCCTGTAGTCCTGTAGTCTGCTGACTTGAGAGACGAGCTAGCAGAAATATATAGGTTCAGAGATATTCACTGTACAGGAAGTCAAGATTACTGCAACTAGGATTCGACGGATTCGACGTGTTAGTTGGATTGATTGACCTCAGGTCGCCCCTTTGCGTGGGGAGTGCAACCGAAGGAGGAGAGACATTTCGGGAAGTTCAGTGCAGGTGAACCTGTGACGCGCGGTATCACACACGCACATACCTCTGCAAGAAACCAGTTTGGTGGGAAAGCTCTTCCACAAGTTCCAAAGGGATTACATTTAGACCCGCCCAGTGAGCGGAGAATGGGCACCCTTACCCAAGAGACGCGCTCCAATAAGCGAACCACAAGTCATGCTGTTTGGAATTGGCTGCAGATGAGTCACCAAACCTAGGCAGTTTGCCCTTTGCGGGGACAATGCCTTCGGGGAAGCACCTTGTGAGTCCTACTTTCCTACCTCCGGTGCGTGCGTCTGTGATTTTTTGGCCGGTGGAGCAAGGGCAACGAGCAGGTTGCAGTCGTGCAATTTCATACAAACAATTCACACCTGCATAAGGTACTGCGTGCTGGCAACCCCGTATAGGATGATGGGTTTCGATGTTTGTTTGAATGGGTATACCGTACCTGGAACACTGGAATGCCGAGGGCAGAACTCGTTCAATTTCATTGTCTGCTTGAACTAACCACAGGTGATGCAAGGATCGGTACAGTAGTGCAGTTTGGCAGGTCAACATGGGAAGCCACCTAATATACATGTTGATGGACATGAGGTTTGTATTTCGGTACCCTGTCGTAGTGTTTCTCTTCGGTGCTTCCCACCTGCTCCCTTCGTAGGAGCTCCGGTCGCCGCGCAGTTGCAGCCGCGGCAGTGAAGGTCGCCGGTTTCCACTCGCCGACGGGACGTCGCCGTGTGTCGCGTGGATCAGTGCCACGAGTGGAGCACTTGTTGGTACACCGAGCCGTCTGAAGCTGAAGCCGTCTTTTTTCAATGAAGTGCACCGAGCCAATTGAAAAGAGACCCAAGTCCGGAAAAAACACCCCAAAACAGCCCACGTGTGTGGGTGTTTTTCTTGGGAAACTCTTGCGGTCAGTGATGCGGGAGTTGGATTGGATTTGTGCACAGAGTCTCTCAGAATTGGCTTAAAGGAACATTTTGAGGAAACCCACAGGTTTGGGGGTGAAAACACTGGGCTTCCCCGATCTTTCGGGTGACTGCGTGGTTTTTGTTTCATCAGACACACGGCGAACAAGGTGCGAGCACTTCAGCGCGATCACCCTTCCAACAGGACAATTCAGACCAGGGATGGTGGATATGGTGGAGAAATGTGGAGAAGATGTGTACGTGGACGCATGCATAGTATATGTATATATGTATATGTATGTGAATATCTGTTTCATAGTGATACATCTCTCTCTCTCTACATATATATATTATGTATATATATATATTTATATTATATGTATATATATACATATGCATGGTTCATGGATTTGGATTTGTGCTGTGTCAACACTGGACATCCCCTTACCTGCAGAATCAGCCTTTCATACATGTCTTTGCATGGCTGTGAAACATTGGGGCATTTTTCCCGCCCCTTGGTGAACCTGTTGTGGGCTATGAGGGAGGACCAATCCTATGACCTGCAAACATTACGTCCATGCCTTGAACCAAACTTGGGAGCTATGTGACACGCGGCCCGCGTGGAAGGTGGGCATGCGGAGGCACATGGCATAGATGAACCATCAAGGTTTTTGGGAGCTACCAATGAAATCGTATGTTCATGAGTCGAAGACAGGGTTGCTGATGAAGACCGGAGCCACTGATGATCTATCTTTAGGACGTGAAGTCGCATTGTTTCAGGTGTTGGCTGGCTAGGAGATGAGATTTTGACCCACGCCCGCCGACATCATCAAAAGGTTAAAGGGATCCCATATAGGTGTGTTTCGTTCGACGCTTGATTCGCTAGCCGCAACCGATTTCTCATCAAGAGTTACGACAGCACTGTAGCTTGACAGGATGACAACAAGGTGGCCTTCAAGCGCTGTAGCTGCTCGGTGAATTGGGAGGCGGTCGATATGCGTGCAACCTCTTCACTCTACAGGGGCAACCTCCATTTTTGGCTTTGCTTGACACTAGGACGAGTCTTAAAGCAGCGAGCAAAATCATTAAAATTATGTGAAATCGTTTGATGACCTGGAGCACCAGAGAAGTTGGCCCCTTTGCCATGACACGTGATGGGCTTTTGAAAAATCTCAGATGCTCTTATCATGTCATGTTTTGATGCCGTCAGGGATGCTGACAGAATGGGCGGAGAAGACGTTGAGAAGCAGATTCAGATTTCCAGCTCTGTGCTCATCAGATCCAGCTCTGTGCTTTCGTTCCAAAAGCCGAATCCGTTCGTTTGCTTCGACTCCTCAAGTCGGGAAGAGGAATCTATCTTGACTCCGGGGTAGACAGAGGGGCAAACCCTGTGGGAGACAGGGGGGAAAATCCTTGAGTTGGGACGAACGATTCTTTGTCGCCGATCGAACGTCGTGCCAGGGTTTGGCTCAATCGCAGTTTCACTCCATCCAAGGTCCATCTGTCAAAGAGGAGCAGGACTCTCCGCGCAGGTTTGTTTTTAGACACCTGTGGGGAGGTAGGGGTCAGTTTTATCGAAAGGATTGGAGAAGAAGATACATAGAAAGATATAGCAAGTAAGCTTGGGGTGTAAACATGATGATTTTTGTTGAAGAGTTCATTTTTTGGGGCATCTTTGGAACCACCGCTGGCCCAGAAAATGGCACATCTCTTGACTTTTAGAGATTCCATAGAAGCTTTGGCAAACAGCTTTGGCTTTACTTTGGGCTGTGGACACTTGCTGGGGTTCAGGTGGTATGGTTTGCCTGGTTTGTCCTTAGAATACTACTAGTAGTCGGTAGTCGTCAGTAGTCGTCATTTTGAGCAGCACCCAATGGAGTCTTCCTGCAGGTCCTGTACTGGAAGTCTCAAGTGGTCTAAGTGGTCTAGAGTAGATGATCATGATACGAGCTCATAGACCATTTCATGCAAATCCATATCTTCCTTTAAGTTTTGCGCGATCTACTCAATGCGGCAGCTGCACTATACTTGGACAATGAATATTATATATACACATAAATAAAATATAAATGAGCCAAGATTTTGATCCGCATGAAGCGTGGCTCATCATTGTTGAACAAAGACAATTTTCCCTTTGAAGCAGCCATACTGTACCATCTCATTCCGTGCACCTATGATTAGTAGGCCGCTGCGATTGTGAGATCGGCAGAATCACTTCTCACTACACAGAATCACCAACCAGTCTGTGCTGGTGGGTTTTTGAGGCCCTGTAAGGATAGCTCCTGTGTGGCGGCTGATCAGAGACAAGGCTGGAAAGGTAGGCAGCATCCTTTATGAGGGATCTTCCATGTGTGGTACTCACTTTGATGGTATGAGTTGCCACCGTTGTATGCCTATAGAGGCCCTATATATGTCCATCGGTATTTGTGGGCCGGGTATGGCACTTTTCTTTGCTAAGAGAACTTGTCCAGCGTTGCTTGGAGCCCGGTTTCTCCAAACGCATCGGACGCCCCGCCCTACGGACCGAATCCCGAGCTGTGAAGGACCCTTCGGCATTGGCCTCGCCATGCAGTTTGCCGCCCTCTCCCAGGTCCAGGTGGGACTTCAGAAAAACAGCTTCAGGGCTCGACTCCAGAGAATGAACTTCCAAACTTCAATCCTCTCTCGGGCTAAAGGGGACAGCAGTATGAGCTGAATGCTTGTAGCATGCTTGGAGAGCAGCTAGCAGCTATACGGACACCGAGGGACGGGGTGCTGGACACCAAGCTCGGACACGCTGCCTGCAATTGGAGTCCAGTGGTGCCAAGGTATCGCCAACATGGCGCCAACCAAACGTGGTCCAAGAGGGGAAAGAACCCCGAAAGACCCCATGGACGGACCAAATTAATCAACTATATATTATATAGATCCTATATCATATATATATATATTCATATATCATTATTGTATTTGTATTTTTTTTTACAAATAGTTACACATCAATAGTACATTTTGTATTCACCAATTGACAGAGCTTCCTCTACCACCGTTCTCCCCGTTCGACCCTTGTATTTGCTGTGCCAGGTCGGATTCCCCGGACTGGAGCGGCGGCCAGAGCCGCTCTCCAAGCCGGACAGGCCACCGGTGGGTGGGACGTGGGCCAAATCAGCAAATATCAAAACACGAAGCACTCGAGTGCACGGGAAGAAGTGCCTCTCCGGGAAAAGGCACCCAATATCTAGTGACCATATTTTTCTAGTGCTTGGTGGGAGAAAAGCACTCAAAATGCTATGTGTCTTTGTTTTTTCGAGGGTCACTGGTGAGCCCTCAAGATTGCCAGGTATAGGACAGGAGAAATTGGGCGGGGAAGAGATGACCTGGGTCACCCAAAGAACCACATTGGCATTTGGTTTGATGTATATTTTTCCCTGCAAAAGGAGTGAGCTTTGTCATGCAGGTTTGCTTGGGTGATTTTGAGGGCACCCTTTGCAGTTTCAATACCACCATCAGGCTTTTGGTCCATCCACCAGTTATGCGTATCTATTTGTGAGACACCTGGCGGCCAGCCAGGGTTTGCACAGTTTGGACACCAGAGTCTCACCAGAGGCCTTGGCTGTTTTATTGACTTGGCAGCATTACAACAAGGCGCACGACTCCCGTAAAATATAGGACATAAGCTCTCCAGTTTGATACATTATATGCGGATCTGGGTGACGCCTCTTACATAATGTTTACCCGGTTGCATTTTCGTGGGCACCCTGGTTTTGGTGCAGTCCATCCTCATGTTCGCATTGCATTGTAGGGGGTCTCCAGGTGTTTCCTGTTTTCAAACAGCATCGAGGCAAGTCTGTTCCAAGTTGGCGAGGGTCTAGACATGGTCCGGAGTCGACGCAATAATAGTCTGGCTGGATTCTTTGTTGGCCGGTTTCAATGTTGTTTGATGATTTGATTCTTTCATTTCTTTATTTTCTTTCATACTCCCTAAAATAGGCTGGCTAGACCAAAAGATGAAGTGCAAGTGCCCCCAACCCCGCTTACTTTCTTTTGGCCCAAGTGCCAAGTGCCAAGTGATTTGGCCCGTCCATCCCATCCATCGCAGGTCCGGTGAAACGTCACCGTTCGCCGCCGCCGCCACAGTGGCGACAGCGGGTCACGCCGCCCTGGGCACGTCCGATCGAGGTGCCAGGCCAGGTTGGTCCAGTGAAAACATTGCATGAAAAAGGGAACCACGGCAGGCTGCGTCCGTTGAGGTGTAAGAACATTTTGCTCGAAACAGGGGTCCCAAAACTTCCTTGTGCTTGCAAGCACGCGGCGCCGCGGCGCTCAAGTTCTACATATTCCCTCATCAGTTGGGCGCAAGCAGACCTTCTGCCGAGTTGAACTCCTCGGCAGGGTTATGCCGGTGACGACCAGGTCGGGACATGCAGTTCGATGGAGCAAACTCCCCTCCCCACTGAAACACTGGGCTCGCGGGAAGGGCCCTGCTTGAGGCGTGCGCAGAACCATGTGTTTCTGTTATTTTTTGAAACCTGAGAGCGAATCATTTTATGCTCGATGCTGAGTACGACTTGTTGAGGCAGCGAATGAAGCGAACACAGTGACGTCACGGTAGTAGAAAGGACATGAAATGAAAATAGCTGGCACAAGCCACAGGTCCTTCCAATCGGTGCCGGCAGGCAACCACAAATAGTTTAAAGGTTGTTAGCACCTCACTTGGTGCTCCAACTGCTCGGGGTGTTGAAAACAGCTTGGCACAATGCCGACCAGTTGCAACAGCCCAACAGCTTGTGTGGACCCTAGTAGTAAACATGCTACTAGTAGTGATGCCAGGAGCCCCTAGTAGCGTCCTTGTGTGGACCCCCAAACACTCTTCAATCAAAGGTCCCTCTGACTCCGCCTTTTGCCCCGGCGCCCTGCAGGCTCAGACTCCGACGGGGAGGTCCAGTGGGTCACGAAGGTGACGGCGCGCAGACGTTGACGGTCGATCCGGATCCACACCTGGTCAACAGGAATAGGTCAAGAGTGGTTCGAGTATACGATCCAGTCAGAGTTAGAGTCCGGCGTGATCTCGATTTCAGCTGTCCAGGGTTCTGGGGTCTCATGATTCTCATCTCTCTTGGTTTTGAGACGAAACCCTTTTATTTGGGACGTTCTCCTTGGTTTTGTCCTGTCGGGCCACGAAGATGAGACGAAACTGCGTCTCCGTGCAGGTGGGAGTTCGTTGCAAAAAACGATTCGGTGGTGAATCTCTCCTTTGTGCACAAACCATTTATATCCATGTGTGATCCTCCAGTTATCGGAGACTTGGACAACAAAGCTTGATGCAGGTGTGCCGCAACCGAACGCTGGAAGACCCAAGTAAACCCGATCCACCCAAGAAGCGAATAGATCGAGTCACAGACAAGGACATGCCTCGGTCAAAAGATGCAGGATGCTTGACAAGTGTTGCTGCGGCATGTCCGACCTGTATATAGTCAACCCCATGTGAACATCCAAGTTGCATCTGTACTATGAACGCTTCGAGGGTGGCACCAACGAACATCGGGGACCAGCAATTCCAAATGGAAACAAATGCACTCCCATACACTCCCGAAAGCTAACATAGTTTTCCTCTAAAAGCCCATGGTTTTCAGGGCTCATATTAGTTTTGAGCGGATTTGTGTTTAAGGCGCAGACCCATCGATCGAGACCGAGAGCGCAAGGTGAAAGAAGAGCGGCGCAACAATGTGAAGGGGCCTGTGCCCACGAGACTTGGGCCGGCACAAAGTCGTGATGGAATTGAGGTGGGTCCGGTCGTTCGGATGAGTAGCGAGAGCACCGACATCCACCTCAGATGGTGCCCAGACCGAAAGGGAGAAAGTACTGGGAGCTGAAGGCAGCAACCAAACTGTGTTTTGGCGAACCAGCATGCTGCGACATGGTGACTTCAATGTACTGCAAGTATAAAGCCAACATAACACGTCTACAATGCAACCAGGGAATGGGTGCAAGTTGCTGCGCCAAGCTCTTGTTGCTGCAAGGTTGGGGCTTTGATGCTTGGACCCGGGTTTTCAAGATTTTGGTAGAACACCAAGGTAGGACTCTTCGTCACAAAGACATTCCCTACTCAACGTGTATATCTCAACCTTGCTGGTGAAGATTTGACGCTTAGGTGGCCTTGAACAAATCTTGGAATATTCACGTTTTTGTCACTGATCCTGCGGCAGATTTTTTTAACATACCCATCCAAGACATTCCACAATACCCATCTTGGTCAATGATCCAAGGATTCTTCTCAAGCTGCTTCCCACCCCCGCTTGAGGAGAGCTCCGACTCCAAGATTTGCCTCTTCTCAACGCGGGGGCTCCCATGCAGCTGCAGCATGAGACCGCGGTGTGCGAACGCGCTGTTTCGGTGCATGAGACTGGTGCGTGTCCTTTTCGGGGCGGGCACGGGGCCGGCTGGCTTCAGTCTCCCTGTGATCCGAGTGACTTGAGCTAAACGCCCATCCTGAGGTGGTTCCTACAAGCTCACGTGCGGCAGCGTTGGGTGCCACATTCAGGTGCCATGCTGCGTTGGTCAGGTAAGACTGCAGGGTCCAGGTGTAGCTTGACATTCAGGATGAAGGAACAGCTGCATCCTTCACAGCATTCTGCCTGGCTTGGTGGGTTGGTAGGGTCTTGCGCATGAGGATCACTGCGTCTGGTTCACGGCCACGGTGGGTGAAAGATCAACACCTTTGTTTGTTGGCCAGCTTTCCCACAGCCAAACAAATCTACTGTTACAGTGCTGCAGTGAAATGGATCCACCTGAAACACGCCACTGCCTTTATTTATTTGCAGAAGATCAAAAGACCATGAGGCCGAATGAGGCCCTGAGGTTTCGTGCATCTTGCTTTGCATGTGTGTTTTGTCTGTGGCGTGGGCGTCGTGGAGATGTTGGACATTGTTGGACGATCTTGGCGGATAACGTGCATTGTGAAGACCTGCTTTTGGGATGGTTTCAGGTTCATGGCCTGGTCACCGCTCTGGAACGGTGACTTGATGGTCTCTTTTGGATTGGAATTACATCTGCATGGTAGTTTTGTCTCCTTTGTCATGCCAAAAGTAGTGGTCGGACTCTGTTTAAAAAACTAGAATAGCACGAGCTTTCCTCAAGAAACAGTTCCCATGTATGGGAAAACACATAAATGAACACATGACTTTGGAGCACCAATGTTACAATGTTGCAAACGCCTACATTCAGTCATGTCAACGTGTCTAGAATGGCGACCCTTGTGAGCTTGCATCCTGTGACTGCGAGCAACGGCAAGAACCAGCGAGTACGAATGCGTTTAGGCAGTGGTTATAGGCAGCAATTTGTCTGAATGTTGAAAAAGATAGGCCGCGCGCTTCATTCTTGAGCGAGAACCATGTTTGAGCAGTTATTGATTTTGTCCAGCTGTGCTTGCGGCGGGGGGCAAAAATGCACCCCCAGACACCTATACAAGCGATCACCTTGAATGTGATTCCGGCAGAGGCGAAGTTCATATGGGTCAGCGGGCAGTTGTCAGGTGTGAAAAAGCGTGTCCAGACATGGATCTCCGGATTGGCATACCACTCTTTCTTTATCCCATATCAACATATCAGTTGTAAATTTGCGGACCCTGGGTGTCCAAATCCTATGGGGGTCTATTTGGACCCCATCCAGTGCTCCACACTCCATGCCTCAGGCAGTGAATCACACGTTTCTCGGCCGAGCACGGCGGGTTTCAGCCCCGACACCTCGCCGCGCATCGGCAGGTCTATCGTGGATCCGTGGAGGGCCTCGTGCTGGTGGAGGTGAGCGCGACGCATCGTGTAGAACCTCGGTCGAAGACAACGGGGCCATGTCCGGACCACGGTGAGTGGTCGCAACACCGGTCTTTTTTGGCGCAAGGTTGCGGAAAATCTGGCAGGACTAGCGTAAGCAAAGTGCGTTTCAGCTTTGCTTTTCCATGCTTTTGCATGTGTGCTAGCTTCAGTCTTGAAGTGTTGGGGTACTGGGAAACCAATCAGAAGTATTGAGACATGCTTGTTTGAGGAATCTATTCTGCACTGAAAGAGTTTGACAAGTGCATGTTCATGCCCACGTTTGGAATGATAATGCCACTTTGTTGTACTCTACTTTTAGCATTACCCAAGAAAAAAAACACGTGTGATTGATTGAACCACCTTCTTGCAGGTGGCGCCGCAACAAGCAAAGCCAACGTCTCACCATTACTGTCATGACATCACTTGTCTTTCGTAGTGTGCAACAGCTTGTAACCTATGTACATGTCATGTACAATCTCTCTAAAGGGTCAAGAGTCTTGAGTTTTGCTTAGCATCTAGTGAACATACGCAAAGACTTCTCTAGATTTCATGGGTTTATGCTCGTGAGGCGACGTAAGAAGTGCGTAAAAGGGCACTGTAAGCTACACATGGCGTTTTAAGTTTTAAGGTATAGTCCGCGAGGGCGCCCAAACTAACTCTCATTGTCCAAAACTCTCCGACGCTGAAGCTTTCCTGGGCGACCTTTTTGCACTTCAACCTACTGATGAAAGTTCCTCCGCTTCATCCTCCTCATCGTCTTCATCCGCTAATTGTTCATCCTCCATCCGCTGATGGATGTTGGCGCTAAGTTAAAAGTCACGTGCCGAAGCTCCTGTTGTGGTGTGGTGCAGACAGTTTGTCCTTATTTGTTTGCGCAGGCTCAGCATAAGCACTTCATGTCCCCTGCATGGTGCGTAGGCTAAAATGTGAGTCGTGTAAGCAGAACGCAAGCGTGTGTGCAAGCACCTCCCTATGACCCATCGCTTCAAACGCAAATTTTTGAACAACGTTCAATTGAAGAGGCCAATGGGAGTGAGGGAAGACGAAGGCTCTTGCCACTTTGTCGGCCCATACTCCTGAAGCAGTCGAAATTATCGCCATGGTTCAAGACACATTCACAAGAACGATTCTCCGTCAGTCCAGAGCTGTACGACCATTGCGGCTCATGTAACGTAACCATCGTTGGGATGAGTGGTACAGCTTTGCCACCTGGACTGCGGTGAGAGTGGTGTTCTCTCTTGCCGTGTTCACCCCTTATGTTTAGAGCGTTGGTACTGGAAAGAGAACTAAAGAGAGCCGAAGATACCAATTTCCACTCTGGATGTGACCGCGGAAGGAACTTCATAGATACCACTGTTTTGTGGCCCGCAAAGGCGTTGAAGACCATCCGATGTCCCAATATCTTTGTCTCTAAGGAAAAGTGCCTGGTCTACTGTCCCACCAAGATGTGGTGGGACAACATCTTCGCGACGCATGGCATCGAGCAGATCTGGTCGTGGATCTGCGAGGAGCAGTCGCTCAGCCTTTGGTCGTGGAAGGTGATGCGTTGTTCGGAAGGAAACCATCTCCTTGACCATCTTGACCCTTCCAGCTGAACTATTTGATTCTATTTGCGTTGGTTTTGCCGGAAAGGCACCAGATAACGTTGACCGTTGTCGTCCTGTATGATCCTGTAACTTGGAGTCTAGTCCTGTTCAAAAAAGAAACACCAGTGCAGGCGACTGAGGGAGTTTCAATTGGATGATTCCCACAGAACAGTTCCATCGAGTTTGGCCTAGGAATTGCTTGTTGACAAGAAAGGATGTCTTTTCCTATCCATTGCCATTTGGACTTCGGAAGATTCTAAAGGAAAGCAAAAGCACATCAAATGAAATCAGAAGTTCGGCAATCAACTCTATTGCTTTAAAAGATATTTTTCCGACCCCGTAAACAATGTGTGCAACTTTGAACAAGGGTTTTGGTAAGAGGGATCAGCTCAGAGTCGTATGACCAGACCAAGGATGGACTAACAACAGCAAAGAACTTGGCAAAGAACAAGAAGCCATAGGAAACCCAAAGGAAACACTTGGAAGTCCATCAATGGAGCCACAGTGGTGTTGGTGAAACCAAATCAAAACAGGGGATAACCAAATATATATATATATGTTGAAACGAACAACATAATTTACTCTGGGAAGAACATTCATAATTTAAAGATATGTTACAACCTCCAAACCAATTCAAGGATGTGAAACCCTGGAACCCAACATTTTGCATTTCACAAATCGAGGATTGAACAGTACCCTACTGCAGTCATGTCTAGCCTAATCAGTATTTGAGATTCTCTAGTGGATGTTACAGTTGGATGCATTCGCTGTGGTGTTCACCTGGTGGGCCTTGGATGCATTCGCCCTCGCCCAGACGCGACGTGGGTCTCTGAGGCAAGGCATGCTCCTTCAAATGGTCCAAAGGGGTGTGCTGCTGAAGTTCGTGATCCCGGGACGGCCATGTCTGAGCGATCCCGACCTGGAGAGGGGGAGCGGCGGATGGCTTCGGTGTAAGGTCGCGGGCAATTGGAAGCAGTGCCCGCGATCCTTTTGGAAGACTCGGATCCTTCCTAAGGGAGGACTGTATGTTAGATCATTGGGCTTTGCAGTTTTTTCATCAATGGCAAGTACACTCAGCTGGGCCAGGCACATAGTGGCACCTTTCATGTATGGCGCGTTTGATAGCATCCACCAATCGGCAACATCTGCCTTTCTTGGCCCGCTGTTCGGGTCCACTCCTTCGTCACATTCTTCGTGGAACTCTCTTCGGTGTGGGGCTTTCCGGGCGAACGACACTGGGCAGACATGACAACAACACACAATCAGTTCAAAGTATATGGCTTGTGCGAACCACTAGCGCAGAGTTGGCGCATGCTTGCGCAATCCATCATATATATATATAGAGGAAAATTAAAGTACATGACATATATCATATATCTTTCCTTTCACTAGAGGGTATCTGGTGAAACCCTCGAACCAAAGGCGCGCACCTGGTTTCGGCCAGGAGGGTCTCAAAAAGCTGCTGCTCACGTCCCAACAGCGGCCCTGTGTGGCCATGGGATGCTCCGCGGGAGGATGGTTGGCTCTGAAACTGCTGCGGGTCATGGCCGGCTGGCAACACCTCCAGGCTACCTGGCAGTGGGTGGGCATCACTTGCTGGACCTTTGAGGGTGAGGATGTGTTGCACGTTTGTTTGTTTTGGGGGACAGGCTTGCAAAGGTCTTCGAGCTTAGAGAAGATTGTGCCATGATTTTTGACCCTGTTGTAGGTCGCAGGGGCGAACTTTTCCGGCGTCTTTTTTAGGGGAAGTCACAGGCTCTCTGCGGGGCCCTACCAAGTTTTTGGAGAGGTGTCAGGAGGTCGCGATTCATCGTAGTTCAGCTTCTACAAAAGGAATTACAACTGAAAAAGACAAGTAATAACAAAGAGGTTCAGCTGCGAAACCTTCGCCAACTAGCTTCAATGAGAGGATGTTACCCTCCTGGTCACCTGCTTGCCTTCTGAATCCAAGGCCGTGGCAGCAGTATCACCGGCTCCTCTGGACATTGAGGAGTGGCAGAAGGTGCGTGACGGGAGCTGGGAGAATTGCTGGTCCCTGGGATATCCAAGAAATGAAGAACCACTTGCACTCCTGAGTCATGCTGAGGAGTGCTGTTTCCAGCTCGGTGATTTGGGTCTTTACATACCTTCACCGCGCATTACCGAAACGTCATTTGCACATGGCACAGAAAATGGGCACGAAGCAGCCGATGTTATTAAGAGCGCAGGATTCTCCCCACAGCAGTTGGATCAGATTCCTTCACTTCTCTGAAACTGATAGAGCCCTGACTGGGAGTGGGTCAGCGTGCGAGTGGGTAAAGCCCAAACCCTGGCAGGTTCACCTCCACCGTACACGATTTTGCTGGTTTTGTTGATCAAGATAAGGATAGTTGGGGCAATCATATTTACTTGTCAGAGTTGAGATTCTTGGGTTTGCAAAAGACGGAGGACGTCGGAAAGCTTCTTGCAAAAGGTGTTTTGTCTCAAGGTTTTGCACCTTCATGTTTGGGTCCAGCTGCCAGTGCTAGGTACCGCACTGGTGCTGTCAGCTGGCATCGCAGCTGGCAAGGCCGTCGCAGATGGCTCGCTTGGCCTTGTCACGTGGATGAAGTCCACAGGATAGAAGAGCAACCCAAAAGGCAGATTTAGACAAAGTAAAACAACGTATTTTTCGTCCAACACCTAGTTATTGCCTTTTTTTCACAGCTATTCCAGTAGGTTTACCTAAGAAGTTGCCTCCAAGACTACCTTGAAGGGAGTCGACCATGGGGCTTGGGTGGGCAGGCCAAGGAAACAGGACCTCTTTCAGAAGACAAACAACATGTGGAGGGCACCATTTCTTCCAATCTTTGCTCATCAATCTTTGTGCAACAAAGAAGGAACATGCAGTCCACCAAAGGACCTCGATGTTCGGACAACCTGCTTTTTCCAGGGATATTCTTGCTTAAGGCTTTGTACGATTTCTGGTGCAATAGAGCTCCAAAAGCCATGCCGTGGCCCGTCGACTCGTTGATCCAAGGTTCTGGGGCGAGGGTGATCCCTCCCAAGCACCTTTGAAGAGCTTGCATAAGTCTCCCCACGTCACAAGACGCTGCTTGCGTGGCAAAGGCCACATCGGCTTCTTGTCGAAGGCCGGGCCGAAGCCGAAAGCGTCAACGCATGCGCAGGGAGTGCGAGTCGAAGTCCGTGGATGTCTTGTCATTCAGGGTGCCTTCATTCCACTCGCAGATTCCACTCGGTAGTGGCGGGCAACTAAGACCCTCCCATCTTACCAAGGTTGACTATGGTGTCAAATGAATCTTGCTTTAACACCACGAATCAACAGCATTTATCATGCACTTGATTCTTGATCTTAACCAGAAGCGCAAGAGATTCCTCTGCATATGCTTGCGCATAGCTTCGTTGACATCTAGGATATTGTTGGCTTGGCTCCCAACTTGATCAGCCACAGGCTACACCGATCTACCCGGTGCGATTGACGAGAACTTCCTGAAACCAAAGGTGTCACGGTGCCCACCTATATGTGTTAATTTTTGATGGAATTTCAGTTGGTGAGCTGTTTTCGAGACCAGTTTTCACATTACCCCACAGGTTCAATTGTGCCTATACATTCAGTCGCAGCGCCTAATTCCAGAAAAGCCCACTGCCACTGCCGTCAGGAGCTCTTCACGCAGGTCTGGCAAGAACTCACTGCGAGCAGTCAGAGCAAGTCAGAAGATCACTCGCGGCAGGCGTGACGTGATCCTTCATTGCGGTGGTTGTTTGTACGGCCGCTCCAGTATTTGTGGAGGGGGAAAAGAGGCACGTTTATTCGATCCTGGCTGCCTGGCTTTGTCTGAGGGAGTCGTAGATATATGGAGGCAAAGTGCCCCGCCACAGGACCCAAATATCCATTTTCACCAAGTGCCTTTTTCAGGACTCGGTGTTGATCCTCGGGTTGCTTCGGGTTGGACAGATCTGTATGAAGCCCGAGCAGCCTTCGGCCCTTGCTTCGGTGCTGCAAGGCGCCCCCAGTGCCAAAGTTCGAGGACGAGGCCCCGGCTGCGCCACCCGCGCCGCCCAAGCCGCCATTGGCAGCTGTGCGGAGGGTCGGCATAGTGGTCGACCTGGATCGAGAATCCACGCAGATCAAAGGGAGGCTCCTGGGATGAACGATGGCAGCTGGGTGTGATTCCAATAATCTACAAGCAGAGGTGAGAATTACAACTTTTGAATACTTTTGATATTTTTAAGTTAGAAGTATATAAAGTCTCTTGGCTCAAATCGCAGTGGCGGTGTTAATCGTTTTTTGCGAAGAATTTGGTTCCAGGGATTTTCGGGGTTATTCAGCAGATCGATTTGTCGACTTTTCACATAGCTCTTCGGGAGCGGCCACGGCTCATGAAAGACTCTAGACAGCCGCGGCTAACCAATCCTGACGAATACTTCAAGCCTGGCTCGGAAAATTGTCCAGTTTCGGCTTTCAGTGTGTGCCATGCTGGGATAGTCTACTGTTCATGTCGCCCTCCTTTCTTCCTGACGTTTTTGTTGTGAACAGTGCGGCAGATTTTGGGAAGGGGGCCAGATGCTGCTTGAAGCTGACAATGGCGCAAAATTCCTGGAGTTGATATTCTTTCAACAGCAGTCCCTTGAGGCTGCGGGACGTGGATGGTGATGGAAACACCGAGTACGAGTTTGTCGATTTTCATGACCTTGGATTGGACGTTGGTGATCGTGTCCAGTCGCTTGGCTGGCACAGCGTGTTGGGCGTGGACAGCTGTCCGAAGGGTTAGTTAGTTTGGATGCTTTTTGGGAAGGGTCCAGCGCGCACTGAGTTGGTTCTTCTTGGAGTATGGATCAACTTCTGACACGCAGCTGTTCAATTTTGTAGAGTGTCGAAGTTGAAGCAGAGCCAAGGGAAAAGAGACCCTATAAACCTTCTGCATCAACGACCACAGTACTGCCTTTCTTTTCCAATTTTTATCACAGGAAAGCCAACATCTCGGGGCACAAGTTGTAGGTTTTCAGTCTGCCTGTTGCGGAATCACAAGTTGTAGGTTTTCAGTCTGCCTGTTGCGGAATGGGAATCGATCCACAAGGTGCAGGACCAAAAGACATAGAAACCTGCAGAAGCGGTGCATCTTCTTTTTCTCCGTGCTACAGTTTAAGTGCTGATTCTTTGTTTGGCTTTCCAATCCAACTCCATCCAACTCAATCTCATTTGTGGTCCGTGGATCACTATGGGGTTTTGAACAATTCAAGCAAGTCCACCATGGATCCGCCGCGCAGGTTTTCCATGGACAACCTCCGCAATTGCGCGGTGGATGTGGCCCGGGAGAAAAGTGGCGCCATGAACGGGGGCTATGCCAGCGGCGCGGCGACCGTGCCAAAGCCTTCCCACATTGAGATCCAAAGGGCTGAGCAGCTGCTTGGCAGTGGTGGATAGAGGAAACAGACCTGGTGGGCTCCCCCAATGCTAGAGAGGATTGGTCTATGTCATGACGACAGACCGTTTAGAATCTTGTTGGGAGGACTGGCTTGGGAAGAACTCAAGATGTGACTTGAGGGCTGCGACCCAGCCTGTAAGCCACCTCAACGCATATAGCAATATGCCAAAGTCCCGTCGAGCGTGTCAACGACATATGTAGGGAGACCCTCCTACCCATCTGCTCCTTTTGGGGTGTCGTTGGCCCTTCCGAGGTATATCTTTTTGGTGTTTCTAGTGATTCTAGTGGTAGGCTGAGCCCACTTGCTTTTGGAACCGCATACAACATACTGTAGCTGGATCCACTTTGGCCACTGTTCCTTTCCACCGCTGAGCCTCATCGAGGGATGTTGAGCACCACCAGACCGAGAGCGTAGTAGGACCAAGGTTCGGGTGTAGCTGGGCAGTTTGTAGGACTTCTTTTTCTGCAGTGGCTGGATCTTGGTTTCTTGATTTCAATGAATCACCCTGGCCGCCCTGGCCAAGAAATGGTCCTCAAAAGAGATGGCCTCCTGTACAACCCTGTATATAGTTGGCATTGCAGTTTCCAAGAGATATTGTTCAATCCATGGGCAAGCCCCCTGTAAAATAAAACATCATGAGGACCTAAGCAAGCGTAAGAAAGTGCACGTTGCAAACCCATTGCACGACGATTGTGCGCGGACATGCGGGAAGTGACTCAGTATTGGTGTGGGTATCCTGTTTGGGGTGTGCGCACCATTAGTCGACAGTTCGTTTTGAGGTTTAATATGGTCACGTGCTTCGGTCTCAGCCACATTGAGTGGCTCAAGCCTGAAAGATGGGAAGCTTGTAGTGAAGAGCCCAAGCAATTCTCCCGCTTGGAAAGACATTGCGTCGTCTCGTCATGTCTCGAGAGGAACCCGCCATCCCGGTGTTCATCAACCGTTTTTGATTGCGAAGGGTTGCCTTAGACACCCTGCGACTCCTGAATATGTGTGAGCCCCCTGGAGGTTTTTGCGACGCCATGCGGTGGCTGCCGATGTCAAGGAGTTCACGCATAGTTCAATGAAGGGCTTTGGTGATGAGTATGCCCGCAATTCGGGAAAGTTCAAGTTCCCAGATGACCCGACGCTGGGAACAGCAAGCAGAGTTTGCTGGACGTTAACAGTATTTTCCAGTATTCTTACAGGTGTAGGTTTGTATTTGTAGCCGGGCACTGCTGCTGTTCTTTGCAAGAAGGTAGTATACATCCAAGACAGGTCAAAGAGGCTCCGAAGCGACCCAAATGCTAGCTCGAAGTACGGTATAGCTGTTGCTCAAACACCTGCACCCCCAAAAAACACATTGTAAAAGAAACCCGACTTGAATCAGAGTTTTTGGGATACCCTGAGTATATATAGTTATATTCAACTGTACAGGAAGGTCTCCTAGATCAACAGTGCATTTCGCTGGCCCGCCGTCCGGTGATGCAAGTGGTCAGCACGCTACGTTCAATAGTCTTCCAACAGGGCTCACTCGTTTTCAGTGCGGACCTTGCAACCCCGCCCAACATTCCAACCACGTCCCCAGGGGCAGCAGGGCTGACCTGGCGCAGACCATCGAGACGGCGCACCGGCTCTCGGAGCACATGAGCGGAACTCGCTTGCCTCTCGGAGCACCGGCTTGGAAGGTCGTGACACCTAACGCGGTGGTAGACCGGGCTCGACCCAGGGCTCCGTCCACGGAGGTGGATGTGGTCGAACGTGTCCGGCTTGAAAGCCAAATCCAGGTGTTTGGGAAAAAACTCGTGGTAAGGCTGAATGTGATTGGTCACAGAACACCACATCACGGAATAACGAGCGTGCATACCCAGCCATGTGCCCTGAGATGGCCGATCAGGTTGACATACGGGTTCTGAACTGCTGAGATGTCCCTAGAATCCTAGAAGATCATGAGTTCAATTGAGGGTTTCGGAAGGCGGCAATCCTTTCCATGCAAACTGCAACGGGACAACATCTCAGTGTCTCCTCTCCACCAACCATCACGCGGGATGGAGGGATCACCGAGGGTTGAAGCAGTTCAATCTTTGCAGTCCGTCTTTGAGAAGAACTGGTTCGGTGAGGTCAGATTGGCAACTGTTGGAGTGGGTTAAACATTAAAATATGAAAACAACACGCATTTGACCCCTACAGGATCAGGGAAGACCGCGCGGGAGGTCAAAGATTTGCGGGTGCAAAGAATATAGAAGCGGATCCAAAATGTGGCTTGCCTTTTGACATCCTGCGGCCTTTGTTGAGCATTGTTCGCCAAATCTTATCACTTGTTGTATTGTAAAAGCCATTGAGTTTACTCGGGGACTTGCGGGAAACTTCTTGACAGCTTCACTTGGACTAGCAGGGTACAAGTGACAGAGTGATCACATGAATGGATGATGAGCCTGTGACTCAAGGGTGAGAGTTATTCGGCAACTATAGGAGGGGAAGATGTCTGTGTTTATTACACCTATGGAACCTAAAGCGCACGAATTTGTCGTGTCTGATGGAAAACATCGTGTCCTGGCTCCACTTGACTATAAGCATCATTTTTCTGTCAAATAGTTTTTCCGACAAACCCGGAAAAATGTAGACGGTCCGTAGAAGCCCGCAGGCAACCAGATATTGTTTTTAGTAAGTCAAGAGAGCTTGCTTTTTTTGTATACACCGTGCATTTTCATGGTGTGATGTTTTTGGGGGTTTCTAGTTCTCTGGGTGGATAACTAGTTTAAGATATACTCCCGTGATTCCTGATGTACCTGCAAGAAGTCAGAATTTATACTTTGTGTTCCTCGCGTGTTGGTTATTCATCATTGCCATTCACAGGAAGCTGTTCTTGTGCGAGCATCCCACAGAGATTTACGCCTTTGTGGAGGACTAGAGCACAGGTGGTCCAACATTTGGTGTGCCTGTTCTTGCCTTTTCAGCTAACTGTCCAGATCCGCCTGAGTTTGCAGGACATTGACATCGTAGGCGATTCGAAGGGGGGATGCCCGAGCGTCATGCGGCACCCCGGTTCCAAGCAATTCGACTACGCGGCTTGCCTACTTTTGGTTGGAGATGAACAGGGTCATTTTTCGTTGGGGTCATCACAGCGGGTACGTTAAGAATTTGCTTTGTCCAAGCACCTAAGAAACAAAAACGGCACCAAACTATCATGTCATTCAAAGAACTTCAAGTATTGTCAGTGGATTGTTGCTAAGCAGTGCTAAAGGGTGCTAGAAGTGTTCCTACCTACCCTCAAGGAGAGCGCAAAAAAACTTTTGCATGTGTAGCGGTGTCCATATAGTACACACATGGTTTTGCTTGAAAGAACCACATTGTTCATTATGAGGACCACCTGCAATCATGCTTTCTTTGCAAGGAGTTGAAGCAAGGAACCATGTCTGGGGATGTGAATGGACTGCCTAATGGATTTAGTATGACTTGTTCACTCGAACACCGTTTAAAAGCCAACTTGTGAATTGCGTTGGACTGCCTGCAGAACGCGCAGGAAATCCTCCAACACGTCTTGCTTCCGATTTCGTGTCCACTCGCCCCACATGAATGTGCCGAGGAACTGCTCAAATGGCGGGCCAAAATCCTACACAAGGTGTTCCCTGGCTCAGAGCCCCTTCGACTGGTTCTCTATGAGGCGCCTCCGACGCTGGGTGAGTTAGTGTAGGGACCAATATCTGTAAACAAATTTGTTTTGCGCTTCATCCGCTACGCAGAATTACTTGTGAGCGAGTCACTGTCAGTATTGGACAAGATCGGTGTTTGGTTCCTAA
Organism: Durusdinium trenchii; assembly: GCA_963970005.1. Classification (NCBI taxonomy): domain Eukaryota; class Dinophyceae; order Suessiales; family Symbiodiniaceae; genus Durusdinium; species Durusdinium trenchii. Next base: position 199,693 of record CAXAMN010027251.1, read on the forward strand.
CGGGTTTTGTCAACCACTGGTGGCACCTTTTGCGTCGCCCATGGCCATTACAATCTGAGCGCAAGGCGTTCAAGGTGGCGCCTGTAGAAGCTTTTAAATAGAACAGAGGATGTTAGATGAAATGTTCTACCAAGTCGGTTAAGACCTTCCACAACGGTGATATGAGGTTAGATGAGGCACTACATTTTCAACTGGGTTGGATAAGGCCTTCCACCAGCGTTAGGCTAACCACCCCCCACACTTACTATAGATGAGACCTTCTGCCAGGGTTGGTGAGATCCGCCAAGATTTTCCAGTCTAGCCCACCCTCCGAAATAGTTCATATTCCAGGCTACCTCAAACGGATTGAAACAATCCACGGCTGATTTGACCTTGAAATTCCTGGTTTTATAATGCAGGTGAATCCTTTTGGTAGAGTTCTTGACCTCATCCCTGTGGAGGCCCCCGGATGTAGCAAAGGCTTCATGTTTTGAACGCATCCTTGGTGACCTGCAATAGGAAGGTACGGGCTCATGGTGCCTGCCACGGGAAAGATGATTGAGTTGGCGAGAACTCTCAGGCGCGACAGCGCTTGATCCTTCAGGCCTGCGGCTGGTACACCGGGACTGGCTCCTTCAAGGAATCCTATCACCTGGTGTGGCCGGAGATCCTTGTAGACAAGGAGACGGCCATCGCTGCAAGGACTGGGATGATCTCCGACGATCTGACGCCCGAAAGGTGTTGTGAACGCTGATCCTGCATCCTGTGCAACTGTTCGAACCCGGAACGGCTCGATCCACGAGCTTGAAAGTCGAAGCTAAGCTATTGCAGGTTTTAGCAGGGATATACGTGGTATTATCATATATAAGTTTTGACCACCAAATAAATGAAGAGAAACGACCTAAAACACATCCCGTCATGCTGTGCGTCGAGGAGGTTTACGCTGGAGCACTTTGAAGCGTGGTCTTCGGAACAGGAGACTGTTTGTGGAGCACTTTGAAGCTTTTGTGCTTAGTGTTTAGGGAATCTCCCACGATGGAACTCAGATTTCTTGCCCAGTTTCTTCAAGTGACCACATCAGCTTTGGGAGCTGTTGGCCACCTGGTACGGTAATACTGTTTCGACATGAGTCTCCAAGCAATCGGACCGCTTTGGAGCGGGGCGACATGACGATGTGCAGAAGTGTTTACGTATATTCACAGATACAAAAACCATTATTACAAATGTCTCTTGGATGGGGAACTCCATGAAGTGAGGGTCAACCGATCTGGGCATGTGGGTTTTCATGGGGGTGTTCATCATTTACATGACTGAAGGAGTTGTGTTCTTTCAGAATGGATATATATATATATTTATTAAAGTGCATTTTACACACCCATCTCAAAGCTTGAGCTGAGAGACTGAGTGTCCGCCCTATCTTTGCTGGTCACTTGTTGAATTTGCCTGTCTTGAAGTGCTTGAGTATCAAAGGCCTCTTGAGGATACATTAACTAGCTCTCGACCAGGTGAAGAGCACCGCTCGAAGTTCTCTCAATCCCGCTTGCGCAAAAACGGACATCCCATGTATGACATCAACTTTTGATTCGCTCATCCCCGAAAACCTAGTGAACACATAGCTTAGAAGACCTGCTGAGCCATGACCATGTGTCTCGAGTTGTCGAATGAGGAGCACCGCTTGTCCGAGCTCTTAGAGAAGGCAGGAAATAAGAGCCGAAGCGTGATGCTTGTAAGAAATCGTATATGTTGGTATTTTTAAGGTTGGTGCGTGTCATCGCTGATCACGATGACTACTCGATGATTACGTTTCGATCAGGGCAATGATCATCAATGGTGAATCTCAAGTGGTCGACAGTTCATATGAACAAAGTACTGTGACAGGCACAGAAGTTCTCCCCGAAGAACACGTGGGAGAACATCTTCGACGCGACCACCACGCGCCCGACGGTGGGTGCTCGGATGCCCTATTCCGAACCTTAGATGCAGAGAACTTGGAACTCTTTTTATTTTCTCATGCAAGACCGCCGGTGACCTATTGATGGACAATTCATTTTGTATTCATTGCACCACTTGCCAGAAGCCAGTTCCGACATGGTTGATCCAGTGTGTTCTCGACGAAACAGATGATTCCCAGGGCCCAACCGTGGTGCAACAGCTTTCACATTACTACCAAAGCACGAGCGGATGCGGCTGAAAATCATGCAGGTTTAGTTGATACTTCCTCTGACCATTGGCCAAGAGTCACCATTTCTACAGAGGAGCATGATGACTTGTCAGTGTTCGTTCAGAAATTCAGCTTTCAAGGGTCCAATAAAGTCCGAGTCTGTCACTGTGGTTGTCACTGAGCACCTCTTCGGAAATACCATCCTGCGACGGGTCCGGTACCGTGTGTCCCTTTGGAGCATGCAAAAGCTTTTTTGGGGCGCTCTTCTTCGACGACTTGAGGACAAGAGGTCAAGAATGCTTGACAACAAGTTCAAGCAAGAGAACCGCAAGGCGGTCGGGGACCGGACGGGTCGAAAAGGCTGGTGGTGGCGCCTGTCCCGAGGCCCCAACGGCGGCCCAACGGGTCCAGTTTTGGATTGAAACGGGTTGAAACGGATCATGGGACGTGTCAATGGCCAGCGAAAAGGATCCTGAAATAAGACCCATTGCATGTAAGACTCACAGAACGTTCCGAGTATGTCAACTGCCAGAACTTCCACAGTATGAGGGCGACGGAGTTTCACGGCCAGGTGCTTCCAGTCGCAGAACTGGTTTTCCATTTCGAAGAGAGCCAGGAGCTGCCCAGCGTGCAGGTGGTGGCCCATGCGGAGGTGCCAAGGTCGTCGCAGCGGCCGTTCCCTGCATCCATCCGCGGGGTTTGCTGGGGGGTTGTGGTTTAAGCCCCTCTGCACCGGCAAACGATCAGTTATATACATGAAAGTTTCAGCACGTTTGCTTCATATGTTTCATGTTTGCTCTATTCCGTTACAAGGGAACAAAGATGAACATCACCAGATGAACAAATGGTTTTGGTGTGTGATTCTTTTCATTGCGTTTGCTGCACCCACGAGATTTCGAGAGAGCACCAGCTGAGCCGCTTTAATATCCAGCCTTTACATCTTAAGTAAGGACCTTGTCATATCGAATTCCGCGTAAGCAAAACCCTGGGTTGCGTAAGATTGCGTAAGCATTTCGTGTAAGCATTTCGGAAGTTTGCTCTGCGTAAGCAAAAGTGAGGGCGGCGTAAGCAGCGCGTAAGGCCTCGCGCAAGGAAAGTGATACGACATAGGGAGTGACTCCAGGTTTTTAGAGTGGCTCAGCTGCCTTTCATCGTGACTTCATCATACTTCACCAACAGATGAGAACCTAGTTTGCTAAGGGTGCCATAGATGTTCAGTGTCGGCTGTCATGACATCCAAGGTAGGTTTCTTTGGGCCCAGGGTTCTTTTTCGATCATCCCTAAGTGGACTTAGATTCAACAAAGGATACACACCAGATTATATATTTGATGTCCAACCGAGCTTTACAAGCCAACGCATGCAGATTCTGGTGCGAAAAGTCTGGACCTCCCAGACCCACCCAACAGAGGCATCACAACTTTGGTGTGCCCCAGCCGATCTGACACTAGGCGTATGTGGATATGTCCATAGCTTTGTTTGGAAACCCGCTCCTTATGAACCGTCATCCACAGGGGCGTCCTTACTAACCAGCTTCAACCCTTGCCATGCAAAACGCGGTCGCGTCGCACCGGCCGTCAGGGGAAGAGTCACGCCGAATGGGCGCAAGCGCGGCATGGTACGCCGCGCGCCAAACCAGCAAGAGAAGTCGTACTGTCCGCCTGGCACGTTTTTGGGCTTTTGGTGGTTGGGCTATGTTCAACCGCTACACGTTTGTTTGAGCTGTCCGTGAATGCAGAAACGAGAGACGACGGAGATCAATGCACTGATTGTTTTTTGGAAGATGGGTTAAGTTGACCGCAGCCATATTGGATTGCGATACTGTAGAATGATAGAGGCCAAATGCAGCTGTTAAAAGAGTTCACATCAGGTTTGTAGCGGCCTTTGCAGTTCCGAGATCGATCCAGCTCGCTGATTCTTTTCATTTTTTGGCCTTTTTTCTTTGGCAAGTTGTGGTCTCAACAGGGCATAAGAAGCACCCTGAATTAAAGCGCTGACTATCTAGAGTTGTCCTGCGTAGGTATTAAGAGGTTGAAGGGTCTTGGGTTGCAATAATGAGTGTGTGAAATTCGGAACCTGGATACCTCGGTGTATTGAACGAACTTAACCTACGCAATTTATCTTACTATGGTTTCTACTTGTAGTTTCTAGAACTTCTGTTTCACCCGCAGACTCTCCAAAGCAACCCATGCCCGAAGACCAACCTCTCACAGCTTCGTCTTGTCCCACACAGCTCCAGGCCACATCAAAGTGCACCCTTACCAGCAGCAACCTCGAAAGAAGAACGGCATGCCAAGCGGCTCTGGCGGAGGAAAAGGTGGCGGTGGCCGAAGAGGCGGCGGAAGTGGTGGCTGGGGAGGTGGCTGGCCAAGCTTGCCACCATGGAGAGGTGGCAAAGGAACCCTGGTATTGCATCGTTGGTTTCATTGTTTGCGTTTGAAACGCCCGTCGTTTGTCTGTGCGACTCCCACCCTTCATCCAAGGAAAGGATGGCAAAGGAGGACAAGATCGAAAAGGGGGAAAAGGAGGTGGCAAGGGTGGAGGAGGGATCCCGGGTGGGAGGGAGGGGACCAGAAGGTTCATTCTCACCTCTCAACTTGCATGGGTCCCAGTCCAGAGAACTTTGTCATGAAGTGGTTTACATATGTTTACATGTTTTATGGACCTGGACCTGCAAAAGAAAAAACGTGATTGGACGAGTCAAAGTCAAGGTTTTGAGGTCACTCTAGGATGGAGTTGTTTTTCTGTTTAACTCATTGAGCACTTGGGTTGAAGTCTACGCTTGGAGGCGTGGTGATATTGTGACATGTTGAAACCCGCCTGAAAAAAGGCTTCAGCTTAAAAGTGCATATATACTGACCCGGCGGCCGGATGAAACCGCGTTTGGATGACCCGACTTTTCAGGACTTGTTTGGATTCACAGACTCCCCAACAAGAGACTTCTTTTTGGCGTATGTTGTGCGATGCTGTAGATTTGATGGCTGTACTTCGGCGTGACTCTGGTGACGCGATTGTGCATCTTAGATCTTGGGACCTACACTCCGATCAACGTGGAAGTAGACACCTCCAGGCCCATTCCCTGTAAGTGACTCGGAGTTTACACACATACACTCCCCCTGATCCGAAGGAGGCGGCTGGGGCGGTGGCGGCTGGGGCGGTCACGGCTGGAGCAGCTGGACCGGCTGGGACGATGAAGACGAAGGCGTTCAAGTCGAGTTGGCGGATGCAACAGCTCGGCTTTTTATTGGGCAGCAGACATCAGATGAGGGAGGGCATTTGTTCCTTTTTTTGGGGGGGTTGCGTTTAGGGAAGTCTCAAAATAAAGCTGGGGCCCTTAGATGGGCCGCCTGATGAGGGCGTGGGCGCCCGATCGACATCCCCTGTATTTGTTTACTCCAATGGAACCATTTTTTTGCTCTGGGCGCATGCTTAAATTTGAATCAGAATGTGTCGCCCCAGTCCAAGAAATCTGAGCAAACCTGGCAGATGGCGCACTTGGAAGGCCTAGATCTTGTTCACCAGCTTCCCATCGACATGGATAGTTCGTTGAGCAACCGCTTACGACGACCTTTACAGACGATGCATTCAACAAAACAACGCCTTCTAACACTGGGCGAACTGAAACAAGGTGAGTCCGGGAGGTTTATGAAAGAGGGAATCTTATAAAGCTGGTTGTTCCCAGTTTGTTTCCAGATGTCATTGTCATGTGGAGATCGTATTTTTTTAAATATAGTGTCCCGATTTGTTGGTGCTCCTGGCTGTTGCCCTTTGCTCGTACCATGCCTGTCAAGAGCATGACTAGTGACTAGTGACCTCAAACTGGAACATGGGGGGTTTAAGATTTCATAAGGTGAGGATTGATTCATGCACCCTCCGCCCCTTGATACCCCGAAGAGGGGTTTAACTCTTTGCTGTCCAAGGGCTTTGCCACGCAGGCGCCGGGCGCAGCCGCACACCACCGGGCCGCGGTGGGAAGCCCTTCGATGGTGCGCCACGGGGGGGGTGCCAGGGCCGGCAGGGGCTGACCCGTATTCCTGCGCAGCACCAGAGGTCCGCAGCTGAGGCCAGCCCTGAAACAGGGTGGCCTCACGTTGGTGGGAACATGTCGGAGTTGAGATAGACAGGGATGGATACCTTGATATCAATCAACTAGACAAGGATCCCCTAGTTGGATACCTTGACACCTTGATATCCGGTTTGATTTCAATCAACTAGGTCACATCGCCACTGGCCACTGTTGCCAGGCACCGCTGCAGAGTTTGCCGACGTGATCAAGGCAAGGGCAAAGCCCAGTCACACGTTCTGGCAGTCGCTTGGTGCATGAGGCTGGTGGGGGCCTGTGGATGTTTTGAGTTTTGGTGGGATTTTCTCATGGGGGCCATGAAGCCTATGAATGCAGTCTATGAGAGTCTATGACTGCAGATCCTGTTCCTTCTTGTATCCTGCGGCTCTGTGGTACAGCGCCCAAGACCAGTTCCACCGATTTCATAAGTAACAAGCGCCCTTGTGTACTTGTTGTATAGCTATACAACTAGCACGTTCTATCGCTATACAACTAGCCAGTTTTAGGAGAACCGCAAAGGAAGGGTTATATAGATAGAATTGTTCAGACCTCTTGCAGCCAAGTATCCAAGACCTCTTGCAGCTGGAATTGGATCTTCTGCATGGCAGCCATGATCCAGGGGGGTTGACGTCATCCATGATCCAGGGTGAAGCGTCCTGAGTCCTGGGTTAAATGGATCGGACACCAGGGCAGGCATAGAGGCCCCCAGCTGGCAGGCTGTTGCGTTGCGGACCCAAAGGATTCACCAATTGTATAGCTTCCGGTATGCGAGGGCCATGAAGTGCCAGGCACAAGTTGCCCAAGTGTAGTGGACCCTCTTGGGGCTACTGAACCTCTGCTACCGAAATAGATAGAATCCTTCACAGCAGCAACTAGATTTCATCAAACCACCATCTGGCACAAGCCCAAGAAGAGATTTGCTTTTAGAGGTGCTATCTAATGTGAAGGAAAGGCATGGAAAGGCAACGTTTTGGATTGTTTGTAGAAAGCCAACCGAGCACTCATATCTATTCACTCCATACACTCCTGTACAGGGGAGATGGCGATCGCTTCGTGCTCTGTGCTCTGAGGAAGCGCTTACAGGGTGGGATTCAGCTCGTTTTCCAAAATTATGGGAACATCAACTACACTTCGGAAGGAAGCAAAGCGCGATGCTCAGGGCCAACACAGGCACTTGATTCACTTGAGTCTTGAACATCATAATTGGTCCATCTTTTGGTCCACTTCAAAGCCCCAAGACTTCGGGGACGGCAGTGAAGGTGAAGGACCAGCAGTGCGTTATTTTTCAGCCTCTAGAAACCTGCGGATCAGCAGTCCTGGAATGCCCCAAAGATAGCGCTGGTGCTTGCGAACAAGAACCATTCAGTGATTCAATCGCCCCTCCCACAAAGACGTTCACATGATGGACGATGACGTGGGTCATGGAAGATCGTTCTCGTCCAAAGATCCGTGTTCGTCATCAGTCGGGAAGAGTTGAGGATTCTGAGCCTTTGAAACCATAAGAGATAGAGAGTTGTTTCGTTTGTTCTCGCTTTAGGAGGGTTCAGTCTTGCAGTTGGTCCCAGCAAGCCATCGTGTACTTCCTTGCTCGAACAAAGAACATCATGGCCTTCATTGCTCATGACAAGTGCAATCGGGTGTCTCGCGAAGAAAACCTGCCAGCAATTGGCTGGAGAACTTGTAACCCCCCAACAAGCAGCGTTTTTGCCCCGAGAAGGTCGAGAAGGCACAGTTGCTGTTTTTCAGACCCCCTCCATCCAGCACAACCGGTTGTTGCCTTCTGTTGTTTAAGGCGATCTTGGTCCAGGGTCGCCGCCGTGAAGAACTACTGTATTTGGTGGAGGGCCTGACGTCTGGCATGATGGGATGATTGAGTTTTGGAGTTGGAGTGTCCAGCAAAACTAGACAGGGCGGAGCTCGTTTCGATTCGACCAATCACTTCTCTCTTTGTGGTTTCTCCAATTTTTGTAGTCTTGTGGAATTTCCGTGCTTGTGTCTGCCATGAACACAGTGCAGAGTGATGATAGCGGGTGAGAGGGTGACGCAGGATTCTAGAGCAACATGCCCAACCATAATGAATGGTATAGTAACGTATTACAACTACATCAAATTGCTAGTTAATAGCTTAGTTAATAAGTTGTTGACTTGCTACTCGTAGTCCCTCGGCCTCGTCGAGTAACATGGTCTGGTCGTCTCTTCCGATCTTCCGATTCGGCAGTTGGACCACAGTGTGATTTTGCATTGTTTCACTCTGAACCTCATTTGTTGCTTTACTCAGAAGCAATTATTGTCAAAGTTCAATTTGTACCATTAAGGCCAACCATTTTGTTTGTGCCTGAGGACTTGAGGACCTGAGTGATGACCTTACGATTTGGCGTGCGTCGCCAGACCGTAACGTGTGAAGCTGACACAGAGATCAGAGAGGCTGCGTGCCAAAGTGTGCCGTTCGTGAGGGTCCCGGGCAGGTCTGCCAGTTGGGTCACTGAGCAACTCAGCGAAATTTTCGGGTGTTTTGGTCATGGCGGATTCTTTTATTTTTCCTCACCTCCCTCACGGCCCCCGAATTTATGTAGCAACTTGTGGCGTATGTTTGCAACAACTCGGATGGTCCATGTTGTTGAGGATTTGAGGGAATCCTGCCATGCAAGTGATGTGAGGGATGGACAACTACGTGACTGACGATAGTGAACTTGTTAACACACTTTTTGTGGGTCACACTGATGGTCCCCTGATAACCTCACGATGTTGTTGGTCCAGAACTTTTGAGTCCACCTGGATTCAGCAGCGACTGTGGCCATGTGATTATGTAAAAGCATTTTAATCACGTAGCAGATATGCTATAACGATGACGATACCTCCGTTTGCGGTTTCTTTCTTGGCTCTCGATTTGAGAAAGAGCAACTAGGGTCCTTGACCATGCTTGACCGACAAGTGAACATCGCCGAATGCGAAAGGAAGTCAGCGCAGCATTGAACATCACATAATATAACCCTCCAAATAGATAGAAACGTAGATCCCCTCTAAACATGTATTGGAAACTGTTCTATTTGGGGACCACTAGGTGGTTTGGTACCACCAGCTCGCAGCAACTGAAGAAAACGAACACGCACTGAGATACCTATATGAGCCGTGAAAAGTCGATGCATCCAAAGGGTCAAACGATCAACTTTGGCATTTAAGAACTGTGGACTCCCCTGCGATCCCCCAGAAATTGTTCAGCAAGAACATCTAAGAGCACCTAAGATACCCAGCAGTTGATGGGTTCCAATCCCAGCAACGGTCCCGCTTCAGCTCATTAGCGCCTCCGCGCGAGACGCGTCTCGCGGCCATGGCCATGCGCAAGCGTCTCGCTCCAGCGATCACGGTCCGGTCACGGCTGGATGGATCAGGGGAGTTGTTCTTTTACAGGTCATTCATCATATGAGTCATATGATACAGTAGTCATATACAGCAATCAGTAGGCTGAACATTGACCAAAGGAGAAGTGCGAAACCACTGGGTCACAGCTTCTGTTGTGGGGTCCCTCTTGGTGGAAGAATGGGACCTACGGTCGAAGTTTTTGGGGTTCGAAGAGGAATCACTTGCCGGTTCGTGCGGGGGTCCCCGGGCCGGTATTCACTCGCTGAAGATCATCCCATTAACTCGCTGAAACCAGCGTGGAAGATCCTCAAAGTTCCATCAAATTCCGATCATCAGCAGAAGGAAGATAGACTAACTATTGGGTTCTTGAATGCTGATAGGTGCACAGTTGCACCTCAAAGATCCTAAAATACCCTTTCATCGTTTTGCAGTGGTCGCTTTGTTGAATAGCAGTGGTCTGGTGGCACTTGCCCGGGTGTTGCAGGTGATTGCAGGTCGACAGCACTCCTTCGTGGCCAGTGAGGCACTTGTGGAGAGTCCCCGGGGTTGTGTAAGAGATACTCTCTCCTGAACTCACAAAGCAAACCACGAGAGGGTACGAAAGCGTGCTTTTTGTCTTCCAGGGTGCAACATGCGGGATGCTTGTACAATCATCCCGAGTGCAACACGGTAACACTTCAAGACTGTGAGACCTTCCTGTTTGCAAGTTCTGTCGCCCGCCCTCCCACACGCAATCGATCCCCTACAGCTTGGGAACTGCTTGGGAGCGTGCATGTTCACATCGTTCACAGCATGTTGCCACGGGAAGCATTGCCCTCAAGGGACGGCCCAGACGCAACTCTTCGGTCCTGTTTTGCATCGGGTGGATGTGTCCCTGGCCGAGCCGAGCATGTGGTTTTTGTGCTTTTCCATCTGTGGCTTCTTGTTGATGGATGTTTGAGATCCGAATAAAATCCTGCCAAAAGAGAAGGACAGGCGTGCTGCTATTGTGAAGCGCTTCCAAACGCTTTGTCTTGTTTGGACAGACCTGACAGCCTTCTAGTAGCCTTTAGGCACTTTAGGTAAACACCTGAGCCCATTCCTGTAGGGAAGGTTCAGGCATCATGTTCTGAAACATGGTGAACTCGACCCCATCGGTCACCTGCACACTGGCCACAGGCCACATTGGACATTATCTTGCAGTGCCTCGGCGAACTGTGTCTTGCGGGAGGAAGAGGAGGTAGTAAGCAGTATAGACTAAGCACCAGTTCAAGCCTATAACCATTCAAAACATATACTATAATATATATATATATATGTATTATATACATACACAATAGATAGAATAGTAAGTTTCTTGGGCCCTCCAACTCCGCCGATGACCCGCATTTCTCGGCCAGCACCCGGGACGGACCCCCGAAATAACACTTAAGGGATCATTTCCATGACGCCCCCCGAACAGGTGTCCCTGGAATGTAACCAGGCATATCCACCGAGAAAGGCACCGTCCAGTACAAAACGAGACTTGGGGAGTGGTGTGGATGGGTAGCACTGCTCCACGATTCGTGGAGCTACCCATGAACTCCTCCGTGCCCGCCGTCCGTGCCCGGTGTAGAGGTTTCCAGAGGCAAACATCGTGAGACCATCTAGGACTGACTGAGAGTATCATCGGCTTGTGTTGTGTTTTTGATCCTCGCAATTTCTGAAAGTCACTTTGTGCCGCATCCACCTGAGAAATCAATGGACATCTCCCAAAACAGTGTTGTGTGACTCTCAAATGATGGCATTCAAGCTTCTATTGGTTCATCTCATTGGCAAGGTCAAAGCCATGGCCGAGCTGGTTGCGGCAGGAGTGGAAGTCGTTGAGGGATTTGTTTTTTGATTCACCCTGAAAGGGTTTCTCAGCGGTTCGAATGATGGGATGGCAATCGGAGTTTGCAGTCCCCAATATGGTGTTCTTGCAAGCACTTCAGGATCTCAAATCCCAAGGAAGGCATACCATAGCCTGACCGCAGTGGAAGAGCTTTAGGCTGTTTGTCTTGTTGGTGAGCATTCTCTTTGAGTGAACGGTGAAGGAAAAGGGTAAACACTTTGCATTTGATGTTTTTGTCAACTGGCCTACGCCAGTCGGGACGTAGCCGAGCTTTGCAAGAATTTGTCTACTTGACTTGAGATGGAGAACATCAAGTCAGCTATCAAATCAGAGCTACAAATACCAGGAGACTGATTTGGGTGCGCTCATTATTGGTGGTACTGGTCAGATGTGACTCGTGACATGTCAAGTCAGTCTATCATATCCACTCTTTAAAGTCAAAAAAAGGCTTGGCCCTTTGAATTCGCGGAGCCTCGCTTTGACTCGCTGCTTGACTGCTTGTTAAACAAATGCCATATCCGATTCTCCAGGACCCGAGAGAGAGCCTTGAGACCACGAGCATATGGGTTGCTTTCTATATGCATTTAATTTACAAAAGCACATGCAGAGCAATCCAGGAACCATTGAGTTTAAGAGGATTTGATTTGATAAAGTTATTAATTTATTATATATTATATATTTCATTTGTTTTTAATGCGCCGGATGCTTGACCCCTTGCGACGGCGTCACGTTCTTTTTTTGTTCCACAGGAGATGCGCAGCAACTGGGCCGGCGAGACTGGTGCTGCTACTTGGGCTTGCAATGGTTTTTGTCCACTCATTGGTGGGAATTTTTGAAAGACAAGCAGCTAAGCTTGTATCCCACTTCTGACCATTGCCAGCTTGTAACTTCATGGTTGACTAGGGGCTTGGGACTGAAGATGACCAATGAAGTAGTGTTCTTGGGGCATCCAGTTTTTCGTGAACAACACTTTTGGGTGTTCCTTGGCCCCAGCCATACTTGTGAGTAGGGATGAGTGCGCTCGTATCCAATCGTCATAGAATGACCCTGATTGATTGGATCAACATTGGTGTTGGTACTGTTATTGTTGTGGTGTTCTTTTTGTTCTTTGCACACCCCGTCAACTCCACCGAGCCCAATCCACGTCCCGTTCCGAGTTGAGCCTGATGTGTCCGATGAAACATCCGTAAGTTATTCGGATGCGGCGCAACGCATTCTGATGTACTCGGATCAAGGTATCTCAAGGTATTTGTCCATAGGAGCAGGCGTTCCCCTTCGATGTTGTCGGCATATTGGCTGTTCGTCAGTGTAACTTGGTATGGCTGGTGCTCATTGTGGTTTGTCGAATTTTGTCGATGACCTGACATTTCCGTTATCATTGTCATCTCTTCACTGTTTGTTACATCCACACCGCCACCGCAGCCGTCATCGTTTCGCAGTGACCTCGCCTCCGCGAGGTCGCCATCTATCGGGGTTGCCAAAGTGCTTTGCCCTCCGTGGCATGTCGTGCGAAGCGACACGAGCTGCAGAAGTTCGTGGAGGAACACGTGGCACGGGAACCCAGGGGAACCCAGCACAGGGCAGGTTTCTATATATATATATATATACAATATATATAGAACAATAAGACTAGCCAACTATTGGTTTAACTGGAAACCTGCACAGGGCTGGTTTGCCTATGCAGTTGGCGAAGAACATAGCTTTCTATATAGATCGGCTCAGGTGACAAACTCTTAGGTGTTGGGCTGGTCATTGAATCTGACACTTATGTCTTTGGCTATAGAGCCCCGGACCCTCTTTGGGTTGCCCTAAACAGACATGGAAGTGGATGGCATGTCGTGAGGAAGACTGTTTCCCCCCTCTACGAACAGTGCCTGTTTCTGTCAAACTGGGACATGGAGAGTAGCCGCTGGTGTTTCAGGAGGAAATGGATCTCCCAACCCAGCTGAGGCCTCCGAGGAAGCACATTTGCGTGCCATGGAGTTCTTAGTCTCTCAGCCAGGCGTGTGACACGTAGACGTCCGAACGCATCGGACGCTGGAGGATTTTGATCAATGAAGTACGGTCCCGATTCCAAGTCCTTGACCCTCCCCTCCAAAGAAAGAGGTCATGGTCAAAGACCATGGAGTTCCACCAAGATAGGGTGGGGCACGTTGACCAGGACCCAACTTTGGTATGACTCACGGGCACCATGAATCGCCAAGGTCATCGGAGACGGGGCTTGGGGGCTGTTGTATCGTTGATGTGATGTTGTATCACACTGATGATTCCATATATGCATTAGATGCTTCACATGTCGCACATCTTACAATGTGATAAACGATGATGGATGTGATATGATGCTCTTGGAAGTTTGACTCGATGCAATCGATGTGTGGTGGGTTTTGAATATTTCTTTGCCAAATTGGGTCGTGGCCATCGAACACATGTTGCCATTCTTAATGCACCGAGCTTGGACAAAATCCAGCATCTTCAACCAGTGCTGACAATCACCGTCATGGCATATCATCACCTGTTCTGCCTCCTCATGGCGACGCGTCTCCGCGTTCTGCCCGAAGGGGAGCGCAGTTGGATGCCGGCGACGGCCTTCGGATGGGCCCTTGGCTACCTCTCCACCAAGGCGGAGATGGGACGCCGTCGGTCTTGCGTCTCGCGTCCGCGGACTGTACCATCCATGTCCAATAGGCACCCTTGGGGCTTTGAAGAAGCCAATGATTGGTTGCCCTCCAAAGGACTGTGGTGTGCCATCATCCCTTACTTATATACCAAGTTTAGTGGAAGGCTAACACAGCGTTCCCAGGTCACATCATCAAAACGGATTCCGCTTTGGTTCTTACGAGTCAAGCTAACATAACATTAGGTACCCATCTGAGCTCGGGGGGGTTCGGCTTTTGGAGTTGACATGAGTTGGATCACTTCAGCCCCGAGGTTGACCTTTGCCTTGAGACCAAGGCCATACGTTCGTCCGTAGGTCGGTCCCGACCGTTTCTCCACAGATCTGTCTGTGGCTTTTGGGGTGCCGAGGCCCGTGGCGAGCACGGGATGTATGTGCCTTGGAGCGAACCGGTTGGCGGGATCTGGGTGGGACGGTGGGTTCGCTGGAGGGGGGAAACGGGTGGGGGAAATTCGTTTTCATGAATCCCAGGGAGTGGTGTTAGGAAGATTCATGACGCCCTGAAGAAAAGATGCATCTCCAGAAAGAGCAAAGTGAGATGTGCAAGTATCAACTCCCTGAAATCATCATGGTTACGTGAAAAGACATCACTTGGTTGGCCTGTTTGGTAGATTTCATGGTCATCCTTTCGCGGCCACGCCATCCGCTTCCATGAATATTTCAGGAAATCTTAATTATATAAATGCATGGGTTTCGCTCTGGGTTTCGCTATGTTTCATTGGATTGGTGCATACTGGATTGGTGTTTCACAGTTTTTCCCCAAACAGTTTACTGTTGGGGTTCTATCTTAGAAAGAAAAGAGCTGGCCACACTCACTGGCCGCGCCCCTGAACTCTGTGGCTGGGCTCCGTGGCTGGGCTCTGTGGCTGGGCCTTGTCCTCCTCTTGTCCTCCTCTTGCCCGCGCGGGGCTCTGTG
>CAXAMN010027251.1:214705-246302 GCA_963970005.1 Durusdinium trenchii
TCCTCTTGGCCGCGCCCCTGAACTCTGTCAACTCTGTGGCTGGGCTCTGTGTGGCTGGGCTCTGTGGCGCACGCCCTGACATACGCTCCAGAAAGGCGCGCTCAGAGCGCGCTCTACAGAAAGATAAACTTGAAGAGTAAGAGAGAGAGAGAGAGAGAAAGATGAACGAAAGAAAGAAAGAAAGCAAGAAAGAAAGAAAGACAGACAGACAGACAGACAGAAAGAAAGAAAGACAGCAGGGCGAGCGCGTGCGCTCGTGTGCTATGGACGGCGTGCTCACGCTCCAAAAAGGCGCGCTTAGAGCGCGCTCTGCAAAGAGAAATATACTTAAAGAGCAAGAGAGAGAGAGAGACAGAAAGAAAGAAAGACAGAAAGAGAGGACGGAAGGAAAGAAAGAAAGAAAGACAGCAGGGCGAGCCCGCGCGCGTGCTCGTGTGCTTCGGACGGCGCGCTCTGCGCGCTCTGAAATACGCTCCAGAAAGGCGCGCTCAGAGCGCGCTTTGCAGAGAGTAAGACAGAGAAAGAGAAGCGTAAAGAGAAAGAGAGAGAGAGAGAGAAAGAAAGAAAGAAAGAAAGAAAGGAAGGAAGGAAGGAAGGAAGGAAGGAAAGAATGAAAGAAAGAAAGACAGCAGGGCGCGCGCGCTCGTGTGCTATGGGCGGCGCGCGCCCTGAAATACGCTCCAGAAAGGCGCGCTCAGAGCGCGGTTTGCAGAGAGAAAGACAGAGAAAGAGAAGCTAGAGAGAGAGAGAGAGAGAGAGAGAGAGAGAAAGAAAGAAAGACAGCAGGGCGAGCGCGCGCTCGTGTGCTATGGACGGCGCGCTCACGCTCCAGAAAGGCGCGGTCAGAGCGCGCTGTGCAGAGAGAAAGACAGAGAAAGAACCAATTAAAGAGAATGAGCGAGAGAGAGAGAGAGAGAAAGAACAAAAGAAAGAAAGACAGAAAGAAAGACAGAAAGAAAGAGAGAAAGAAAGACAGAAAGAAAGAAAGAAAAGGAAAGGAATGGAAGGGAAAGGAAAGGAAAGGAAAGCAAAGAAAAGAAAAGAAAAGGAAAGAAAAGGAAAGAAAAGAAAAGACAATAAAAGAAAAGAAAGAAAGAAACCAAGCAAGCAAGCAAGAAAGAAAGAAAGAAAGAGAGAAAGAGAGAGAGAGAGAGAGAGAGAGAGCAGGGCGAGCGTGTGCTATGGACGGCTTGCTGGGCTCTTGTCCTCCTCTTGTCCTTGTCTTGGCCGCGCCCCTGAACTCTGTGGCTGGTCTCTGTGGCCCGGCTTACTGTAGAGGAGTGTGGCCGAACAAATAGCGATGTCAATGCCGACAAAAATTCATTGATGAAGCAGTTTGCTCTTGTTGTGAAAGTAGGGCGTACCAAGAAATCGATTTTCGACTAAAACGAATCGTTTTGAAGCTGTTTGGGGTCTATGCTTGTATAATTATTGATCAAGAGTCTACATGAGGTTGCAGCAACCCTCGCTCCATTGGGCCACTACAACAACTTGTGATGGCTCCTCTGATTGATCCCAACGGCGGTAGAATAGTCTCGCTGTTGATCCAAAAGCGACCCTCAATTTGAGTCCATGTTCGTTTTGTTTAGGAAGGACACATACGTAAGGAGACTATACCCAGAAACCACACGAGAAAGGGTTAAGTAAATACTTCTCTGCAGCCACGTGACGGTTCATGGAGATTGCCTTGGTTTTGTGAGACTGAAGTGACCAACGTTGCCCACATGTCTTCCGCCCAACGTTGCAGCCACCGGTCGACCGGAGCTCGCTGAGCTCGCTCATCGGAGCTCCTACGAAGGTCACCACGCGAGCCGTGGAGTCCTTCGTGGAGGAGCATTATGGCGTCCGGGGCACCCGGACACCGCGGGTGTTTCAACAGCCGGGTCCGTGGAACCCACCCGATGGTGCGCCCGGTGGACATGGGTTCATTAAGTTAAACCCATCTTATACAGTACCATCTTATACATTCTTATACTCAATTTTTATGGCTCTTTTTGTTCAAGAACCTCCCCGGATGGATAACCTTGTTTCACCAAGATTCAACATGATTCGGGAGAGGTGGTTCACCACGAATTCTTCGCTGCGTTTGCCGCGCAATTCTCTCTGTCGGTGATCATTGACTCATGTTGACCCTCCAGAACGATCCAAAATCACGTCTCGCAAACCTGACATGAACAGACATTGGACGTAATTATCGCCGATGCCGACCGATGCTGCTGGGACGAGAAACACAGTGGAAGGTCAGAAATCATCACTCTATATAAACGGGGGTAAGAAAGCTGATAAAACTCTCACTGCGGCTCATAGAGGTTCAGAATTGATCTTCAGAACCCGACTGGTTGACTTTTCGCATTCCTGGTCTCACAAACGACTGCCGGCCATTGTCATAAAATGAGGAATGAGGACTACACGATCATGGGAATGTAGGGGTTCAGAAGTTCTTTTTATTTCTTTTTATTGTTGTCTACCGCTACCGCTATTGATGTCATGTAGAACATCACGGAACCATTCACTGAGGATCAGATTGCGCGTCTGGAAGCAGAACTTCGGGCGGGGCTTGCGCAGCCGACAGAGGCTGCAGGGAAGCCGACGTTTGGGATCTTGAGAGGTTGAACCACCAGAGGCTTTTGTTGGTCAAACATGAGAACTACACTCTGACTCACTAACATAGAAGTGGAACATGGTCCCTTGGAAGACGACTTTCCTATACCAGCGGGGAATCTGCCAGCGGGACACCTCCCAACCCTTTCTCGTAGTGCGAAGTCTGGTCGTGATAACTGGGGCCGTCTCCCAATCATTCACTCCGATTTTATCGATGGGATCCAACCCGTTGGGTGCGAATCCCGTCGTCATGGGGCACATACACCCAAGGCTGCAGCGACATTGGGGGGACGTGTGTGGCAGGCCTACACAGCACTGTTGGAGGTCCTTCGTGGTGCTTGTGCCTTGGCTGCCAGGAGCATGATCAACATCATCAGTTGATGCTTTGCAGTGATGGAAGAATTCTGAATCAAAGTGCTAGCTAGCTAGGAGCACATTTTTTTGACAAGGTCTCTTTGGATATAATATATAGTTATCATAGGTATCTATGCATTATCTATGGTAAACCAGTAAGTTTTCCTGGGTCACACGCCACGCAATGTTCAATTTCAGATACTGTGGGCCCAAAAAGGCGAACTGGGTCCCAGAAACTGAGTGAGAAGGCGAGGCTTGACTGGGAGGATTGCACAGTGCAGGCGATTTTGAGTGCCCGACTGGCTGCAGGGGTGCCGGAGCCTCTTGAGCAGTGATTTCACCTGGACCAACGGGAAAACCACTTGGCCTTTGCCCAAGTCTGACCGATTTTCCTCCGATCTACGTGAGGCGCAGGGTTTTGGCCCCAGCTGAAGTCAGAGGACAAATGGTGAATGGATGAGACTCCGGCCCCAGACATATATGACCCATTTGGGACCTTTTCCTGTTCCGAGACACTCCCATGCCGGGCCGAAGTCGACCATCGCGATCGCCAGCCGCGACCGAAATTCCTGCGGAAGCTTCCTCGCCTTCCCAGGTGCTGATGAGGTTGCTCACAAGGAGGTGCTGGAATCTGCGAGAGGTGAATTGAAATGCGTTTGTTGTGAGAATTGGCACTCTCGACTGTTCTTATTCAGGATTCGATGGGTAAAATCCCTTCAAGAATTCGATAGTCTATCCGTGACCCCTCCTTTGGTGCTGGTCTCCAATGAAAGAATGAGTTGGATCCATTCAAACAATGTTTGGGACGTCTTCAGCATTTTTTCACAACAGTTCTAATCTTTTCTATCTACATCTATCTACTATACTTTATTCATGGGACCTTTGGGCAGAGTTCATCCAGTTTCCCCAAAGTTCTCCGCGTATAGGATGCCGCAAAGCGGATCGACGGAGGATCAAGTCGAGAACTCAGAAACGGAATCCTGAATGGACTAGTGGCTTTGCAAAGACTTTATATAGGTATCACGCGGCATGCAGCAAAGTGAGGTAGTGCCACAGCAACTTCACCTGAGCTGCGACTGAAAGAAGAAACACAAAACTGTTACATGTCCACGTGCCCATGGGCCAGAATCGGCGGGCCCAGGAGGAATGATCGGGATGTTGAAACCATATATATATTTCTCACTAGTCACTAGGTCGTCATTCCGGGTGGTTAGGACTAGGAGTGATTTAGGAAGCTGTGAAGTCTGGCTTTCTCCCCCATCCTATGGCAGAGCCTCCAAAACAAGGTGGATGATGCAGACTCGCATATACTCAGCTTCCGGGGGTGCCTTACAAACTGCTCCCGCGATGTCTTGAGGCACATCAGTACTCATGGACAGCTTGCACTTTTCGGTGTGACTCTCAGTGTCAGTTTGACCGACAATGAGCAGATCATGCAGGTTGAACATAAATTGGATGCTGCAAAGGATTCAATTTTTATTAACTCTTTATATCTCTTTATGAGATTTGGTGTGATCGTTGATGTCGAGATTCAACGGTTGGATGACATACTTCGGCGACATGGGGAACTCACCACGAAGAGTCAAACGTATTTATAGTGGGTGCTTTTCCACAAAGAACCGTGGATAGTGACTCATCTTACGGGTACTGGATGAGACTATGACTATGTAAATATATATATATATGGTTCCTTTGTGGCGGCTCCTCTAAACTGCAAGAGATCCTATCCAAAGAACCATTCATTTGAGCCACTCCTCACGTCACAGCAAGACCCTTGCTGTTGTTGCGGAAACAGAGGTGTTCTAGATTCTAGACCCTGGTCCCAAGAAAGGGAGGGTTCAAGGAGATATGTGATTGGGGTCAGTTCGTCATCGAAGCAGTCAGGGTCTTTCTCAAAGGCCAAAAGCCATTATGTCTTTTCTAGCCAGAGGCCTATGACTTCTCTTCTACCTGTGACCAGGTGGTGTGGATGCAACGCATGTAAATGAGGCGGTGAGGTCGACTCCGCGGCGCGCCAACGACGATCCGAGGCGGTGTACTGGGCCTCCCGTGTGGGAGCGGCCATCGCCAAGCGTGTCTAGTCCCGCGGGAGTCCCGCGGCCTTCCGACTGTACACCGCGGAGTGGGAGAAAACGCGACCGACGGCGATCGACGGCGAAGGCCCCAAGAGGTCACCGAAAGACTTCGATACATTGCTATCACCGACCCCGTGTTCATTTCTGGATGTTCCTTTTTTCAACAAACAACATACATGCGCTTTCCAGGAGGTCACCGATTTTGTTGGACTGAAAGACACGGACTTTATTTGGTCACCGACCATCCAGGGGAACTTCTCCGCTGTCCTCAGGTTTTGGCCTAAGAGGTGCCCCAGTCCAAAGGTGCTTGATCCACTGATCCTCAAAGAATTGGCTTGGCCTGGCAAGAGTGTTCCAGTGGTCACTGTCCCTTCTCCAAGCTTTTCAGTTTGGGGGTTCTTTGGCTAGAAGGAACTGAGAGATACCGTAGATACCCGTTCTTATTCTATCCGATTGGAGGTTTGAGTGGGAAGAGAGCAACATGTCAGGGACTCCAACCTTGCTGGGAGATGGGAGTCCACTGATACCACTGTAAAATGTAGCGGCAGGACTTCAGCCAACAGGAGGTGCGACGTCCGGTATGGGAACCTTCTCTTAAGTTTCCAAAAGATCCAATAAGTTCCATCGAACTCCTCAGTCTGTGGCGAAGACACTCGGTGATTTCAGCCTCACATGTGGCCGTGTGTTTTTTCGTGTGGCGGCCACTGCGTTGCGCAGTGGAGCGGTTCACCACAGCTGAGGTTTTCCGTGAGGCGGCCCACTACACCCATCTACAGCGCCCCATGGCCCCCCATGTCATGGAAGGTCACTTCCACCAGGGTCCATGTGGTGCCCATGCGGTTTGTTTCGGCCATGTTTGGCCCAACTCGGCCCGAAAATGATGCATCTTGGTCCGAAGGCATGGAGCTCCTGATCCAAAAACACGTGGGTCTCACCGTCTTTACTAGTATCAAAGGGCATCGCTACGAACGGAGCGATCTGACGCTACGAACGGGGTGCTCCTGGCCTTACTAGCAACAAGAAGCTACGAACGTAACAAAGGATATAGTTGGGGGTTTTCATTGGGTCTTTGCGGTCTGACCGTGACAACAAATGCAGCTGATCCCCCCCAAGGCACTTGTGAGGTGATCAGGAAGAAGAATTGACAATCGAGAGGTACTACGTTGATCTACTTTGTAGGCGTTTAGACATGGTATATGAGGAGCCGGACGAGGACCAGTCCTCTACACATCCTCCACCTGGCACCTTTGGACTGACTGAATCTGAAAGAACCCTCTCTTCAGATCATGTGTGATTGATTCATAGGTTTCGGAAACTAGGGAATATCATGTTCCTTTGTTCCAGGTCAGAGAACCCCCACACACACACACACACAAGTCAAGCATTCTCAGATGCAACATCCATGGCAAACTCGAGCAGCCCTGCACTTCTTTACTCGCAAGCCCTGCGCTGCGCTGCTGCCATGTGTGAATGCGTTTCTTTTCCGTCTGGCCAATCTTCCTGGCAGCCGGGGAGCCTTTGTCTGATGCCCCGCCGCTGGGACTGCCAGCTGTATTCCGTTGACTTGCTGTGTCCAGCTAGTCGCCGGATCATGACTGGGTCACGGGGGTGTCCGTGTTCGCCAAATGTTCACCCAGCGGCAGAGCCTGAAATGCCAACTAGAAATGACATTTTCTAGGACAGTACCACATCAGATCCTTGATTTGCGCAGAAGCAATCGATCAATCGATAAAGCCCTGATGTTAGTCGTAGCATGTCATTGCAGCGAACAATCGAGGAGGCTCTTACACCAGTGCAGAGAACTACTGTCTCTCCAACAAACATGGAAGTGGACATCGTCTTTCCAGGGGTCATGTTCCACTTCCATGATTCATGATTGTTGGAGGGAGGGTACTCTCCAAGGATGTTCATTTCTGTCGCTTTGAAGGATGTTCATGTTTGTCGCTTGGAAGGTGGGCGACCATCCGGGAACCATGCAAGAAGATCCTCTCAACACAACGCTGAACAACCATGCAAGACTAACCAATGGTCAGCTGCGATTCCAGCAATTCTGGTTCCCACTTTTCTTGCGTGGGTACGATATGATTATATCCTGGACCTTCAATCGTATAACTTATTCTTGCTCAATTGCCTCTTGTATCACTTTTCCTTGATTTGTATAGTTTTTTGGGGAAACGTTCCCAATCGTGCCAAAACAGGCAATCTCGTGCAAACCGCCTTTTTGAGGCACTGCTCGTGAGATCTGCTGCCATCTACGCATCTTATGGATGAAAACATGGTAAGGGATGGAGTGCATGATCTCCTGTAGAAACATCATGAACCATCTAGACACAATGTGGCACAATATGGCTCATGCATATATTATCATCTCCAACCTTTGAGAACACGTGGCTCAATGGAGGTTAATGGATGCACATGTGTTCCAGCAATCCCTTGGGTGAGATAGGTGCAGGCGCTCATCCAGCATCAAGGCTCGCACACCTTGGGCGGCAAAACGGACTGGATGACCTGACTCAGGTCAAGCTGGTCAAACCTTAAAATCTACTAGTAGAGGTGGGCTGGCAAGGTTCATCGTCTTTCCTCTTGAAGTGGGACCTTTGGGACGTAACTGAATGGAGCCCGGGTGCCTGCTCCAGGTGTGATGGCGTCCTTCTCCAACCAGTGACTTCCTGGTGACGAAGGCCAGCTCTTAAGAGCACAGGTCTGTGGGGAGGCCTTGAAAACCCATGGGAGTGGTCGCTTTGATTGGAGCTCACACTGGCTCGAATACACCCCATCCCCAAGACCTGCTGTCACGCCATGAGCACGGCAGTGGCAGAAGCATGGGAAAAGGAAGCGGAGCTTCGGAGGAGAGCATTCCAATTTCAGCTTGCCCTTTGGTAGCTCTCAGGTCTGTGTTCTTATTTGCCACCTTTGGTATGGCCTGAAAAGCTCTATATAGTTCAGTAGGGGAAAAATATATAGATCGAATACATTTCCCAAGAGACATTCAAGGTAGAGCTGGGAGGTTTTCCTAACATCTCTCGCAAAACGATCGACTTCAATGAGAGCGTGTTGGAGCCCATACTCCGGATCTTGGGAACCAGAGTTGGGGTTGAAGTCTTGTACTTCCATGTGGAGGCCCTCTTCAAAATGATGCAGATTCCATCCACCCGTTCCCAGGATTCTTAAGTTAATATTGTTTTCATTTTTTGATGTAAGAATGCAGTGGGTTGGAAACACCTACCATGCATGCACCCCATTACACTGAGGAGATCAGCTATCGCTCATTGCATGGAATCTCAAACGGCTGATCTCTTGTTTCAATAGAGCAGCAGGGCGCCCTCATTGTCCGAGATCTTTGGTGCTACGCAGAATGATGCTTGCAGCTGGCATGACTGTTCCAGAGGCTGCCCCTCAAAGGTCACGACGAGCTGAAAGCTCCAGTGGGGGTAGTGAGAGTGATGATTCGGCTGCAAAGACTGAATCTGAGGAGGGGTCACATGATAAAAGTCCTAAGGGGCATGATGCCGATGAGGATCATGCTGGAGGGTTGGATGGTCATCATGATGAACCTCGTGAACCTAGTGAGGCTGCTTCTCCTCCCATGGCCCCAGTCCCTGATGCTTCTCCTCTCCCAATGAAGGAGCCAGCTTCGACAAAGCCAGTGGAGCCTGCGGTGGTGCGCGCCAGTACCAAAGGGTTTGAGGAGGCTGTACCTTCCCCATGTGGATATTTGGCTCCCAGCTAAAGCCTTTTTTGAGTTTTGACAACAAAGAGTATTTTTTACTGAATCCCCAGCTTGTTAAGGAAGTACTTCTTCTTCTCTGCACACGCCATCTGCGCTACCCAGAAGTCATTGGCTTGCATCTTGAACTGTTTTGTGAAGGTGCTGGCCCCTGGGATATCGTTAGTTTAAAGAGATTTAAAGAGTATAGGGTCTGTTTCTGACCAGTCATACCCAGTCAAAGGTGAGCTTTCTATGACTCCTATGAAGGTTGGCAAGTGTCATGACCTGCAGAACGTGTTTGGGCAGTGGTGTTGCAAAGCCTGCCACTGGGAATCCAAGTCGATGGAGGGGATGACCAGAGTTCCTTGCAACCCTCTCTATGTTCAGAAACTGCTGCAGGTCGAAACTTATCTGCAAAAAACACTGTTGTTATTCGATCCTTATCCTTTGAAATAAAACCAGGGGTAGGAAGCTCTATCTTCTTCATGCCCAGGAGATGCTCAAGAAAATGCAGGAGAAGGTGCAAGCGCTGAAGGCTCTCCAACTTCAGAAGCGGCAAATGGAAGCTGCGCAGGCTGTGGCTGCTAAGGCTATGGCTGGGGCCTCCACTGTCCCACCTACCACTGCTCCAGGCTGCTTGCCTTGGATCTATATTTTTGCCAGTCTGGCTGAATAATTGGGGTTCTATAGATAGCCAATAGATAAGCTGAACGTATAGGGTGTGCACTCTTCCTGCTTTTTGGTTGGGTTCACTGGCAAGGCTTTGACACGGACGAGACCCAGCCACTGATTTCTCCAAATGCTGCTACATGCAAGAAGCTGTGCTTTGAAGAAGCGGAGCCCAAGGAGGCCACAGCAATGGCTTTGGCGGAGAGTGTGCCCGAGAAGCCTCTGGTCGAGAAGGCTGAGGGGCCTTTGATGGAGACACACATGGAGGCTGTGGATCAGGACTTCAAGCCTCCACCACTTCCTGAGAAGCCGGCTTGCTTGAGAAAGCTCCGCCCAGATCCCATTAGCCCGGCTAGGCAACTTCAGTCTGTGAGGAAATGTGAAGAACAGCCCGAAGAGGAACAGGATGATGATGAAGGCAAGTCAAAGAAGAAGAAAGGGCAAGCCAAGCCAAAGGCTAAGGCCAAGTGTAAGGGAAGAGCGAAGGGCAAGGCAAAGGCTAAGGGCAGGCCAAAGGCCAAAGGACAGCCCAAGGCCAAGGCCGGCAGTCGGAGAAAGATTGCCAAGAAAGAGGATGATAGTGCCAGCGAGGATCGCGAGGACAAGGAGGAGGAGGAAGAGGAGGAGGACTCAAGTGTGGAGGCTGTTGAGGACCAGTGTGAGGACAAGAGGGGCAGTCGACAGAAGAAGAAGGAAGAAGCAACTTCCAGCTCTATGGTCGAAACTGGAAAAGGCAAGGACAAGCATGGGAATGTGGAGAGGGCAAGCTCTTCCAACAAGAGTGCCAAGAGCGCGGAGAAGCCCAGCTCTTCCAACAAGAGGAAGCCAAAGAAGAATGAGGAGGAAGAGGGAGTTGAACCCGAAGCTAAAACAACCAAAGCCAAGCGGGTTGGTAAAGAACCAGAGGGAAGCAAGAAAAGCAAGAGAAAGGCAGTGCCAGGTGGAGAAGAGCACGGGATGTTAAGGAAGACAGCCGTGAAGACAAGAAGAAGAAGCACAGCCGCAAGTCGGCGGCCTACCATCGTGCGGTGAAGATGGCCCGAGAAGAAGGTGTTGATGAGAATGAAGCCAAACAAAGAGGCAAGGCGGTGCCTTGACTTCAGAATATAACAAAGAGTTGTTGGAGAATCGTCAACCACACCTTGCCAACTTTCCAGTTTGTTTGGGGCTCCGTTTTGGGGGCGAAGGTATTAATCACGGCACCCCCACATAGGACTACATATAGATCCCTTCGCCCCCAAAACGGAGCCTCAGGCAAAATGGAAATTCATCACCACCCCTCAACATTTTGATAGTGGCCATCCCAAAATTGTTGAGCTATATCGTGATCGTGGGTTGCACTCTAGGCGTATGCAGCCACCAATTGAGCCAGTGGGCAAACATTCGATGAGTTTTGCTGGGGGTAGTACGTGCTGAGGGTTTGGCATGCAAAGCATGCAGTTTGGATCTGCTGTTCGCATCACGTACCAATTGCTGATCCTAGCCTGGAAGTGGGCTGGGTTTTCTATGTGAAATATGGCCATGGACTGGGCGCTGTGGCAAAACCAACGGGAAAAAGATCTTTCAGATTCTCAGGCTCATTGTTCCATGACACCTTCATGCAGGATTCATGCCCCTTCCTCCACCCTAGTTCAATTGGTTCAAGAATTTCCCTTGCTGCTCCCTGCCAACCCGGTGGAGGCTGCCTGCGAGATGGAGAGGTGGGCCATCCGGAAGATGTCGGCCTGTGGTCGGCGAGGCATGTTTGTGGACAGAGAGTGTCATTCATGGCTTGTGCTTTATCCCAGATCGGTGGTAGTCTGTCCTCAGCTGGAGCCAGTTTGATCGTAGCTGTACGTTTCACTGGTGTGGGGCCCGTGATCCATAGCTATGCCGGTTCCTCGCTGGGAGTCTCTGGTTCCAAACCTGATCCAGCTCCAAGTGCCCAAGGCTCACTTCAATATGAGTGTTTGCAATCGAGCGCATGCAGTGCTACATGCCATCTATATATGAGCTGTTTCATCTGCCTGGACAGGTATTCATTGGATGCGTTTGGGCCCAAAACTCTTTTAACATTTAATACTTGTCAAAGCTCACATGTACTGGGGTATTTTAATTGATCAGCTCTTATAAGGTCCTTCTCCTCACGTTCACCGAGAACATTGACCTCTCGATGCAAACTGAAATGTTTGAACTTTTCTCGGGGCATGCAGCGGTGAGCTCTGAATTTCGAAAAGCAGGAGTAGCCACATATTCCTATGATATCAACTATGCCCCAGGGAGAAGAAACATGGACTTCCTGTCTCCAGGGGGATTTGCGTCCAAGTCTCATTTGTCATGAAGCCTGGCAATTGAAGCTTCCCCCCCAACGCTTCACTGGCCTCCAGCTCAGGTTGGCGATGGTCTGTGTGCTCAGGGAGGCTCCGAATGCCTTCAATCTCGTGGCGCCAGATTGCGGCAGTTTTTCTATAGTCAGCAGGGGAACAAGTCAAAGAAGCACAGTATCACCACTGGGTCGTGAGCCGCTCCCCTTTGTCTCCAGGGGGAATATGACTATTTCAAGGTGGGCCTTTTGGTTTTGCTTCATATCACCTCCAGGTGCTAGAATCTTCCTTCAAGTTTTGTATATTAATAGATTGGGCCGTGGCCCTGTAAGGCTAGTGCTTTTGCTTCTTCTCATGGTGGCGTGCCACACTATCTGGTGCCTGGAGCAACCAAAAGGCTCAGAACAAGTTCTCAGTAGAAACCCACGCTTTGAATGGATGTGCAACAGAGTGCTGTACGTGCTTTGGCAAATTGGCCGCTGTTTTCCTCTTCCAGTACACCTCTAGCTGATTGTTTGGGTGACCCTGGAATGAAGAAAACCAATGATCAGCCAGCTGTTGCCATTGTCCTTTGGGGAACCAATTGAAAACGTAAGTGCGTCCAAGGTATACAAATCCAGCTTCTACATGGCACACTATGGACAACTGTGCCCCAAGCCTTCCATCTTTTGGAGCACTTCCTTTGACATGATGAAGTTGATGGTGGGGGCATGCCTGTTTCCTTCGACCTCGCCTCTTTATTCTTGCCAGGACAAGGGGCCTCTGACCAAAGAGCAGAAGGACAAGCTTCCCTTGGAGACATCTCGCCGAAAGCTTGGGTGTACTTGCCATTATATATATTAGCTTTCTTCTAGTGCGTCCTCATTCTGCTGAGGAAAATATGAAGACAAACACGGAGTCAAGAGGTTTGTTGGCTTAAAGCCGGCTTTGAAAAGGAGTGGGTCAGAGCCTCATGTCCACATGCTGCTAGTCTCCACTTCTATGGGGTTTCACTAATCCCAATTTGGTTTGCCAGGGCATATCCAGCGGGCCTCGGCCAACATCTTGTGAAGGCGTGGAGGCTAGTCAAGGACCTGCCCAGGAAGTGCTCGAGACAGAAACCGGTGACCAATTCGATTGCTACTGACCGAGAGCTGTTTGAACAGCTACCCATGTCTGACGTCTGGCCAGAAGCAGAGCTGATCCAGCTTTGAGCATACCTTTATCGAAATACAAGACTCAGGGTTCCAGATTGCTGGGCATCTACTTTGTCTACCTTTCATGAGAGCTTGATGGATCTAGCTACTTAGCCAAATATCTCTGCCTGGACTAGTTTAGCTAGCAGCTAGTCAACCCTACCGGACCGTTCTGCTGGCCTCAGGTTCTGGCTGATGACCCTACTCGTGAGGAACTGCGGAAAGCCTGGGTGGAAGCTCGTGTGGTGTGAGAACAGACTGGCTTGATCTTTTGGGTATAGATCATATTATGTGGATGTTGATGGAATACCATCACAATTCGTACACAATTCGTAACAATCCGTGCAAAACTCGGGCGCAAAACGAGCGCAATTTTTAATCAAACAGGCGCAAAAAACGCTAAACGGACGCAAACAACGATTCCTGCCAGGGGCATGTTTTTTCAAACATTGAGTGTATATGGTCTAAAGTCGACTTGGTTCAAGGCGTCTCATCCGTTTCATCCAATGTCGGAGCAGGGACTCAATCTTCGTTCGTGTACAACCCTGAACTTGGGTGTAGCAATGGTGAATGAACAGAACCTTGGTGTGGACATGATGGCGCTTGATGACCAAATCAGAGTAGCTAGACTGCACAGCAATTTATGAGCACATATTTTGAAAATTTAAAGGGTTGCCTAAAAGCTCTTTTTTAAGAACCGAAACAAAGGCCTGGTTCCCAGGCCATCCTTTCAAATGGAGCCCATGCAAGCCCCAACCGCTGCCCTTGAGGCGGCCACCGCGGAGCTCCAAAAGATGCAAATGGATATTGGCCTTCACTGTGGCACAGTGGGGGATGGGCCTGAGGGTGGAAGAGTGATCGCCAAAAAATCCATGTAGAGCCTTTTCTTGGTTGGGGTACCAAAACACATGCTAACATGTTGCAGGAATCGTCAATGAAGCAGTCAGTGCTGGTGAATTTATGCCAGGGCCTGCCAAATTCCCAGTGCAGAAGCTTCGTGAAGAGGAACTGCGCTTGTTAAGGACCCGCAGTGAGCTTGGTACCATTCACTATGTACCTTCCCCCGTGAAGACCGCTGCTATCAAGGGCTCTCCCCCAGCTACTGCTGAACCTTTGCTTGAAACACAACCAGACTCCACGGTTCCAGCTGAGTTGAGTCCACCTGTTCTAGCCCCCGCTCCAATCCAGCCTGACATTCAGGAGCAGGTCCCCCCAGCGAGCCCAATGCCAGCTCAGGCCCATGCCTCTGGTCAAAGGCAGGACTCAGTGAAGCCTCCAAGTGGCGGTGAGGCTGTGTCCCATGGGGAACCTAAGGATCCGTCACATGTACCCCCCGCAGACCAGCCCAAGAGTGACTCCAAGAGTGAAAAGTATGACAAGTACAAAGATGGTACCTATTGGAAGACACTAGGCTCACAAACATGTTTGTGTGTACTCACGCAGATCTGACTTCAATTCCCTTTTGGCAATCGCTGCTTTCACTTAGGATGAAGCGGTATTTTGAACCAACCAATGGCAAGCGCAATGCCTCTTATGAGGCTCTAGACATGTGGCGTGACCCCCGCAAAAGATTCATGGTCGTATGTATGACCAAGTAAAATGTAACAGGCCGGGTTTGTGGAAATCAGTTTGGACAGCCTGCATTCCCTTCAGTGGTATTTTGGACATCGCCGGATATCTAATAGCTATACTCAGGAGATGTGATCCGTGACCTTTTGCTGAAGCATGGCAACTTCAATGCTGTGGAGATCGAGGTTGCCAAGATCTCCCGACAGACTGCCAGTAACAAGCTAGAAGGTGGGTGGCACAATGAGATAAGCTTGGCTGGCAAAAATCAAATTTTGGGATGAGTAGCTGAACAGCATGTATGTGTATGCCTGCAACTGCGATCTCCCAATCGTACATGTGTGTTTGGGGTAATTATTTTAAATATCTATAGCTAAGGGAGATGATTGCCAACAGCCGTGAGTGGGCCCGTCAACGCGGGCTACTTCAAAAGAATCCCGTCCATGGCAAAGAAGAGTGGAAAATCCCAACCGAGTGCACCTTCTCCTTTACCAATGATGTACTTCAAGAAGCAAGCACCCGGGGAACTATGACAGCTGAGGACCAATTACTTGTTTAATATAGCCATCGCATTTTGCTATGCACCTTCCAAAGGGGTCAAAAGGCCTTATAGGATGATGAGGCCTTGTGACCCCCTCTTCCTTGTTCAAAACCTTTATCAGCTAGAGGATCCAGATGGGACTTTGATGTCCAATGATATCACATCTAACTTTGCTCTTGAGCAGCTTGGGCTTTGCTAGTTTCTTTCTTTTGTTGCAGCTTTTAAATGTGCACGTGCCTTCAAGTGTGTGTGTGTGTGTGCTGTAGCTTTTAGGTCCAGTGCTATGGGATCAACCGATGTCACTCATGGAGCTGCTCATTCAACTGCAGCTGCCAAAGAAGCTAAGACGACGTCTTTGCCTGTCCTTCAAGCAAACCAAGATGTTTTTAGCAGCTTGGTATGAGCCAGGTAACCCTCATGCCTGCTACCTGCCTGTTGTATTGTAGAACACTGGCGACTGTGATGCCAAGGCCTTTTGGCTACCTACTTGGATGTGGTCGGCAAGAAGGTTGACAAGACAGCAGAATTGGAGGCTTGATCCTGGGTTTGTTTCAATCTTCTGTTGTGCCTCCTGGGTTTGCCAGCTTAGTGATCTTAGTGGTCATTTCTGATTTTGGAAGGAGAAGTTGATCAACATGAAGGTTGACCGTGCCACACAGTGCCTTGGCTACTAACCTGGACCTCATGCAATTGTATGCGCACCATTTTTGCTTATTGCATGTTGAGGATGGCTGCAGAGCTCAAAACCAAGAAGCAAGAGCTGGAAGCACAGTATAAGAAGCTGTTGGGCTTCCAAATGAATTCCATCGCCTCGGAAGTTCCTCCAACCAGGACCCTTTCTTAACAGCAACAAAAACACAGCTATCTATAAGGGCCGCAAATGCCAGGACTGAGAAGCAGAACCTCATGCAAGTCTACATCGACACGACGAAGGCAGATACCGCCATCAACCACTTGACAACTCGAGCCAGGAGAGACTTTTAATCACAAGTTGTGCTACTGCGTTGCACTCGTGCACGAAAACTTCAGCCTGTGCCTGTGTCAGGACCATCAAGCCCGCAGTTGCCCCAAAGTCAAGCTCTGGCAAACGGACTGGTGCCAAGAAAGAGAACAAGACAGATTCCAAGAAAGATAAAAAGACAGATACCAAGAAGGACAAGAAAGAGAAAGTCAAAGATGAGCCAGAAGAGCCAGAAGAGCCCAAGTCGAAAAAGGCTAAGAAAGCCAAGTAGAGCTGTACGTGGTCAAGAATGGCCCTGTGTACGTGTGCATCAGATTTTGTTCAGTGCCATGTGGGGATGCTAAATGCCATGGTGCTGATGTAGATGGCTGATGGACATCAATATGCACCTCGTGACAAAAAAAGTATTGCCATTATTTCCATGTGGGCACTTGGTCATGTGGGAGCTGCAGCTGTCGTACATGCATATCGCACGAAATTGCAAGCCCTATTATGTCAGGTGGGGCCTCACCATCTCTATCCTCTTTCCTTTGTGGAGGCATGGCTAGGGGTGGTTTGGTGGGGCTTTCTTGCATTGCTGATGGTGGGTCGAAAAGTGGCATTGTAACCTGGAAATGTTCTACAGTAAGCCATTGGTTGAAAAAGGGTTGAAGTGGCTATGGTTCTGATGGTCATGGTGCCGCTCCCATCCAAGCTGGCCTTCCAAGGTCGAAGTGAGGAAGATGAGCGCCTGGAAACGGAGTTGGCACAGGAGCTCATGAATGATTACTATTCTGGTGTGATTCATTTGCACTAGAGTTGATCAACCAATCTCATGAACCCACAAACCATTACATATGTGAATGCTAGCTTAGGCTGAATCTGCCAAAAGGGTGTGTAAGCTGGCTTCAATGGTGACCAAACTTGGAGAAGGGAGTTTCTAGGTGGCATTTTCCAAATGACACACAAAGCAACCTGGAACTATTCCCCTTTGCCAAGGAAAAATGGAGCTATTATATCGAATTGCTTCAGCTGGCCGTAGTGTCACAAATGCTTCACGGAACCTTCACACGCTGATACACAAACGTGGTTGGACAGTCCCCCTTCGAATCCATACTGTTCAGATCCCAGTACGCAAGCGAAAGCCCAAGCTTCAGAAAGTTTGGGTGCACTACCCGGTGATTCTTCCTACGACATGGTTTAGCTATTTGCTGAGCGTGCACAGTATGTTGCTCCTATGTGGTCATGACATCAATCAGCAGGAATGCTGGGCCAAAGAGTTGCGCCACTTTTGGGCTATGTTTTTGAAGGCAGAACCAAATCATCCAATGGTGCAACCTGGGTCACCTCCAGCGCATTGCACGATTCCGCTGTACTTGCATGGAGATGAGGGAAGAGGAAAGTTTGCCCTCCCCATAATGGTTCAAGCGTTTCAACCTGTTGTGAGCTACAAGGGGCCCGAGTTCAAGAATTCAAGTGGGTATCTTGGAGTGTTTGCAAGTTTTTTGTTTCGATCTCTTGGGAGGGCGAAGGCCTGGTAGCTCATGTTAACACATGCGTGTGACTGCCGAGGCATTCAATGTGCACAAGGTTCCTGTTTTCTGTTCTACCTTCAGAACTATACTGGAAAGACCAATCACTAGAGCACCTCAACGGCTATTTGGCTGACAATCTGGTGAAATTGTTCCACGAGGGGGTGCAAGCAACTTGGTATTTGGCCACTATAGATGTTTGCTGCATAGTGTAGCTCTGTTCAACGTATTTGTGCATTGCTGGCTGCCCATTAGGTAAATGGCACCCGTTTCTATGGAGCGGTAGTTGGCATCAAGGGGGATTGGCCATACATCCGAAAGGCCTGGCAAGCCAAAACATGTTTAGGGAGGTAGAGGTGGAGCTGTGCTGCCAGGCCATGGCCCTCAACTGTGGCTACAACTGCAGTAGAAAGTGTCATCTTTGCAAAGCAACAGCCCCTTAGCTGTTTGTCCCCCATGGCCTCCCTAAAACCTTTGCTTATCACTGCCCAGGACTGGTGGAACATGACCACTGATGCTGAGTGGAGACAGGACAATCCAGAGGATTGCCCATCCCCGTTCAAGCCCGCCGGGTCGCCTTTGCTCTCCGTTCCGGGATTGACCTCACCAGGGTCAATCATGATTGACGCAGCCCACACGTGGCATATAGGGCCCTCCAACTGCACAAGTGCATGTGGATACCTGACACGCTTGTTACTTCCCAGTGGTTGTGTGGTTTTTGAAGGCAAGGTTTTGTCGGAGCTGAGGTATGGTAAAGACTTCGTTGCCAGTGGTGTTGTGCTTTTGGCAAAACTGAAATTATTTGAAGGGAGATCTCTAGATGCGCGACTGGAGTGTGCGTTCAAGCTTTTCATCATATGGTGTGGGAAGCACAAGAAGAACACCAATATCCACAGTTTCTCAAAGAAGAGTTTCAAGATGCAATGGACACTTGGTGATAGCCTAGAACCCTTGCATTCTTCTGGATCCTGTTCTTTTTGCTCGGGTGCTACCAACCTGTGACTGCACGCAGCTAGGAACACATCATTCCCGACATCTACTGGTGGCAAAGGTGCTGATACAGCTATCTTGTCAGCCTGGCTGGAGCATGTGATGAACAACATGGACATTTGGTTGGTCGTACTTTTTAGTGTGCTAGCGCTAGCTTTGAACTTTCGCGTGCATGCTTACAACTGCATGTGTAGCCTCTGCCCTGAGGATTGCGAGGAACCATTGTTTCAGATGCTCCAGTATGCGGTGCGTTGCAGCAACTGCTTTTACCGGCTGTTGTACTGGAGAGGTTTGTGGTTAAAACCTCATGAGTGCAAGTATGCCGCGTGTGCTGTTCAGGAAATGACAGTAACTCAACTCATGTATACTCATGTTGTTATGCATGGGTAGCATGCTGTGTCAGTTTTACACACAGATTGGTGTATGATTTGTTTGGCATACTTTCTGAGGAATTTTACTGCTCTTTGGCCTCTCTTTGCCAAGAGAGGAACATGAACCTTTTCTACATCCGGCCCAAAGTGCACATGTCTTCGCACGAAGGGTTTCTTGTAAGAACATGAAGGAACATTAGGAACATGCTTTGGGGGAACCATGAGCTCACCCACTTCTAAGGATCAAACTTGGAAAGTTGGCGCAACAGAATCACCACGGTGTCAAACCACTAAGTGCTTGCCTAAGAGTGGTGTTTGCAAACCTCTACCTGTGTGGCTTGTGAGGATCTTGTGGGTAGAGTCTCACAGGTAGCTAGATCTGCTGGCACTCATGCTCTTAGTTGCACTTTGAGGTGCACCCAAAAAATCTTGGGTGAATACCAGAAGCAATTCAACCTCCTGAATGGCTGAGCTCCCGAGCGAGAAAAGTGAAGTGGGCAAAAGCGGGCAGGATCGGGCTGATTTCGAGCCAACGGGCAAGAACTCAGAAAGCGAGCAGAAACCATCCTCGTGCAAAAATAAATGCACTTTTGAATCCCCAGGATGTATATGTATATGTATACGTATGCTGTACGGTTTGTGGAGGTATTTATTTTCAGACTTGTATTTCGTGGAGCCGTAGTTGACTCCTCAAATTCCTTCATGTTGACTTCATGAATTCCCTTTTTCTCATTTTTTGTCATCATTTGGTACCTCGGCCAATTTGTCTTGATGATGCGAGCGAAAGGGCTTCTCTTGGGGCCGCAGCCTTTGGCTGACACGAAACCGGTGTGGATGCGGAGTTCAAATGTGGCAGGATTTTTTTGAGACACTGTCCTCACTCAAGCCAACGCCACGCCTAAGGTTTATGTCCTGTGAGGGCACAGACGTCATCAAGAGGGTTACCTGGGATACTCGGCCTTGATGAGACAGATCGCCCAAAGATCCGAGATGGAAAACCACATTTCGTTTGCCACGCCCCAGAGTCCAGAGTCCTGAGTCCTCCCCAGTGCTCTTGTCTATGAGGAAAAAGCACCATTTGTGTGTGCTTGCGGCCAGTTCTTCTCTTAAGTCTTTGCAAACGCATCCGTTGATGATCTCGGTGGGATCAACAATGAGTAGATGATTGACCTCTCTTAGTCTTGTCGGGTCGATCTTGTAGGGTCCGCGTCGTGTGGTCCACCAAGCACCATCACCCCGGATGCTTATACCAGCAAGGTTTCCGTTCAATGGGAAGTTTGAATGTTTAAATTGGACTTTCAATTCGGTTCAGTTCGGTTCCAATCAGTTCGAGACCCTTCCCGTTATACTCGCGTCCAGTCTTGGCCCTGGTCTCAGGAGCATGTGCACATCCTGGTGGACAAGTGGCCCGATATCGACCTACCACACTCCCGCGTCATCCGTAAGGCGCACGCCGTGTTTTTCACACCGACTTTCTTGGTTTGAGTCCGGTGTACCGGAAGAGGTGCGAAGGACCTGTT
The DNA here is from genome assembly GCA_963970005.1 of Durusdinium trenchii. Lineage (NCBI taxonomy): Eukaryota > Dinophyceae > Suessiales > Symbiodiniaceae > Durusdinium > Durusdinium trenchii. Next base: position 235,052 of record CAXAMN010027251.1, read on the forward strand.
GGGAGAAGATTGGGGACCTTGGGAAAGAAGTGGAGTTGGGACTTCTTTGCGAAGAAGTGGGTTGGCGGAAATTACGATATTTGCAAACATGGGTTGGTTGAACGAACATGGGTTGACATTGGTTGACTTGCCGAACTGCCATGATTCACTTTCACAATTATAGATCGGGTCCAGGGACGATGCTACAGAAACAAGAAATCAACCTCGCAGCTCGTCATCATTTGAGGAATCGGAGTCACTTCATCCTCCAATCTGCGGAATCGGAGTCCTGTGAGGGATCGAGATCGTTCCGAGACAAGACGATCCGCAGACGATTCGGGCGGAGATCGGGCAGATCGACGGCAGGTGCTCTGGGCGATCACGCACAATGAGATGTTGGAGGACAGGGAGTAAGCTTCCGATTCGCCGACCAGAAACGATGTATGTACTGATACTGTATTCACCAGGTGATCTTTATTGGGTATAAGCATATCATGATTTGATCTTGACTGCTTGCAGGATTTCCCGTCAATGACCAGTCTGGAAAAAGAAAAACAACTTTTGGAGGAATGGATTGTCACTTGCTCTCAATCCAAGATCTTTTGTCGCAGGAGAGAAACTCTGCAAGTCTCCAACTCTTGTCCTTAAAGTACTCATTTCAGAGACTCCTTTGATTTGACATTCTTTTTTTCTTTGGAGCGTCTTTTTGTTCTCACCTCAATTCCTCTCACCATCGGCACATCGTCCCAGGAGCACTTCCAGGACTGCGGATTCGCCCTGGCAACGCCACTCGGTCACACCGGGGTCGAGGGAGCTCGGAGACTGGCTGGAGTTTGCTTCAGAAGTGAAGCCAGTTACGTGGGTTTGACTAGCCTTCCAGTGAAGGGCGGGAATCCAAATGCGAAGCAAGATTATAAGATTGCAATGGAGCCCAAGGCTTGCAGCTTTAGTACTCTTGACTCTAGACCAATACTAATAGAACATACTGAGATCGCTGAGATATTAGCCAACCATTTCTTTCCTCATGGTGTATCATGTGTAGCACATTATCATGTGGGAACGAGATTGTTTCGATTGCTTGTGCTGGGAAATGCATCGGATTTACAGACAACTACATGTAGCGTCATATACCGTATACATCCGCGTACCATCATGAATCCTTGCCCCACTGCTGTCGCAATTCGCCCGTGTGAACAAGCATAGAGTTTTATGCAGGACCCTTTACAGGAGAAGGCGGTTTTTCTGGATTTCCTGAGAATAATTCTACGGACCATTTTTTAAAAATCGATTCTGCTGAGTCAGTGGTGCAAAATTCCAGGCGCGAGCTTTCACTCCACAAAGTCCTGAGGATCATCTTAGTGGCCTTGAGGGCCATTGACTATGACGATGGTCCTGAAGAAGCACAAAAGATGCTGCCCAGCACAGATTGACATGGTCCTGCAAGCGTTGATCCTCATGAGCCGTGAGCAGGCGACCTAAAATGTCTTTGGTCACCTCCGGGCTTGTCGTTCACATCTAGTGACTAGTGAATCTGGTGTATCCTCTCTTGAATTGGAAGGTGAGCTGCCAGGGTTTATGTCTATGTTCAATTCACCCACAGTTTTATCCTTTGGATTGATCACAGGAATTTTTGACAGCTTTGCAACATCCGGCACTGCCCACACCAACCATTTGGGGTGGTTTGATGTGGTTTGCACTGTTTACTTCTTCCTCCCGACTCCCGTCCATTTGTTTAACATTCAAACGTTCGGAACAGTGAGGTGGAGTCTATCCATTCTTTTGGTGTGATCTGGATAACCAGTCTCCAATTTCAACGGGCATCAGAAGACCGACAGCCTGGTTGGCTAGAATCTGTGGTTGACAAAAGTTTAATGCTTGGACACATCTTTGATCTTCGGGGCTACTGCCTCGAGTGAAAAAGAGATCTATATAATATTCTTGTCAGGAAGATGCATGGAAGACGACTCCTTTACAGTACGTCAGCCAGTTTGTACTGTAAATCCAAGATACTTGGACTTTGTTGTCGGTGTGTCATCCAGGATCCTTTCTCCCCATTGTTGAGAAAGGTCGTCCAATGAAATCGGAACCTGTTGGGACCCCCATGGCGATTGGTCAGAGGACCTGCCCCTGGCAAGCTGAGGCTTAGGTTTTTCAGGGCAACTTCCAAGGATGTGCTGTCCATGCCAAGGGTCTCTATGTATTCATGCCAAACCAAATCAAAAGCGTCCCTCAAAATGACCGGTGACCATGTTGCTCCTTTTGTGGCGAGGTTTCTCTACTTGACGGAGCAGGTGCTTCCCAGGTTGGAGCCCCACATGGCCTTGGCCGCGCGCGACGACTGGGCCTTGGACCTGACGGATCTCAGGCGGGCATGGTGCGGAATGGGCAGCTGAAGCGGTGTGAGACTTGGGAGCTTGGTGGTGGGGTAGTGTGGTAGTGTATGCGAGCGTGGCGGTTCTTGGTTCTTGGTAGCTTGATCAGTGGCTTCCTGATTGCGCTTGGATTTAGCTACTTGTAGTTTGCGTTGGGTCGTGCTGGGTGATGGCAGTGCGAGTGTGCTGGGAGCGGCCGAGTATTAACCAAGGCTGCAAAGAGACAACCAAGCCTTTAGGGGAAGATCGGGAAGATGCTGTTCCGATATCTTTCTTTGAACAAGGAGGTCTTCCAGTTTCTATAATTGTTTTTGCGGAGCGGAGGAGTGTTCTTGGGTAGATCAACCCATTGGAAACTCTGAGGTGCATATGAATTTGCTGCAACATGATCAAAATCTCAAGCCGCAGAACTTCTCAAAATCATAGCTTCCACTGCTTGAGCTGCAGAATACTATCTAGCACAAGCTATAGTGTCCATTAGTGTCCTCTTTGTGTAGACAGGGCGCCAGAATGGGGTGACAGGGCAGGTGTCAAGATTCGATCGCCACTTCGACGATGTGCAGGATCTATCCATTTCTCCTTGGACTGACTCCACAGCACAACTGCTACGAGAGCGACCTGCGCATCTTCGTCTACGACCTTCCGCAGCTGACGCGAGGGGTGCTGCATTGCCACCACGGACAGTGGGGATTGGAAGCCACTTGGCCAAGAAGAAGGCTTACAGCAGGAGTTCCAAGGGAGTTTTAGCTAGATACCGGTCCGACACCCACGCACACTTTAGCTTACTTTAGGATGTGAACTATATCGCAGGTATTTCTCTCATGTACCCGAGTCGTCCGTTTTTGGCGTATCATCGGTGCTGTGTGGAAGATCTATGTTGTGTCTTGCACGTGTTTAACTGACTGATGGGTTCCTGAGAGTATTAGAGAATTCAAGCAAACCTTGTTGCAGGATTCGGATCGCGCAAAGTCAGAGAGGTGTTTAGCGCGACATGGCTTTGCAAACACATAACTAGGTGGCAGACTAGTAGAAGAATGTGGTTTGAGGATTGCTGGACAATCGTAAAGCAAGTGCCATTATAGCCTAAGCCGGGGCTCAGGGTTGACATTCTTGGTTCCAGATTTTTCAGTTGGTGCAGAGTTTTTTCAAGCTTGATTGGCTACGTTATATACATGTTCTCGACCCCTAACATAAGGCGTCGTATGACATACACATCCTGAAAACATCATGGAAGTGGAAAACGACCACCTACATAGAATTCGGATCTTGTCCACCATGATCATTCCAGGAAATGTAATTCAGACTGTTTCACTATGCTTCACCGGATTGGTACCAGTTTTTCATTGGTGAAATTGGTGAAACTCACAGCGTTTTATTGGTTATACTTCCGTGGGTCATGTTCGATCACCCCAATCTTCTTGGGATCCATTGGTGATGTGCGAGGCCTTGATTCCACACTGGCTCCGCCGTGGCTCCTGCCGGACTGAAGACCCAGAGGACGACTTTTTCTATCCGGCGGATGTTTCCAGGGAGACAACCGAGGAAGATGCAAAAAACATGGCTGGAAATGGATTGGATTGGTGAACGGCCGTTGGTAAGACGACTTTGATAGGAGGTCCGAGGTGTACCACATGTTTCTACACTTAATTTGATGGGGTCGTCGTTCATTCCTGTGAGAGGGGGAGTACCATGGTAATTGCAATGTGTTTTTGTTCGTTTCAGGCGTGGTGGTAGAAATCATGGACAAAGCGCCTTTTCTATGAGATGTACCTTCGGCGACTTAGGGGTAGTGTTATTCTATCAAGGTATTCCGAGATATGGAATATAAAACACAAGCCACTCAGGTTGCTATTGTTCGGTCTATTGTCACATACTGCTTTGAGTTTGAAGATTGTACAAAATAGTGGAACTGGATTTTTAAAGGCATAAACCATATCCCTTACACGGCACGCACACACACGCACACATACAGACCATCACACCCACCCACCTACTCTGAGATCACGGTAGATTTGTTCGATGTCCCCTGAGTTTCTGACGTTTGAAGATGAATGCAAAGGAGTTTTGGGAAGTATATGGAAGCATATAAATGCACATCAAGCAGCCAGCAGCCAGGGCCAAAACTGCATAAAATGATGATCGGATGGCCATGTGTCGCGGTGTAGGATTCCCAGTACCATTTCTGGATTCCCAGCGGGTCTTCACAAGCTTCACTATCTCTTGTGGAGCCATATGCCTTGATTCTCCTCCTAAATCTCAAACTATGTGACATGTGGATATTTGGTTCAATTCTTTCGGGGAGGCTTAGAAGGACAAGTCGCACAAGCGGCATAGATCATTTCAAGTAGGAAAAGCTGTGTCAGTACCTATGCAGGAGGCGGATTTCTTCTTGGTTCCATGGCATACCTGGTGCGATCGCATTGTCTACAAGATGAACCAAACCCGGCGCGCTGCTTGCATGCAGCAGGGCGGGGGTAAACAAGATGGATCTACATATATAGGCTCTATAAGAGGGTTGTTGGGATGCTTATTGCATTTTGGTTACAAATATCATAAGGACTGTATAGAGGGGGGCGAAGCAAGATGGTGCACAAGTGCCTCATTGTTGCAAATGTGTTTCTCCACATTCAGCATCGATGAAGGTTCCAACAACGTGGAGTTCTTCCCTCTTGCACCAGCACAGGGACTTCAGCACGTGTCCACACGATTCTGAGGACGATGGAGGGCACGTGGTAAGACCCCAGAGGTTCACCTGCTCAAAAGTCTCAAAAGCACGTGGTGGGCACTCAGTAGGTACCATCTGAAAAATGATGCTTTGCCTACCCAGGAACAGCTGATAACTCACCCTTCAACCTTTTTTTTGGGGGGATGGGTTCCCCCACTAAACCTTTAAAGGTTAACCGTCCCTTTTCCAGGGATCGGCCGCATCGGACCGCGCCCGTTCGACCTGGACCGGCATCGTGGTAGATGCAGATTGACAAGGCAAGACTGCATCATTTATATATAATCCCCAAGCTCCCAGCCTGATGGTGGATCGTTCACGATTGGCATCGTGGAATGTGTGAGACTTCCAGTGTATTTCAGGAAGTCTCTGCAGTGTACATCGATCTCATGAAACGAAGGAGCGGGCAAGCGGGCGCTGGGTATGACAGGGCGGATCGATTCGCCGATCGAGCCAACCTGCACAGCTAGTCTCACGGCCATGATGACCAGAAGATGACAAGAATTCAATTTATTTTGGTCATGAGGTCCCAGAGTAACCAACAATAATATGCGTTGGCGTTCTTGATTATTTTTGGTGGTGATGATGGTGATGATGATGATGATGATTATGTGTGTTGAAGAACTCAAGCCTTTGGTAACAGCCTGGTCACATCTGGCCCCTTCTTGGATTTGGACCGCCCTGCTCTTGGCCCTTCCCTTGTGCCTCTTTAGTTCCTGTCACGCAGAAAGACTCATGATGGAACGGTTTATGGATGGTTCGTGAGTCGTGGTCGGGCCCATTTGTCTCTTCCCTGTGGCACCCAAGTCAGTGAGGGTGCTCAGGGTCTTATTGTCAGGCCGTTTACGCCGTATAAACCTAATGAACGATACAGCCGATGGGATCACTTCGGTCGCCATTTGCCCCTTCATTCTCCCATCTTGGCTGTTACCATTGTGACCTAACAGATTAACTCCTAGAGACAAATGGGCCCGACCACGACTCACGAACCATCCATAAACCGTTCCATCATGAGTCTTTCTGCGTGACAGAAACTAAAGAGGCACAAGGGAAGGGCCAAGAGCAGGGGGGCCCAGATCCAAGAAGGGGCCCAGTCTGAGTCAGACACGGCTGTAAGCGAGGGAAAGGATATGAGAGACAAAGCCGAAATATGTTCTATTTAACTTCATCCTAAATATATTGGCTGTCCTAAGATGCAAAAGACAAGACATGTATTATCTAACCCACCATTGTATGATTTCTATCTCTTATTCTTTATGGACTCTTCTTATTTTCATGAATTTTGGTAGATGGAAAAATCATGTATGACCAAAATTCAATAAGAAGAGTGAATAAGAGATAGACCATCGTTTTTATTGCAATATTAAACATTTCTTAATGCGTTAGAATAAATATGATGGACCACCAATCCATAAAGTAATTCATTGAAAATGGATTGGTGGGTTGGTCCCTTTTCATTCATCTCTTCTTTAACTTGTTTCTTTGGTGATGAATGAAACGGAAGGAAGATACCACAAAATTGAGTTCAGCTAGTGATTTGGGGTTCATCATGTAGGTCCAGACCGGTCCAGAGGTGCATCGAAAAGGATACCATAGCAATTCTTGATTTCACAAGCCCTGAATGCTTCTACATCTCGAGTCCTGTGGATTTGATTGCCAGCCAACATTCGAGGGAAACATTACAGCACCGGCCATGGTGCAAGTTTGACCGAACCGTGGTTTCCGCTCGACCATTTGAAGGACGAGAGGTGGAGAGGTCGAGCGTCACAAAGGACGAGCGTCACAAAGGAGGGATGCCCACACTCTGACATTGGTTTTCAGTTAACTCAATTGCCACGATGGGAAGGAAGGTGAGAAACGGTATGGTGGAGAGTCCGCAATACTTGAAGATGTTTTAACAAAAGCTGTTTCGCAAGTCTGCAGAACTCAACGGCAAACCTCTAGGGCCTGGAGGTCTTGAAGAGGAAGCAAGGCCAAAAGCTCAATGCGTGACTGCAGAAAAGGTTTAAACAATTGAAAGGCAGGTACGTCAGTGCTGGCCGGGCACTGATATCACATCCACTTGGTGCGGTCTTTGTTAGATGAGGCACACCAAGGGATCCTCATCCCCCTGCTTCTTTTTGCGCGCTTTGTACATGTTAAAAAATTGACAAGCTGTACGCTAATAGCGATACTAGGAGCCTTTAGTAGCGAAACCGGGGGCCCTTAGTAGCGTCCTTTGTGACTCGAAACCTTAGGGACAGGTGTGGACACACACACACACGGCGCCGTACTCGGCGCGCTCTCCTACCTGCAAACTAGTAGTGAGGCCAGAAGTCCCTAGTAGCGTCCTTGCTCCCCGTAGACCGGCCAGAGGCCCCTATAGTAGTACCGTCCTTGCTCCTAGTAGCGATCTGTTGGCAACAACTTTGTACACATAACGCCAATATTGGCGTTCCGGAAAACTACTAGTCACCTAAAAGGCCTTAGAAAGACAGACCAAGAAAACAAAACAAGAGCAGACTAAGAGGGCAAGAAGGAAAGATAGGCATAGTGACGAGGCCCACTTAGTTAAATGAAAGTAGTTCGCGAGCGGGACTTTTGTCTTAGACCGCTCGGGTAGCTAGCAATAGATAGGAGAAACAGAAGGAAAGGCACCAACACACAAGTGTGTTGAGTGCGATTTCCTTTTGTTTCCCGAATAGCAGGTGGGATAGCAACAGAGGCCTGGGGTAGGGGGGGAAAAAAGACACTAGACATTACTGCAAGTTCGAAGTCGGAACATGTAGTGACTCATAACGACACATGACGGTGCAAGTGGATTCAGTCTGTCAAAAAGGAATTCCATCGTTTATAGCCCGGCGGCTCGAAACTCCGTTAATTCAGTTATACAAGTGGAAAACGTGGAATCAGTTATGAAAGTGGAAAACAGTGAGTTCCGGCATGGCTTCGGCGCCCCACTGAAGGGGATCACACCCAGCACCCAAGTGGGAAGACTGAGCGGCTCACACTCTGACATTGGTTTTCAGTTAACTCAATTGCCACGATGGGAAGGAAGGTGAGAAACGGTATGGTGGAGAGTCCGCAATACTTGAAGATGTTTTAACAAAAGCTGTTTCGCAAGTCTGCAGAACTCAACGGCAAAACCTCTGGGGCCTGGAGGTCTTGAAGAGGAAGCAAGGCCAAAAGCTCAATGCGTGACTGCAGAAAAGGTTTAAAACATTGAAAGGCAGGTACGTCAGTGCTGGCCGGGCACTGATATCACATCCACTTGGTGCGGTCTTTGTTAGATGAGGCACACCAAGGGATCCTCATCCCCCTGCTTCTTTTTTGCGCGCTTTGTACATGTTAAAAAATTGACAAGCTGCACGCTAATAGCGATACTAGGAGCCTTTAGTAGCGAAACCGGGGGCCCTTAGTAGCGTCCTTTGTGACTCGAAACCTTAGGGACAGGTGTGGACACACACACACACAGTACACACTTGAGATTTTTGTGGTTCATTGGAGGTGTGGATTCCATGAACAGTACCAGCCCAGGATGAGGTCATGAAGAACTACAGTTTTCTCGGTAAAACTTGCTTGCATCTTTGGTCGGAAGTAGACCGGATCCCAGGCATGAGATTGGGGTGACTCATTGATTTGTTAGGGACTGGTCCGTTCAGATAGTGGCTAGCCTCGTTGAAATGTGATCCAAACCCGTACACCTGGTGATGATTGGTGATGCACCTCCCATGTTTTTCGGAACCTCGTGTTTTCTTCGTTGCCCAGTGGCCCATGGGCCGTGTGGCAAGCCCTCCATGCGTGGCTTCGCTCGGCTGTGTTCGACATGTAACAGGCATGAAGTCCTACCTCATTGGACGAAGAATGATGGTCATGATCACGTGTCTCCTGGCACGTTTGCGATTTGGGCGGATCCCGGGAGATGGCATACGCACTTTTTTGACACCGGGATGGCATTCGAGACCAGTTGGTGCTCAGAGTCTGGATCCGGACCAAAAACAGCGGACTGAGTGATGGCATGCTATGGCCAGAATCTGAGAGAAGCTAGGGACATTGAGGGACAGTGACACAAGAGACCACAGGCCACAGGATCTCCCTTTTTGGGGGGGTCACCCTGGCAGTGGGCAGGTTTTGTAGCTTCAATTGGGCAGGTCCACTGGGTGATGACTATGTGACAGCGCGAGCGGTTCAGGTTCATCTTCTCCGACCAGGGCATGAATTTCTTCCCAGCTCCTGGGCCCAGTGGAGCCGTCCCGTGTCGTTTTTCCGTTTTCTGGGTTCCACGGTCCGATGCGTCATACTTGGGCGCGCCACCTGTCGAAGGATCCCTCTAACATCCTCTAACGCTCCACCTGTGTTGCCGTGCTTACTTGCGGGTTGTGCATCAGCCCTGAACAAGGTGTCCAGGAGAAAATCGTGGCTTGGACCAGATCGATCACTTGAGAACGCTTGGGTTTTCGCTGACTTTTCCAACCACTTGAAGTTCAAAAACCCTTCAAGGGGTTCGAGTCAAAACAGTGCAAGTCCCAAGTCCCCCCAAGACCGGGGCGAAGTGAAACCAGCTGATCCTCCTTTGATCCTATCATATTTTGTCATATCATATCACAAAGTCCAAAAGTTGCCAATTCACACCACTGTCTGGAAAACATCGGTATATATAAATTGATAGGCGGCTCTCATTTGATTATTGCCTTTTATAGACACGGAAAGGACCAAAAAACACCCTGTAATTGTTTTCATTCGCGGCAAGCTTCCAATGTAATTCATATGCATTACTGTATCCCGATGTATCCCGCATCATTTGTTGAGACCGATGTTACTGTAAGCTTCGACTCAACCCCCATCAGGTCTCAACACCCCCGACTTGCTGCGAGACGCACTCGGTCTCCAACAGCGAGGAATGGCGAGACTACATCCCTAACTCGGTCTTCGTGGTCACTGAAGCACTGACACCCCGCTGTGGTCCAAGCTGTTTCAATCCCTGGAAGGACGGGGTGGGACTGTTGGGACCAAGTCTGGTTTGCTGCATGGCCACTGGCGAGCTTCGTTTCTGTTTGGAAGAGTTCTATGCATCAATACAGTGGTGTAGCCGGGTGGGTAGCGGAAGACGGTTGTGAGGCTTGATCCTTTAGCAGATGATTTGTAAGACATGGTTTGGCTCATGAGTATCGCATGTAGATTGGGAGGTGGAGTGCTCAAAAAACACATTTCCTTGGTGTCCAGATTTCCTTCCCGAGAAATGATTTTATACAGCTTTTCTGGTGTTGGTTGATGATATTTGGTGATGTGATAATTATGAATGAGTCCCCCCTCCTTTGATCGTGCTTCCTGAGAGCGGTTTTCCCTCCTTTGCTTTCATACATTATTGGGAACCCTAGGACTGCTACAGTTTCCTGAAATGGGCCTGTGGCATTGCAGATCCCGCAACCATACAAAGCAATCAGGGCCACGCGCATTCTCCCCACAAGCATTGCCGACACCACGATTCTGTGATGTCCCCCACCCCCTAGCATATATTTCCTTGCTAAAAGGTAAGCTTCCTGGGAGCGATGCCCCCCAGGCTTCCATCTTGGGAGTGGTGACCCCCCCTCCTGGCATACATTTTTCAAGAAAGAAAGTAACATGTATGGCAGAATTGGGGTCCATCTCCCCTATGCAACAATTTTTTTTTGGGGGGGTCGCTCCAGAGATCAGGTTGTTTGTTGGAGATGGACAGAACGAGGCAGAGCTCCAAGCCACCTGTACCTACGGCGGTGTCCACGCGCTTGAGTTAATGGGCTTCCGAAATAAGTAGCCCGAGCTACTAAGAGCCTCATGAGTCATGAGAATCCACGCGTTTGAGACAACCACACCGCACATCAGTTTGACCGAGCTCGGCCCTGTAGGGCTTCAAATTGGCAAGTTTTTTCCCAAACAGCTTTGCGGTGAGGGGCTCTCAATTCTTGCATAGAAATGATGCTGGGCCAAGATGATTCCCGCCCTTTGTCTCCCCTTGTCTCCCATAGCGTGTCTGGATGCTGGACTGAGATGATTTTGCTTTTTCTTCCTTTGTCTCCCGTTGTCTCCCATGGCATGTCTGGATGCTGGGCTCAGATTCCCTTCGGCTCCCCTTGTCTCCCATGGCATGTCTGGATGCTGGGCTGAGATTCCCTTCGGCTCCCCTTGTCTCCCATGGCATGTCTGGATGCTGGGCTGAGAT